>VZRM01002577.1:164963-281051 GCA_013397955.1 Grantiella picta
GGATGGGATGGGATGGGATGGGATGGGATGGGATGGAACAGAGTTGTGTGTTGACCTTCTTCTCAATCTCACAGTGTGAGTCTTTGCCCCACATCTCCTCCATGTCACTTCCACACAGAAGAGTTTAGTGGATGCCTTATAAAACAGTAGCCCAGAGCCTGTAGTTTGCTATTTAATTTTATTTCTTTTCTCAGTTCTACTGACTTTATTAATTTCACTAAAAATTACGAAATAAGTGACAACATCACTAAACAGCAATTTTCATGGCACCCAATACTGTGCCAGTAGCCTGTATAAATTTGTAAAAATGGCCTGGCCTTGATCTCTGTCTTAAATCTGTCAAGGCCCATGGGACGACATCCCTCTGAACTGATCTGAACTCTGGGATGCACAAATGGGTATTTTTCTAAAGGAATGTCTTTGCACAGCAAAAAGAATATGTTCCCTGTACAGAACATCTGCTGCAGTACAAAAGGGGAAATCAGAAAGGCTCAGAAATTAAGGGATACACNATACCAAAGCAGAGGAAAGTCTCAGGGACCAGAAGACACCACCAACTCTGGCTGCCCCTACACAGCCCCCCTGAGACCCCTCCAACTCTGCCCATTGCCCAGGACCCCATGTCAGCCCCCTGGGACCATCAGCTTCTGTCCCAGTGACACCATAGCAGAGCTGGTCTCCAGTTCCTCACATCCCTGCCCGGGTCAGAGAGAAGGCATGTCAAGCCAAACCCACCTGTGGGGCTGCATCCTGGACCAGCCTTTGTCCCTCCCTGAGCAGCTCATGATGCCCAGGGCTGAACTGTCCAGGTGTCCTGCAGCTGCCCTGCTTCTGCCTGGGTGTGGAATGAACCTTGGCTGCCAAGGACTATCCCATAGGAAAATCACTGCTGCTCCCAGTTCCTGGCCCACAGGCCCACCAGGCCAGCCTGGTGGTGACCTGATAAAAAGACTCCAGGCTGTTGCACTGACACTGTGTGACCTTGTGGCTGGTTTGGGGATGAATGAGGAGGTGTCTGAGTCAGACTCACAGAAATGTCTTCTTCTGTGAACAGAATAACATGGATGGGATGGGATGGGATGGGATGGGATGGGATGGGATGGGATGGGATGGGATGGGATGGGATGGGATGGGATGGGATGGGATGGGATGGGATGGGATGGGATGGGATGGGATGGGATGGGATGGGATGGGATGGGATGGGATGGGATGGGATGGGATGGGATGGGATGGGATGGGATGGGATGGGATGGGATGGGATGGGATGGGATGGGATGGGATGGGATGGNTCCCACAGCTATGGGACAAAGCTATGTCTGTTTCCTGTACACATCATCTGGGGTACACAAGATGAAATGAGCAAACATTTCCGAGAGGCTCAGAAATTAAGGGATACACAAGGGTATATTCTCAGATCTCCTCCCTCCAAAAGGAAACCTCCAGTTTCTTCCTTCCCAACCAGCAGCCTGGATAGGGACTGCAGAGATGACAAAGTGCAGTTTAGCCGCTCTGCTCCTCCTGTAGGAAAAGGGAAAAGGTTTCGCTGTGAAGCCACCAAAGTTTGGCTCCTCGTGCCCTCTGGCGGCAGAACCACAAGCCATGGGAGGTGGATGAAGCCTGAGGTCTTGAGCTCCAAGGGAGAGACAAAAGCACAGCTTAGCCCAAGGCAGAGCCATTTGTGTGAGGCTGGCAGAGCCCTTTGGCACGGCTGGAATCAGCACACAAGCTCCCGTTTGTCCCTGGCCATGTCCCTGGCCAGCAAGAGCCAGCCGGGGAGTGTCTGCAGCAGGAACCTCGACCTGCGCAGCCCCAGGGCTGCTGTGGCACTGCGGCAGCTCTGCCTGTCTGCCTGGCACTGTGATCCTGCTAAACAGACACCCAGGACACAAATGATTTTCCTCTTTCTTCTGTTGTCACAGCAGGTGAACTGTTTTTCTGCTTCAGAGCAGAAGAGCCTGAAGGAAATGTGTCCTTTAGCTACCAACACTCTCTCGCTGTGTCTCTGCCTTTCTAGTCAATAGCTCTTGTGTCTCAGTGGTCAAAGCAAAGCTGTTGCCCAAAAGTCAAATAATTTCCTTGCTTTTCTGCCTTTTGTGTTAGTCCCTGAGAAGTGGTGGAAATATCCCTGGAAGTAGTAGGTAGGCCATGTTCCTGAAAATCTCTTTGAACTTACTGTAGTTGCATGCGTGTGAAATTATTTGGGGTGTAATGTAGTTACTGCCCTAATTTTTTTTGCTCATTCCTTTTAGATAATGCTTTTGAACTAACTTGGCCAATCCTGTTGCAAGCATGTAATTCCTTATAGGTGGATTATTCCAAGAGGCTGGCTACTACCTCTCCCATACTCCATTTCAGAGGAAGCATGCTCTGAAAGAGCTTAAGTCAGCTGTCTGGCCATGCTGGGAAGGTCAGCCAAGGGCTGTTTCAAATGAGACAAGAATGGCTGTACATAGCATTATTATCCCATGGCTCCTCAGGGATGCCCATAGAAAATTGGATTTACCCAAAAAAGTGTCACTGACAAGAGCAGGTCAGGAAATACAAAACAGTTTGGATATTTTGTCTGTCTCACTCAAGAATGGATTATAACAAAAGAAACTGGAAAACTGAAAATGCTGCATGTGGGAAATATCTTTTATTCCCCTGTCTTTGATTGTTAGCTCCCATCTTCCCAGAGAAAATACCAAGAAAGGGAGAAAGAAAAGAGAACAGCTTCTGTTTGGAGTTTTAGGTAGAGTAGCTATGCTGATAGTAGATTTCAAAGGCCTTCTGTCATTTGCCTTTAGCCCTACAGTGCAACAGTTTAAAACCTATCATTAATTTATTCTGAAACAGAGTGGAAGTAAATCCCTATAGGATTCTAGACAACTACAAGGATGCATATTATTGTCATTGTCAAGTGTGACTGCATATTTATGGTGGCTGACCTATTGAAATTTCACCATGCTGAGGTTATTTCAGGCCAGAACATTCCTATGTCTATGAAATGTTTACTGTTTCCTTATTACTCTAACATTCTATGGGAATGCATAGTCCTCAGACCATCATGTCAATGGCAGAAAAACCACCTGAAGATGCTCGATCATGTTCTTGGCTGTAGTAATATGTGTCATGTCCAAGGTCAAAGTGTTACGAACCAATGCACAGAATTGGAATCATAACAGCTAAATTCAATATCTAGCCTTTCTTTGCATTATTTACAGAAGGCATTTTGAAGGATCAGAATTTTTACCCAGACTCAAAGGCTATTACACAGTATCCCGGTTTTGTCTGGAACACACTTCATTTTTCACCCTAGAAGCTGGTACAGTGCTGTGTTTTTGATTTAGTAGGAGAATAATGTTGATAACACACTGATGTGTTGGCTGTTGCTGAGCAGTGCTTACCCTAAATCAAGGGCTTTTCAGTGCCTCATGCTCTGCCAGGGAGGAGCTGCACAAAAAGCTGCGAGGGAGCAAAGTCAGGAGAAGTGACCCAAACTGCCCAAAAGGATACCCCATACCACAGAACACCATGCCCAGTATATGGACTGGGGAGAGTTAGCTGGAAGGAGACTGTGTATGGCTCAGGGATGGGCTGGGCATCAGTGAGCAGGTGCTGTGAATTTGTATTGTACATTACCTGTTTTTCTGGTTTTGCTACTCTCTCCCCTCTCACAACATTACTATTTTTATTATTGTTGTTGGTAATACTATTATTTATTTATTTATTTGTTTAATTATTATATTTCTTTTCTATTTTATTTTCTTTGTGTACAGGACTTAGGTATAAAACTGCTACCACGTGTACTTTGTGTACTCCATGCCAGATGCCATAATTATTACTGACATGCTCCTATATTGATACTTGTCACTGAAACAGAGCAGCGAACTGTCAGGGCATGTCCTGGGACCTGGGACCACTGGGGATCCCCTGGGAGTTCCCCATGAGGCAGGGTCTGCTGTGTGCAGCTGGAGATCACCCCTGCAGTGACATTGCTGGGACAAGGGCTGATGGCCCTGGGGCTCAGTGGTCCTGGGCCCTGGGCAGGGCTGGGAGAGCCCCAGGGGCAGGGCAGGCAGGCAAGGCTGCTGGGAATGCCCTGAAGGTGCCAACAAAAACCATAGAAGCATATAAAAACATACCAAGGTGACAACCAACAGTGTCAGACATCACCAGGGAATGACAGCTTGCCCCAGCCACCAAATAATAAGGCAGAAGAAAATCAGAAAAATTAAACAGCTAGAGCACTTACGTCATGTTCAAGACAATTTCCTCATTCTCCTCATTCTTCTGTCATAAATCTGAGTCCTTACATGTGTAAGAAGCCTTATAACGGTTCTTAAACATTTTGGATGAAATTTACTCTCTCTTTGCTATCTTTAAATCCAAAGTCATGCTGAATTTATAGTGTTATGACTGAGGAAAGAAGTTTGCTTTTCTTGAAAAGCATTTTGTGCCACAGTGCATGAAGAGTGCTGTTAAAATAAATTACATTTCAGCTCCATAGAGCACTTCCTTCTAATGTGACTGCTCCCATTAAACTAGTAAGGTTTGGATATTCAGCACTTCTGAGAACTGCATCTTTCTATGTCAGTTTCTATGTATAGCTTAAAATGCCAAAATTTAGCTATTTGTGTTTGAAGATCCTTGCCCATTTTTAGAGGTGGTATAGCAGCATTCTAATTCTGATCATGACCCAGGCTGAAACATCCTGCTAACCTGAAAAATCAAAACGGCTAATGAACATGTAAAGGGCTAGTCACCAATAAGTATGACCTCTTAAAAGAGAAATGGTTTCCAAAGTTGGCCATTTTTTTTTTCTCTGACATCTATAAAGCAAACTCTAAAGAACTGGCTAGCCAGCATTCCCTTTCATTTTTCTCTGGGGTTTGGAAATTGGAATGCAACCTTTTCAACACATGTCTAGCTTGAAACCTAACCTTTTTATCTAAAGATGATGTATTAGAAGGTCTGGAGGTTGGCAAAGGAAGAAGAAAATTTCTTTTATTTTAGCATTGCTCTAAATACATTGGATATCTGAATGTGTTGCACATAGAAAATAATATACAGTGAACCTGCAAAACAAGGAATGTTTCCCTCCTAAACAGGTTTGGGTTTTTTTGTTTGGTTCATTTTTGTTTGTTAATTTGTTTTTGTTTGTTTGAGAAGATTTGCCCTTGTTTTGGTCTGGCTTGGTTTTTTTTATTTGTCTCAAACACTGGAGTTGAATTTTTTATGTTGTGAAGGTCCAACATATACTTTTCTAATTTTAAGAAATTTATTCCCTTTTCAAAACAGGAAAAGTGTGTTTCCATAATTATTGCATAGGCACATCTTCCTTTACTGAAGTTTTCTTTTGATCTTCTGAGGAAACTGAATTCTGTCTTTATATTTAATCCTTCCACACTTAAATAAATCTAGTTGAAATACTTACCGGCAAATTCCAATTGTCTTCAATACAAAAGCAGACTATGCAAGCTAGAGCTACTGATTGTCTTTTTAGTTCTGAATCTTGTGCACTGGGAGTTCATGAATTTAAGAAATATATAATGCAATAATCAGGAGACTCCTTACCTCCACTTACTAAGAGAAAGATGATTTTTTAAACTCATAGTTTTATGGTCACTTAATGTTGTCGGTAGTGAAAAATGGAAGACATTTTTGTTATATTATTCTCCTCCCTGGCAAGTGAGAAAATAATGCTGGATATTGTCCAGACAGAACCAATCACAGACATTGCTGAGATTGTCATGAGTCAGGGAACAACTGTCTTAGCAATCTACCTACCTCACTCTTACCCATCATCAGAGCAAGACCCTAAAGAAAAGTTTGCTTCTCTAAATATAGAAATTCTAATCCACCCTATGGTAAAAAAAAAGGGAGTGGGGGGAAGACAAAAAAGGTCACAGAACAAATTTACAGATGTTCCTTTTTTTCAAAGCAGAAATGGGGTTTTTGTGCATGGTATTATTTAAGTGGTTTGGTTTTGGGTTTGGGTGGGTTTGAAGGGTTCACCCAGTAAAACAGAAAAGTAATCACCTGACAAAAATCACTGCTCCATACAGTTTTAATATTAATATTTTAAACTGATTGAAAACTGCATATATTCTATGTTTCAAATGAAACTACAAAAATCTGTCTACACACTAGGGAAATTTAAAGTTTCACTCAGAAAATATTATAGAAAGTACAATGCTGAAAATGGCAAACAAAAAATCCAGTCTTGGATCATTTCATGTAGGAAATTACATGCTACAATCTTTTATCTTGTTCAGAGAGAAAATATCCTAACAAATATTTGCTAAAAATGTTTCCTTCATTTCTGATAAGTTGCACAGGGACAATATATAGTATAAGATACTGTTCAAAAGTTTTCCACTCTGTAAACACCCTCAATGGAATTAAATATCCAACCTTTGAAGAATGTCATTACTTTAAAATTAAAAAATGCAACTAAAATTGGTGAGGATTAGAATGTGAGAAAATAGTAAAATGTAAATGAAAACTTCTTTCAAGACAAGGGGAACAGCTTCCAAAAGAGTTGTTGTAGAAGGTTGGATATCATCCACAATAGGGAGAAACCATACAGTAATCCTGAGTGAATGACAGGTACGATTTATCCATGGTTGATCCCTAATCCATCCTCATGCCCAACCTTTCTATGTGTTATCAAGGATCCATATCTTTGTGGCCTCATCTTCCCTTGGCCTCCTGGCAGAAAATTCTCCTGGCCTCCAGAATGGGAAAATTGATATAAATTTTAGTGTATGAGTGTTTTAAGACCCACAAATAATATGGGATGTCTCCTCATTTCTTCCATGCTACAGTGGCCTTTGAAACAGTGAACAGTCCTCTGTAGCTCAAAGTGTATCTCCACTGGGGCAGGAATCAAACAGATTGTGCAGTATGCAGATTAAAACGACAGCCTAAGAATGGTAGATTCAGATTACTGTCAGAGTTTCATATTTGGATTGAGAATATTGACAGGTGTGAATATTGGTGATTCTCAACGTAAACAGAGTAGTTTATAACTAAGAAATACTGTTTCAGACTCTCCTTCAACTTTAATGTATTTTATCTGAAATAGAAAACTATATGTTTGCACAAAGAAACAGAAAGCAGAGATTATCCTTGTCTTTGCATGCCTCTGCTTTTCCTCCATATCTCACCAGCAATATGCCTGGGTTTAGGAGAGCAATTCCTTTTTTTTTCCCCTAGTAATTAAATTAGAAACGGCACTATAAAATTGTGCTTTTATAACCTTTAGCTGTTCTTTTCTCTTGCTTATTCTGATCAGGTCTTTCAATGTGAATGAGGTGTTTAAGTGTGAATGGTGGCCTGTTAGGGCTTAAAATCTGAAGCTGGTGCTTGGATCACATACTTACAAAGCTTTTTGCTCTGTTCCTGCTACATCAGAATTTTTTAAAGAAATTTTCTAACAAAGCTGCATGTTCCCCATCGCTAGCAGCAACCTCCTGCAGTGTGGTTGCACCCAGGGAGGGAAGTAACAGAAAAGATCTCTCTGAAAAATGAATTAATTTGATGAGTGGGATAAAGATGATGCCTAGCCTGTAAAGCTGACTGTAGGTAAAAGCTTTTTACCCAAAACCAAATACACAATAATAGAATTTTCCACTCCATTTGATGCTCAGTCATTTTGCCTGAACTCACTAAACTTCTTTTCAATGAGTGCTCATAATTATACAGCTTCACATCTCTGGTGTGCTCACCACATGGAAGACCTGCTGCAGGTTTTAATGTCAGTGGAAAGATTAATTGAATTTATAAACTCCACAAAATAGTTTCATATTTATCAGAAGTTGAGTAAAACAAGATTGCCCAAACTTTATTTCCTGATTTCTATCTGTATATATCTTGTTTTTTCAGACTACTTTAATATCTTTCTTTCCCTTTCTTTGTTCTGGTAATACCCTTGTGCTAAGTGACTGCATAAAAATGACCAAATGCAGAGGCATTTTTTTGTATAAAAGCTTTATTTCTTTTAACCAAATCTGTATAATACTTCATTAACTCCCTCGAAATATGTTTTCCACAACATTTTTAAAAGTTGATGGCAAATAGGCTATTTCCAGTAAAAATGAGAAATTCTATCTTTTTCTGCTAAAAAAACCAAAAAACAAGCTCACTTCCTTCCCTGTGAAAATAATTTTTCTCTTTTTTTAATATTTAAAAATATCCCCCAGATGCTATGGACACAACTACATACTAAGCAACTCTAGGATTTATAATAACAAAATAAGGGTGAAAACTGACTTAACTTCTGGATTTTTAATTAAATCTAATAACAGTCTAATAACAACCAAGCTTCTAATCATGGAACTGAACCCAAAAATTCCGAAGTTCTAACTCATTCTTGATTCAGTCAGCTGTTGATTTTAAACCTTGAAGTTTCATTTTGAATTTCAATCAGCTGCACTTGTCTGTTACATCTCCCAGATCCATTAGGAGCAGTGACAGTATTGCAATATCTCTGGTGGGTTGCAGTTAGATAAAGTACATCTGAGGGAAAAGGAGCATCACTTATTAGACCTAATAAAGCTATGTTTAGTCTGGAGAAGCTGAGAAAAATAGTGAATTATAAAATATGCACTTTGACACATCTGGATTCCATAAGAATGAGACCTACATACTTTGAAATTCTTGCTTCCATACATAGAGGAACAATTATTTTCTCATACATGGCCTTGCTGAAGTTGCATCATTCTTCAGATGTCCATTCTACAAGATGGGAAAATCAAAGCCCTGGAGCACAGCCTGATGTAGTTTATAATATGAAGAAAGACTTGAAAGCATAGATCATATTTGTTTTTCAACAGATACCAGTTCTTCTATTAACATTTTTTTCTCCTTTAGGAACAAAATGAAAAACAAAACCAACAAAAAAACCCAACCAACTGACCAAAAAAAAACCAACAAAAAAAAAACCAAAACCCCAAGAAAAATAAAACAGAAGTTCAGCCTCTTTTTCATGACAAATTTCTGGATGAAATATGAGAATTGAGTTCTTGTTTTATCTCATGTAGCCAGCAGAGTCAGTGTAGTCTAGGGATCTATTTATCTCCTTCTGAAGCAGATACCTGCCTGGGGAGAGCTGAATAGCTTTCTGTCTCTATTGACTGTATTGACTAGATGGCTATTGACTATAGCAGGAGCTGAGATAACTGGTCCCATGTCATCATTTATGTTGTAGATCTCTAAATTTAGCAGGATGACTCAGGTGCCCAAACACAGGCTCCTGATACCACTACAGTGTTATCTGCTCAAATGCAAACTTTGGAAGACTCATAAATATGTTATATTGTATCCTTAAATGAAACATCCAGTAAAATGAGTAAAATAATTACACATCCTTTCTTATTTTGAATGGGTTTTTTAAAATTTTTGGTCATTCAAAACAACCCCAATCTTATTATTTATCTCTCACAGTCAAATCCCAGTGTTGGGCATGTTGTTTAGGATGTAGTGATTAACTGCCATGTTTTCTTCACCCTTTGACCCTTATTTTTTTTTTTTTTAATAACCTGGTCTTCGTTCATTACTCATTGTCCATGCTCATACCTTTTTTTCCTTGGTATGCTGCTAGAATCTGCCAAATTCAGCAGGATAGAAATAGACATATGTAATTCCAGCAGTCTCCAGCAGTGGTGACATTGTTAATATCTCCAGTTTTATGTCCCACCAGTGATCATCATGGCAACCTGTCATGACAACTCTGCAACACAATCTTTCCTTCTGAAATGTAACTCCCAAACAGTATGCATAAATGAATTTTTCCAATACTTGATCAAAAAATTGGACTATTTCTTCAAAATTGTGTTCTATTGCTGTTTTTCCTCTGTATCTCTCTGTTTTCTATGTAACTTATCACAATAGTTCAGAGCCATCTCTGTTACAAAAACTGCTGTATCACACAAACAGTGGGAAAGAGCCCTCTCAAAGTGAATAAATGGAAAACCATTTGGAAGAGGTGCAGCTACTTTCTAAGGAATTTAATGCCTTCAGCAGAATGTGCTTTTTGATATTTAACATGCTAAATGTAAGCAGGTCAGCTTCTGTGTATACAAGATTTTTCTCCTAATTCCTGTGCATATACTAACAGCTTAAAGATGTTAAGTCTCTCCCGTGTTTTCACTGTGAATTGTTGTGCATTTTAGCGATAAAATCCATGAAATTGTTGCTGGTGAGCTTGGGAAGAAGCAACTTTAAGTTGTATTCCAACTGTCTAATTTTTCCAGCAGAAGCAGGGAGCTGTATCTTTCAACTAGAATTTGTATATAGCACCAGATCTAGCTAATAGCAGTCATCTCGTTACAACGAGGCTATTCAGGTGTTTCAGACTAAATGCCAAACATTACCCAACAAAACAAACCAAACCAAACCAAAACTACCCAAAACCAAACCAAAACCACTGCCAAACAAACCAAAAATTGAGCAAGTGCATGATAACCAGTTTTATTGAGCAAGACTTTACTCAATTATTCGATTAAATTAATGCATTTAGCAGTAAAAACAATGCTCTTCACCTCTTTAAAATGTTTATCTGCCTTTTAAGGGTCACCTTACTTTTGAATTCCTGAACATCCTGATTTCTTATTTGTAGAGATTTACAACATTAAGTGCTTTTTCTAATAATTCTTTGGTATATATTCAGATTCTTCACTTCAGTTTAACCTACTTTGCATCATTGAGGAAGACTGTCAACTTTCTCTTGACCAGTACAAGGATAACATTTGTGTGACTTCAGTGATTTCTATTGGGTTCCATCAATTCTGTACTCACACTGTAGATGAGGAAGGATGTAACAGAGGAAATGAGATTGATACAATAAAACCTTAGTATAAAATGTATTCATTTTTTATTCTAAATTTTTAAAAATGTATGATTTATGAAATATGGATTTATATAAGAATCAAAGTCATCCAACTCTCTGTATCTGAGGGAAAGAAAGAAACAGGAAAACCTCTGTGTCAGAGTTTTTCATCAGGTATGACTGTCATATTCTACAGAATTTGAATGCGTGGGAGTTTGAGCCAGAAGACCAAGTTAAATGAGAGAAAATCCAATGCAAAAAAACTGCAAAGCTCTTGCAATTTAAAATAATGCAGGATTTTTTTTTCTGCATAAATTTTGGAAAGAAAAGAAATCTGGACAAGGACTGCAGGGCTCAGTGTCGTGTCAGATTTAATTTTAAAATTTCATCAGAGCCAGGGATTCTAGAATTCATAGTCTTCTGTGCCTTCAGTTTTATTCTGTAACGTAGTTATAATATATTACCTTTCCCCAGCAATTTTTCTAGATATTTACTATTAGAATAAATGCTGTGTTCCTGGGATCCTATAAGCACAAAGGACAGATTTGCCCTCATTTAGCATGCCCTTGCCATCTGCTAATCTGTTAGAATTTGGACTGTGCAGGTGAAATGATTTCAACAGAGTATTTCAGGTCTTATCCTCTATTATCATATTAAGTAAGTACTCGAGTAGGAAGGATCGGAGTAATCCACCCTTCTTATGAGAAGAGAGAAGTACTGAGAAGAGTGGAAGGAGAATCAAAAGAAAAAAGAATTCTTACAGGCGGTATGAAAGGTATTGGACCAACTGGTTCTTAGCAGCCAGTCAAAGAAGGAGGTTATTCCCAGAAGGATGTTAGGACCAGGCATGTATTTATTACCAAACACAATTCTGAGGTGGTAACGTCATCCATGTCTCTGTAGGATGATTAGGAGCCCAAAGCTCAGCTCCCTGGAGGTAACAGCCTTTGCTGATTACAAGAAGATGGCACCAAGTGTGTTACCTATCAGCACTGCTTGCATAGAGAAAGCCACAGTGGCAAAAGCAGAGAAAAACCCCAGAATTCAGCTTTTGCTCCAATACCATGACTCCTACACTGACTGTTAACACTCATGCACAGCTTTGCAGCCTCTCAGCTCTGAACTAAATTACCTGGAGAGGAATGTGTCCTAGGGAAAGGTCAGGACACAACTTCTGTATCTAATGTTCTTCTCAAGCATTCATTGAGAACCACTGGACTCACCACTGGACTCAATGGACCTTTGATCTGGACTTCTAGAGATATTTTTCAGTTCTTATGTATCTTGGCCTAGAGGCTGACCTCTGATTTGGTAATTGTCTGAGCCTGCTGCTACTCAAAACATCCAGAAACAGCCACCTGATATCTTCCTTCTTGCTTAGTAGTCAACATGCCTGGGGAACTTTCAAGGAAAAGGAGTTGAAATTCAAAGTGTGATGAATGTCATAACTGGATTTTTTAGAGATTCTGTATATGCATTGGATGCTGCAGAAAGGATGTAGTTAAAAAGCAGAGATTTTGCTTGTCCCAATCCTGCCAGCTGCATTCTGGTTTAAAAAGTTATTTTACTATAGTTGAGCTGTTTTAACCCCAGCCACCAAGTACATACCATACTATGTCCTGCTATTTCCTCCATCCCTTTCCAATGAGATAGGGAGAATAATCTGGGGGAAAAAAGGAAAAATCCTAATAGGTTGAGATAAGAACAGTTTAAAAAATGAAACAAAGAAAAATATAATAATGCTAATGATAATACTAATGATAATATTACTACTTCTAGTAATAATAAAACAAATAATCTAATCTTGGATTCACAGGAAATATTGTGGATTTCCTCGTAACTGAAAAGTCATGATAGAGAATTTGAAAAAAATCTGGGTCAGATCTATAGGCATGGACAATGACAGGTAGAGGGCACATTGGTAAATTAATCTTTAATTTTCTCACTCATGGGATCAAGGATTTATCTTTTTAATAAATCAGTTTTATTTTCTGCTCTAATAATACATACCTCAAGAGATACAAAATCTGGTTTTTGATTTTTACATGTGTACTTCAATAAAATGTGTGGACAATTCAGTCTTAAAGCTCTTTTCAGCCCACTGTCTATCTCACAAAAAAAGCACAGAGACTGAAGAAAGCCTATGGGCAAAGGCTGCTTCGGGGAGTTCTTGCATTACGTTGAAAAGCTCTGTTTGGCCTCACTCTTCTGTGAAATCTCAAGATTTCTCTGTGCTTTCACCCTAGCCCAGGCTGAGAACTCTGTAATGAGATATGCCAAAGACCAAGGTGGAAAGATTGTTTGTAGGAGGTCACATTACAGCCCTTTGGAAACCTCCCTTGTCTGAGACTCCTTTTCAGTGCCCTGAGTGCACTAACAGGCCTAAATTGTTCTGAAAAACTCCATCTGGATCCTCCACCCCAGCACCCTTTACCCACTGGCCTGGGAGCTGCACTAAAGTTCAGAGCTGGGGCTTGCCCCTTGCCTAAGTTGGAATATGTGTTTGTACATTGTATGTGCATGCTTTTATTTTGAGGTATTTATAAGCTATAAAGCTGAACAATTAAAACCAATTTCCTAATTTCTTGGTGCTACCAGACAGAAAGCTACGTACAGATATTCTAAATATATTCTTAATTTCCTTTAATGACAACACTAAATCGCAAAACCTGGAAGAGATTGTCCTGAACCTTTCTAACATTTCAGAGTGATATTTTTTCCTTTTAAGGAAATAAAAAAGAAAACACTAAATAGACTAAAAGTCTTAATAGACTAAGCAAAGGAAGAATGGCTTATATAGTTCTTTATATTTGCCAATACAAGTATTGTTGGCACGGTAATCTTTTTTCTTTTTTTTTGTACAGAGACTGCTGTGAAAACTAAAGAGGTAATCTAAGTGTAATTTTTGTTTTGTTGACAATTTTCTACTTTTTATTTCTGTTTTTCTCAACAGAAACAAAGAAAACTTTGTGTTATTGCATAACTTGATTTCAGAAAACTTGATTGTTTTGAGACCACATAGAGCACATTTCAAGAACTTTTGTACAGGGAGTTGACTGTGCAGGTGGAAAGCCAGCCAGGAAGGCAGGCAATTGTAGCAGGCTGCCAGGTGGGAAGCAGGGCAGCTGGACAACCATGACAAGCATGAAGTCCAGTGAGATGGGCAGGCAGCCCTTCACCCACCGTGGTGCCAGCTGGAATGCAAGAGGTGGAAGTGAAGCCTCTCTGTCTGCCTGGTCTCCATAAAAAATGCAGAAGGGCCAGCTTGTTTTCAAGGAAAACAGCATTTTTGTGGAACCAGAATCCTCAGGTGGGAATTTGTTTTAGAAATTGTTCAGTCAGGAGCCCAGGCAAGGCCAGAGTCATCATAGAGGAGGCAGATCTGGGGCTCCACCCACAAAGATCAGGGCAGCAGAGCACAGTGCTGAGCAGAGGCACATCAATAGTGTAGCTCAAGCCAGAACTGCTTGTCTGCTCTAAGGCTCACAGAACAGCTCCCAGAACAACTGAGAGAGAATGCATGGGTGGGGCTTCCAGGTAAGGCTGGAATTGGCAGAAAAAAAGTAGTTAATGCACTCACACCCGTTACACCTGGATAGAGGTAAATTGTCATTTGTGGAGTCATGTATGAATTCCATAACGGGGTGATTTGTTTGCATTTTTTATTGTGTATATATATATTATGCATTAAACATCAAGGTCAAATAGGAAGAGAAAGTATTTTGGGAAACTAAAATATAATGTGGAGGTTGGTAAATTCAATAGTAATAAATATATTATCTCTGCAACTAAAAAGGCAGAGTGCAATGCTCATGTACATCCAATTTCCATCCACAAAATAACATTACATAAGGGTGTACTTTTCAGACTATGGACTGTAAAATTGAGTTTTAAAATTGATGGAAAAAAGACTACTGTGCTTTTGAAGACAACTGAACTGTAGTATGTCTTTCTAACAATGAACTAGTCTTTCTCTAGGAGAGTACTCACTTATATTCATAATATCAAGCTGCTGAAGACGATGTGTGTGCTCAGGGCATTCTGTTGACTTCAGTTATTCTAAATTGCATTAAAAATATAGGCTACCTTTCCGAGTATTATAAACTGAAGAGATTAAGAGATTTCCATGAGTATTATGTGAGTCATCAAACTTAACAATTCCAATGCAAAGTAACTTCTCACTGGAGTCACCAGGGTTCAAATGGATGCTTACATCCAGTTATCTTTAGCTCCGTCTGTTTCACTGAACAAGAGCTAATGTAAGAGTATGTTTGAAAGGGGGTGTTTCATTGAACCAAGTTTGAAATGAAAGTTCCTTTCCTTCTGTGTGAATAACAGGGATTTTGATCTGCAGTGAAATTTGCTTTACAAAACAAGGCTGTAAACACCTTATTACACAGATGCAGCAGAATTCCCTTCCTTTCCTCTGTCTCATTCTACCCTTCTTTTTTTTTTCAGATAAGGGTTCATTTTACTTTTTAAGATCTTTAGCCTGCTCTCACTTAAATCTGCCATCTAACTTGTGGAAGAAAACATGGAATCTCTACATACACAAACTTTACATTCAGAGATATGTAAGACTCAGTTTGAATGCACTGCACTTCTTTCAGCTGTGTAACATTATTCACACCAGAGTTAAAACTGAAAGAATGCAGGAGGGAAATGTTAAGAGAGAAGACACAGCCCCAGCATCCATACACAATTCAAGGATTTGCACCACCACTCAAGACTTCAGCTGCTGGAGCCTGAGTGCCTTCACAGCCAGTGGCTCCAGTGAGTCAACAGCAGCCCCTTCTGACTCCTCACTCACACACACTCCTGCTCAGATGGGATTCCTCTTTCTACGGACTCAACCCTGGATTTCCTGCAGCAGAGTCTCAGATTTTATAAAAAAGAAATAATTTTATAGTGTGGTATAGCAGTAGGTCAGGTGTAGCTGAGTGTCTGCAGAGAGAGACCCAGAACAAAGAAATCTCTGGGCAAATACACCCTTACAATTTAAATACCCGTCCTTCACATGCTATTCACTCACCTTTTTAGTCCAATGGTGATTTTTGGCCTGGGGTCTTCTAACACCTTACTGGGTTCTTTTTCCTCTGTCCATTCAGGTGAGACATTAACTGTTATTATCTTGATGAGCTGCAGCTGCTGCTGACATTTGTACCCTCCTTAGCTCTGGTTTGTGTTTCTTGTGTACCTGCTCCATGGCAGAGCCTGGGAAACTTAAGCACTAGATTTGGAATAATCATTACTTAGCAACAACTAAAACATTAAAGTGTCATCAACGTTCTTATACTAAAACCAAAACACAGCACTACACCACTTACTAGGAAAATTGCTAAGGAAATTTACTCTATTACAGCAGAAAGCTTATCTAGGTGAAGGTCCCCAGCTTATGGCCTAAGGCTTCAACAAATGTAGCTTCTCAGACTAAGAGAGCAGAGCTAAACAATCAGATTGCTAAACCACACAGTATTATAAAAATAAGTGACTCATCCTGTTTAAACCTTATTTATTTATTCCAAACAACTAATATCTCACAACAGGCAAAGCATTGAAAAATAGTTTTATTTAATAAGGATTTTTGAAATGGCTATGTATTTGTTTCCCATAATGTTTACAGAGTAGAAATAACTGTTTGTAAATGCCTGGCTGGTGGAGATCCCTCCAGAATGATTATTTAGACAAGGGAGTGCTTTTTATTGCCTTATATTATTCATCTATGTCTTAAAGAACTAAGTGCCTGATTTACAAAGTTATGGAGGGACCTATAGATCCACATGCGCCTCTCTGGCTGATCCTTCTGAAATCCCACGGTCTGAATCTCTTAGCATGAAATACTGAGGAAAAAAAATCCAGATCCTTCCAGTAATTTCCACTCTAAGCAGTGTGACAAGTGACAGACTTGCCAGACCAGGTGGACAGGTGGTGTTCCTACAGCTACTGAATCTGAAAGCAAGTCCCATGATGCTCCTGCAGATGGAACACCTGCATCCTACCCTGTTTCTGCTTCAGTGCTTGGTTGAACAGAATTACCTCTCCACTGGGTGTAGGTGGCAAAGGTTTTTGCAGCAGAAACACAGTAGGAAGGAAATGAATTGGCTTCCATTGTCTGGATTGTGCCAACCACAGGACAATTTTCCTGTTTCTTTGGAAAAAACATCTTTAAGAAAAAGAAAAAAAAGCTGGGCAGGTGGAAGAGGAGGGGGAGGAAAGAGTGAGGAACTACAGTGTGAACACCAAAGTCAGAGATGGAGGAAGAGGAGGAGGTGCCCCAGGCACTGGAGCTGGTATTCCCTGCAGAAGAGGACCATGGTGAAGCAGGTATTTCCCTGCAGCACATGAAGGGACTCCATTCTGGAGCAGATGGATATTTCCTGAAAGAACTGCAACCTGTAGGGAGCCCACAATAGAACAGATTTTTTCCTGAAGGACTTCAGCTGGTGGGAGAGACCACCCTGGAAAAGAGGAAAGTGTGAAAAGGAGGGAGTGTTAGAGAAAAAATATTATGTTCTACCTCACTTCTGACACATTCCTCCCTGTGCTGTTCAGGGGTAGGGTAGAGTCTGGAGTGAAGGACTGAAGCTGAGTGTTAAAACATTGTTTACATATTTGTCTTCATTCCTTATTAATTAAATCTATTTTAATTGGCAATAAATTAATGTACTGTTGGACCTACAACATAACTGCTACACAATCTCCTTGGTTTTGTCCTCTTGTCCCACTGAGGAGGGACTGAGTGAGCAGCTGGGTGGACATTTGGCCCTTAGCCAGGACTAATACACCATTTCCAGAAAAAACAGATCTAATTAATGTCCTTCTTCTAGAATAAGGGAAAAGGCTCCTAGAGTGACTTGGTGGCATAATTTGGATCCTCTTTATTTTCTATGTTTTTAAATAGTGCCTCTTCAGATTTAGTGTTGCAAAATTAAATATATCTCTGTACTTTTCAATAAAGATCAAACCTTTGTACAGTATATCCCTTGTAGTCCTACCTACAACATTTTCCAAAAATGTCACTTTCTATGAATCTGATGTTAAGCCCATTAGCATTTAATTTGGTAGGCTCTGAATAGAACTCAAAATTCCAGAACAATTTTCAGAAAATGCAGTTTCCAAAGAGCACTGTTATAAGTAATTAGAGAGGTTATGGAAACAACTTATTAGTGAATATAACTTTATCTAAAAGATGCTGCTATATAGGGAAGTCGTCACTTTTTTGTATCTTTAGTTAATGTTTTGGAAACAAAAAAATATCTGAGTTCCTATCAATGAGAATGTATTATCATTTTGCAAGTCTTGAACTTCTTGTGGAAGTTAAATTCTAGTTAAATCTTGATTGCCGCATGGATTCCAAAACTGTGAAGCCACTGGTTTCATTCAAAATGAGAGAGGTTTCCATTGCCACTGGGAGTATGTCCATATGAAAAAAAAAATGCTATTCATTTATTATTTCATATTTTTCTGCCATATTTTATTTTTATGAACAGGGTGAGTAACAAAATCTATATAAAAGGTAGAAGGATAAAATGGCTTTTCATTTGTGTACAAAGCTATCAAAACAGAAAAAAAAGAGGAAATTCTTGTTTATCTCCTAGTCTTTTCAGCCATATCTGACACGTTGCCTCAGATACTGTAGTTTCCAGAGTTTGCTCATTAAGAATATGTATAGTTCTCCAAAAATTCATGTAAGTATTTCAGGAATTCAATGAAGATGGTTTATCCTTAACGTCTACCTTAAGATTACATTAAGGGAAAAATCCTAACTCACCATCTCTGTTGAGATGCCCAGATCTGTGAACATGGAGAAAGCAGTGGATGTTGTACACCTTAACTTCATCAAGGCCTTTGACATGTTCCCCCAGAGTAACCTTAGAGCTAAATTAGTCAGATAAGAACTCAGTAAACGGGCAGCAGAGTGGAGGTGAGTCAAAAATTAGCTCTCCCATTGGGATCAAAGGGTAATATCAGCAATACAAACTCCAGCTGGCAGCTGGTTACTGGTGACATCTCTCAGAAATCAAAACCATGACTTTTTAAAATCTGGACAATTGGATGAGACAGATTTGCAGGGCAGAAGTTGATATGATGGAGGACAAGGCTGATATTCAGAGTGACCTGACAAATGGGGTTGGACAAATGGGCTGATGGGAACATCAAGAAGTTCAAAAAAGGTCAATGCAAAGTTTTGCACCTGAGGAGGAATAGCTCCATGCAGCAGTACCTGCTGCAGTCTGTCTGACTGGAAAGCAGCTTTGTGGAAAAGGACCTGAGTCTTTGTCCACAGGGATGGGGATCCTGATGGGCAGAATGTGAAATAAGGGCAGTGTACCCTGAGGGGAGTGGAACTAGCATGGAAAAAGGGATCATTCCTCTCTACTGAGCCCTGCTGACAACACATCTTATTCAGATTTGGGCTCTGCAGTAGAAGATAACACTGATTTCCCAGAGCTCTCCCTTGGTGCCATGACCTTGCCAGTGACAAATGCTTATGTACTGACACTTGAAAACTTTGGCTGTAAGAAAGGGGAGATTGGTGGAAAGAAGTGAAAAATGTTTATATGTAGATTAGTAAGTACAGCAACTTAAAAGTAACATGAAGTGGACAGCATCAGTAGGTGAAAAGGCTGAATGAAATAAGCAAATCTAATATGGAGTTGGGTGACCCATGTACGGCATTGGAGCCTTACAGGGGGAAGCATTTGAGTTATTTTCTCATTGTTGGAGCCACAAAAAGTTAAGCCACACGTTTTACCCAAACATGTAGGGCAGTCAAAAAATCATAGAATATCCTGAGTTGAAAGGGACTCACAAGGATCATCAAGTCCAACTCCTTTCTCTGCACAGGACAGCCCCAGGATCCCACTTGTGTCTGAAACCATCATCCAAATGCTTCTCGATCTCTGTTAGGCTTGGTGCTGTGACCATTTTCCTGTTCCAATGTCCAGTTATTTCTGGATTCTTCTGGATGAAGTATCTTTCTGTAATATCTAATATAAACCTCCCCTGACACAATTTCATGTGGGCAGCACAACCCCTCCCTTGTCACTGCTTTGAGCCAATGCAGGTGCCATTTCCCAAATGTCCAATGGGTTTTGCAGGTGTAGCTGTATGGCAGACACTGAAGGTAGGTTGAATCTGTAACAGATCATGTGTGAATGGAATAGCAATTAAATGTGTTTCAAAAATTAGTGGAGGTCACTGGATCTGGAGTCGAGGTTAAATGATAAATGAGGCTGAGAACAAATTCCTGATGGGTGCATATGGAAACATATATGCAAACACACACAGAGCAGGCACACTGACACAATTTACATACTGGAGAAAAATCAGAAGGTTGGTCAGGGCACTGGAGAATGTGGCTTTGAAGAGAGGATTGGAATGTTGGCTTGCTCAGACTTATGAAAAGAAAAGATCAGGGCATTCTTACTGCTGTCTGTACTGCTCTACAACTGCAAACAGATGATGGAAGGTGTGGAGCTGAGTAGGACTTTTTTCAGAAGGGTGCAGTGAAATGATGAGAGGGAGCAGACATATGAAAGTGTATAAAACAAAAGACATATGAAAGTGTATAAAACAAACACAAAGTAAATTATACTACTGTTGCACATAGCACTTTATCTTTACTTTGTGTGAGAATTGAGAAGCAATAAAGAATCAGGTTATAAAGTACACTTTCAACTTCTCATTTCTTTTGAACAAAAAAGAGCCAGTGCATCAAAAAAAGACCTGTGAGATTTATTTTATACTCATCTAAGACTTCCATACATCTAAATTTATCTTCAAACAGTCAAATACAACCATCTTATGATTCTATGGTTTTTGGGTAAAAGAAACCGTAATCTGTGCCTTCTTCAGAACATTATTTTACTAAAATCAGGGTAAAAGTGATGGTGAAAATCTGACTTCCAAAATTTTCTTTTCTGCTAAAACACTGTGGAGATGCTTCATTGCTTCATCAGCTCTAATACTGGAAAACATGTAATTACATATATAAAAACCCCATTATGCCTATGCTATAGGTTTCATCACTGATAAAAAATTAATAACCTATTATATGATTTGTACATTCTCAAAGGAAAATACGCATTATATTAAGTGGGAAATGAAGGAAGAACTTGAGGCTTATTCATTGATCCCGGGGATTAGACCATTAATTATGATTACCTAACTGTTATTTCACCTATATCCCACTGCTAAAATCCATGGCCTCAAAACATTTTTAGGAGAGTGGCACTTTGATATTTAAGATTATCTAATGAAGCTGTTTCCTTTCTCTCCTTATTCTTGGTGTCACAACTAAAATCCAGATGAGCTGATAAAAGTATCAGACTACTTCAAGAACACATGCAATTTTATCATCTTTTTCACACCATATATGCTTTAATTTGTAGATAATTGTTTTGATTGGTATATATCAGCAGACTTTGAAAAGCTTTTTCTCTGGCAAGTCAAAGCTGCTGTCAAGCTCACTGCTCTAAGATGGTCAACACCTGATCTCAAAGTTGTGAATGACAGCATTTGCATTTCCTTTGAGCAAAGACTTACAGTTTTATAGAGACATACGCATTTATTAAGAATGAAAATGAAGAAAATTGAATTAAAGATTGAAAATGAAGAAAATTGAATTAAAGATGTAGTAGCAGTTCAGGAGGTGAAAATTATTTATTTTTAGCTTAAAAAAAATTAACACCATGGAAAGAATATGTGAAGATAACATTTGAGAACTAATTTACCAATGCTTAGGAAGGAAAGTTTGTTGTGGCTCGCATATCAACTCAAATGTTTCCATACTTCTTACCTTTGCAAAACACCCAATGGTACTGCTGGAATTCATTCATCCTGGGAGCGTTCAAGATGATTACAGAATATCTGTGTGAATAAGTAGGGTTCCTACTCCAACTGATTTGAAAAATTTCTCAGGTTGCCAGGATTCCAAATGGGTCACAAGCTAATCACTAGGACTACATGCAAACTTACATTCTATGCCTTTCCACGTCCTAAATATATGCATGTCTGATCAGATGTCTCTGGAAATTAAAATACAGGAGGTTGGTTTGCATTGAAGTCTCTTTCCTGAATAGTCAGGCCATGCCCAGTGCTGGCTTTCAGAGCAAAAACTCAGGAGTGCTCCTGGGCCTGATCTTTACAGACTTGAATTGTAAAATAGCATCACTCGAACAGCTGCATGAATAAAATACCAACTTAATTGCATAAGGACAGAGTGCAATTTCAAAGCACTTGATAAGCCAGTCAAATAATCACAAACCCCAACTTTCTAGACATTTGTCACCAGTATCAGCTTCACAATCAAGTATTTGCCTGCTGCCTCCTAGTGCCAACATCCTTTGAAAAGACGACATTGCTGCAGCAATAAGCTTTACTTCTTTGTCCTCTTGCAAATTATTGCTGAAGAAAACAGGATTCTTACATTGATTTCAATGGGTTGTAATGTGCCACTTAAATAACGACTGGCAATTTCTTAAGTCGTCAGAAAATCAATTTTCATGTAGATGGTATTAAGTGTGAAGTATGGCTACCTTATTCAGGTATTTGTTGGTTTGAAAGAAATTGAAATTTAGAAGCATTACTTTTTCTTTTGTTCTTGCGTAAATTCTATAGTCTCCTGATGTTAAAAAAAAGAAACAAATAATGCAAGTTGTTGTTGCTTGAGATTCTGACAGTACATGTATTTTGTCCTAATACTTTCTCATAAAATATGCTATAGTTATGAAGTACTTGGACATACACTCCAACAGAACAGAAGGCAAAGAATCTTGACTATTACTCTATTAGTCAGTGGGAGAATAAACAGCATAGGGAAATCTTGTTGCTAAATATAATAAGATAGTGTTTAGGATTGAGATAACTAGGCTAGGGGAAAAACTTAAAGACAGGAACAAGATTTCATTGTACTGAGGCATATAAGGGCTGCAGAATTTAGGACAAACCATCTAATTTATCTTCGCTTATGAGAAAGGGATCAAAGAAAGATAAGGATGGAGTTGTGTTTTTTTCCAGGTCCTAGGACCTGAACACAGGTGGGTCTTTTTCAACATTTTTGACATGCTGGCCTAGATGAGGGATCATGTGTGACCTCTGAGCAGCAATTGGACCAACATTGCATGAGAGCACTCAGAATGCTCCATCTCAGTGCAGAAACCTGAACAAGTGGGACTGCAGTCCCAAAGGTTTGGTTCACAAACTGCCAGCATAACTCACCACTCTGAGCATCAGTTCCACAGAGGCAGAGGAGACTGAAATACCATATGAGCAGATAACAATGGTTGGGACCTTTACAACAGGGTAAACTGACGCAGCCAGGTTGCTGGTAAAGGCTACCAACTTCTTCCTGTCTTTGCTGTTGCTCCTTCAGCCACTTCTGCAGATTTACTGACACAGACATTCCTCCTTTGGGCTGCAGCTGCCAACCATTGCCCAGCTTCTCTGGCTGCAATCCCAGGAGGGAGGATGAAGGAGGCATAGGGAAGGCAGAGGAGAGCTGCTGCTCCACTGGCTGTTGGGAGAGCCACAAGGGCTGTTTGGAAAGTCAAGAGCTGGGCTCAGACGCTCACACTAGAAGGAAACACCAGAAAGGGGGAAGTGTGGTGACAGCACAAAAAAAAAAAACTTACCTGGCATTTACTATTTCTGCAGGATGATGAGGAGAAACAGCTATCTGCAGATACACTATTAATTATGCACTGTTTTCTCTCAATGGGTCTGATATTTTTCCAGCTACAGTGGTAGTTGATACATAGAAACTGAAAACACCTGCTATTTTTCAGAACAGAAGACACAGGCTAACACATTTTTTCTCACACAGTGTTTGTTTTCCTGTGGATCAAACAACTTAGATTTTCTACCCATGTTGGGCTGGTGTACTCTTTCCTCCACTTGTGGAAATACTGTCCTCCTTTTACCTGATGTGACGTATTGTGATTGAGTTGTTTTTCTTGCAAGTGAGAATTATCTTTTTCTTTTACATGAGGCTTACAAAATTACATGGAGGCTTCCGTCACCTCAAAAATTCACAGTAGTGGCAGCACTGCACCATCACGAACACCTAGGAAATGGTGCTATGTTTTGTATCTTAAAAATAAAGCTTGAACAAAATTTTTAAAAAAGGTCCAAATGGTGACAGACATCGTTGCCATACAAAAAAAACCCCAAACAACCAAACAACAAAAAAAAAAAACCCAAAAAAATCGCAAAATGCATCCTGACATGACAATAAAAGAGACATTATTTGAAAAAAAAAATTTTGATCTCACAAGTATATTCACTCTGAATGGGTGTTAGAAAAAAAGGTATTAAGAACCTCTAAATTTTCCCTTTGCTCTTGAGCTTAATGTTTCTTTTTACTTTTTAGAATCACTCTTTAAATGATCTCTAAGAGAATGCATATATAGCAGGTCCCTACAGCCTTCAGATTTACTAGGACAGTTTATTTTTTATATCTGTATTTTTTTCCTGGAAATCTCTAAGATCTGACATTTCTGCATGGAGAAAAACCTAATTTCCTTTGTCAATCATCCTATAACATACACAGGATAAAAAGACACAGTTTAATTAATTTCTGGTTTGTATTTCAACATGCAAATAGAAAATGAATGCACTATTAAACTGAATTCTGTTTTTCCTCACAAATCTATAAATTCTGTCATTATAACTATTTTTTGAGATTTATTGATGTTCAGGCTTAAATTTTCGATCATTTTAGCTTCTAGGGTTAAAATCAAATTTCACATTTAATGTATTAACTTGTACAGTTTCTTTTATTTCTTCTGCCTAAATTTCTCTTCTGTCTACTTTATTCTTTCTAGTTTGTCCTGATACAGAACCCACTGGACAAGAATGTTCTTCCAATTTATTTATTTGTTTGATTCTGGTTGAGGACCTTTTTTTCTTCAACCTCTTTACTCTTTCTTGCCTGACTTAAGTTTCTCAAGGTCTCCATCCTCTCTTTTTTGTTTGGGTTTTTTTTTTTTTTTTTTGCTTTAGCTGATAGTCTTCCTTTTTTCTGATATTCCCTTGAATTTAATGTGTCTCCTTCATCTGGTGATTTTATTACCTTCTACTTGATCCTCCAAACATATCTTCATCACTGCTTCCTGCTTCAAAGGCACTTCAAAACCTGTGCCTCTTCCTCTGTGTATGCTGTTCTCCTGCTCTTCTTTTTTCTTATTTATTCCACCATTCATCTTCAAATGTTCAAGTATAAAATTCTGCCATTTACATAAATAATTGAGGCAAGAATTTTTTTGTCTGGTGGCTCTTCAGCTGAAAGTTTAATTTCTGGACCCATCCAGGAGTTGTTGACACTGGGAAAATCTCTTCATCTCCTGGGGCCTCTGTCCATTTTCTTCTCAGTGCCTTGAAAAACATTTTCTGTCTTTTTAATATGGCAATAAACAGATATAGGATTATAACACAGTCAGGCACTGCAGTAATAGGGTTGTATAGAAATCTTAGAGTGATGAGAAGTTTGTGGCATTTTTCACACATTTTGTATGGTTTTAGGTCAGCAAAGGGACACACTTGCTCTCTTGTGCATTCATAGAGCAGAGGACTGCAAAGGACCTACTGCCACATTCCAGAGGGTGTGAACAATGTCTGCCCTTACCGAGGTCACTAATAATACCAGAGATTTCTTTCCAACTGGCAAAGAACCTCAGCACAATCATTAAATATCCCAGGCATGCTAGCTGTGGACATGACACTATAAAAAAATTACTTTAAGATTGTCTACAGCTTGTTCTTCCTTCTGGATTCCGCAAAGTAGAGATTAAACTCATTATAGTTTGACAAACAAGAGCAGTTTTACTTTCAAATTATCGAGACAAAGCTATGTGTTGTTTTTGGTTTTGTTCACCATTCTCTTCATAGTGCAAAGAAGGAAAATTTTGAAAACCTTGAAACTTGATTCTGGAACTTTATGAAATTCCAACCCCAAACATATCATTTTTATTTCAAGCTACATTTTTCTATAATAACAATTTCTAATCTGTTTAAGACATATTTTTTCTCTTCTCCAAGATATTTCTGCTGTTTCCTCTCTTATTTCATCAAATCACATTGTGACCACTCCTTTTCTTTCTACAATTGATTTTAATTTTCATTTCACAAATGTTATTGGATGGTTTTAGAAGATGGAGATAGTTTTAGAAGGAGGAGGAAAAGGAAAGGAGTAATTAAACATTTCCTCAGTATGTTTATATAATTATATGTTACCCAAAGAGGTGGTTGCATTACTTTCTGCTTTGCTTTGTTATAAAAATCTAAACAAACTTTGGAAATTTACCTGGAAGCAACTTTTCCAGAGAGAAATCTGTCTTTTTTGCTCTTCATAGATGTTGAAACAGTGGGTTTGATATTTAATGAAGAGCTATTTCTAGCCACATAGGAAGAAGAAAAAAAGCTAAGTCATCAAGATGTAGGCAATTTGTAGGTTATTAAACCTTGGAGAGTCTTGGTGTACCAGATACTGACCATGTCTTCCTGGCTGCAAATAGAGCTACACTGTTAGCTGTGTTCACATACATTCAACTAGGGAATTAATGCAGGAGTTAATTAATACTATAAAATTGATTACCTGACCACTGGTTTATATTTGAAATTTATATGTATTGCAACTACACATTTGTGTAGGAAAAATTTTTTAGAAAAGCATTTCTTAATTTCAAAAAAACCAACAACAACCAAAAAAAACAAACAAAAAAAAAAAAAAAAAAAACAAAACCAAAAACAAACAAAAAAAACCCCTTGTACCTCTGGGTATGAAGTATGCTACTACTCAATATGTGAAGAAAAAACAAAGAAGATTTTTGTCTGTGATCAATAAGAAGATTCTCTGGCTTCCAAGACACACAGAATAAATCATACAAACATGCTAGCATGTCAAATCGAAGAAAATTCCTTCAGGGAAGAGCTCTTTGTTCTGAAACTAAAGGAAGATGAAAAAAATGAATAATAATTGTGATATGTAGGTCATAACTCTGCTCCACTGTTTTTCACAATAAAAGACTGTAAAATATGTTTGCAAATGTAACAGTAGCTATACCATAAAGAAGTAAACCTAGTATGGGTCCTAAAGGGCTTCTATTATATAATTAATTTTAGAGTGCTTCAATAAAAAGTTTAATATAGCGTTTGGAAAAAAAAACATAACTAAATTCTGACTTCTTTCTCTTTTTGTCCTGTTGAGGTTTTGTTTGCTATTAAAAAAAACAAAAAGCCAAACTAAGATCTTCACCAAGCATTTTTGACCTTTGCTCATAACTCAGATAGAAATGTCTGGGAAATAATACATTATTCTTACAATATATTAATATCAGGTGATTTTCACAATATGATCTTAATAGTGACTTTTCAATCTGTTCATGGATCCATCTCTTCATAACTAGAAAGGAATGATTCCACATTATTGCCCCCCTTCTTCCTCTTGGAGCTAGAGCCCACATTGACTGGATGTCTGAGTACATCTAATACCAACATGAATACCTACACACATGATGAACAGATTTTATCCCCTTCTCCAGTACTGCTACACCCAAGAAAACACATTCTGAGTTATGTATTTATTTTCTGTGGTGTGTTTCAGTCCACTTGAAAACTGAGAATGGATCATTAAAGAGAGAATTAGAACGACTGCACAAAACTAGTTGATACAGAATCATGGGTTTTGATAATAAGGTCACATATCTGTCAAGTTTGGAGTGAATGAGGGAATGGTGAGGGGGAAGGAGGATGTAAGAGATGGCAACATTTTTCTGGGGATGGTGTGGTGTGCTGATATGGATAATTCCATCAGTAAATAAGTTTCCCCATCAGAGTCTGACAGTGAACTGAACTGCATGTTCCTATGGAGAGCTCATCTGATTGACAAAGGAAATTAAATTAATCCTTTGTAAGTACTTAGTGTGGAAAGATCATAGAAAATATCAGATAGTAAAAATAGGATAACAAAATACTGGAGAAATTAAAGTTTCATTAGATCTGAATTTCTTTTCTGAATATAGAGATGAACTGGAGGAAAACTGGACTTCTTTACAGCATATCTGGTAGCAATGGATATGATTATGAGGAAGCTAACCTGAATGCAACTTGTAGGTTCTGTAACACTTTCTGTGGGATTTTTTTTCACTTGATGCAGATAGAGCTTGAATTTAAAACTGTATTTGATAGAATGAATGTAGTGCACATTAGAGAACTGCAACAACACAGAGGCCTGCTTTTAATCAAAAACCCGGAAAAAAGTATTTAAGCTGTAAGTGAGTAAGTAGGCAAATGATGGTTGTGGTTCTAGCTCTGCAAGGCACTTGAGAAAATAAACACTAATAAGTGAGATCCCCTTTAAGGATGACAGTTCCATAGCTATTACAGAAAAAAATAGTCATAAAAAAGACACATAAAGGTCTTGTAAAATAAGAGAGGTGGAAATGCTTTATAGTGCTTTCTAATGTAAACAGTGAGAAAGCTATTAAGATATTGTTTGCATCAATGGCACGGGCCTGATCAAATAGATGATTATTTATTTTTGGCATGGAAAATTTAGACTCTAGACAGGTGTTTAAGAAAATCTGGAAAAGGTGACTTAATTCTTCATTTTTATCTTTACTACATCTGAAAGTACCTTCTGGAAGATCTTCTGGGTTACTGTCTTGCTATTAGATATGTTTTTCTAGACAAAATATGCTCAATATAATAATTAACATTTAAAATGAAATTCAGTTTAGTCAGGAGGTCTTTAAATAGTTGCCAGGGTAATAAAGATTTTACATATAATCATCTTTTATAATCCAACACTTCAGTTAAATATAGGTGCAGTTGTTATTTGTGAACATTTTGCCAAACACTAGATACCTGCAACCATTGAAGAGGCAGATAAAATAATAACATAATGACAAAATAATAGGGGTCTGGTGATCATTGACACTTCCAAGGAAAAAAGTTTATAACTATGATAAAAAAGTGATATATATATCTGCCTGTTATAGAAAGCAGTCTCATAGTTATTTGAAGTCATTTGCCATAGAAAATAGCAGAATCCTAGAAGAAAGGAAATCAGCTGTAACTGATTCTGTTATTTTTCCTCAGACAGCCATAAAAACCCACCAGCACTATCACTTGTGGTATAAAGTGGAGTCATTTTGACTCAACAACAATAATGGAGGCAATGATCTAGCAGAGCCTCAAAAGTATTCAGAAAGTGATGTAGAAAAAATTAAATTTATTTTAATTATACATTAATAGAATCATAGACTCAAAGTGGTTTGGGTTCAAAGTGGCCTTGTGCTCATTTTGGCTGGGGTACAATTAATTTTCTTCACAGTGGCTGGTATGGGACTGTGTATTGGGTTGGTGCTGAAGATAGGGTTGATAATACAGAGATGTTTTTGTTACTGCTGAGCAATTCTTGCACAGAGGCAAGGTCTTTATTGCTTTTCTTACTGCCACATTGGCAAGGGGGTTGGGGGTGCATGGGAAGCTGGGGAGAGACACAGCTGAGACAGGTGACCCTAAATGGCCTTTCTGGACAAATACGTTGCAGTGTTTTGCCATCCACATTGTAGGAAAGACTTATTGCTTATATTTAATCTAAACCTACCATCTTTATAAAATCATTACCTACTGTCTTAGAACAACAAGCCCTGCTAAAAAGTTGTATTAGTTTGAAGATAAACCAGTGGGAGATCACAAATCAGAATTATAATTTAAAAGGAAAATTAAAAATAAGTGCAATAAGACAAGAAAAAACACTGACAGAGTCAGATACAACCTAACACCCTGTTAGTCAGGGTGGTGGTAGCAGTCCAAGTGAAGTAGTTCAGTCGAAGCAGTGATCCCGTGGAAGGGCTGGTCTCCAGCTGAAGGTCCAATGGTAGCTCTTGTCCTCTGGGAACCCAGTAGACAAGGGTCACTTGGGTAGTTCCAAAGCCAGGTTATATCCAGGTGGGAATGCTTGGCTCCTCCCTCCTGGGTGGAGCATCTCACAATAGGATGAGATAATTCCATGAGTCATGCAGTTGGTTCTTGATGATCCATTAACAGTTATCAGGGGTGAGTCCTAGCAGGAGATAACAACCAGTGTCCCACCTGCTTTAACAGCTTGTGGAGGTGGTAATAGAATAAATACATCTATATTGCAACCTAGGATAAAAGCCTATCTCAATTTTCCTTTTAGGCTCCCTTTAGGTACAGGAAGGTTACAGTAAAGTCTCCCTGAAATCTTCTCTTCTCCAAGCTGAGCAACCACAACTCTGTCAGTGTTTCATTGTTTCTAAGTATCTGGGATTTCACTCTATTTGTGGAGTTTGTAAGAATACATTATACATAAACATAAAATACCAATGGTGGACCTCTTGTGGTGATTGAACAGAAGCAAATCTATTTGTTTCTCTTCTCCTAAAGTTTTCTTCTTGTCACAGGTTTTTGTTTGGTTTTCCTTTAGTAGGATCCAGGTCTATTTAATTAGTACTAAAACCTGGTAGGAAAAAATACCTTCCTATCTCTACCTCAGGAGTAAAATATGATGAGCAAATTAATGATTTATTTTGGAATTCTGAATAACTAAGCAATAAATTTGGGTTACTTCATGAAGATTTGAATATAAAAATAAAAAACTCATATCCCACAAACCTAATAGTTGATACAGATTTCTATATGACGTTTGCTAATAAAGTTTCAAAAGATTAATAGTAAAATGTAAATGACAAGGTAAATTTAAATTTTCCTATTTCATTTTCATCATCTGTTAGAGGAATATGTACCATCTCTAGAGAACAACGGTGGGGTTTGGAGTCGGTTTTTTGTATGCTTTTATTTCCTCCCACTATGTAGGTTAACAGTTATCAGCTGCACTGATTGGAGAAAATGCATTCAGTCTCAAAGGAAACTTCACATTGCATCTCAGTAGCCATGAGCTGTTTTGTAAGGTAGCGAATTATCTTGACAAAACAGTTTTAGACACCTGGGGAAGATGGAGGAGGAAGTGCAAAAAAACCCTCCAGAGACTGACAGTGCAATATTGCAATACTAACCTCTTCACTTTTCTTCATACCATCATTTCAGGATCCCTCCAGCAACAGAGGAACTGGCTGCAATGTCATTGTGCCCTGCAATACTTCAGTAACATAAATACGTGTATTAAAAGTGTAACAAAGAAGGAGTGGAATCTATGCTAATGTAATGGTTCAATAAGGAGTGAGTGAAATTTCAGACTTGCTTTGTAATTCTTCAATCTGATGCATATATGTAGGTATATGTTCCATATTAGGAAACTAAGGTGTCCATTGAGGGAAAAAAATATGTAGGCAGGAGTAATAGAAGTTGGACAGTTCAGTTTGTAAATTGAAGCATAGACATATGATTGGATTGAAGCTGAAGATGCTTTGTTATTGCTATATCCCTAGATTAGTTTCTCTCTTCCCTCACTCTTATACACACACACAGATGCAAAATTTCAAAAAAGGTTTCATTCTCTATCAGAACATAGAGATTTGCAATGTTCTGACAAAAGATGATGTACAAAACCATGCCAAAGGGTTAGCTTTCATACTATACAGTCAGTAGCAAAGAGTTTTAAAACAATGTCCATAACTTGAGTTTATGGTAGAAGATATTTTATTAAAAGAATCAGGAGGTTATACGAAAAGGATTAGAGGGATCTCCTATTAAAATTAACTTAGTAAAAACAGAGTCATGACTTATTTTTGATGAGTCCTGCAACACAGGTTTTCATGACAAATCAAGGCAATGGGGAGAACTGAAGAATGCAAAGTTAGATCTAAACTAAGGAAATGGTGGAAGATAAATATTGCGATCTGTGCTGTACCAAAGTAAAACAATTACTAAACGCAGGTTAATGAAACAGGAATACAATGCATGCGAAGTTCTAGTGCAATAAAGGCCCAGTGTGTGATCACTATATAAACATCTGGTAGGATGAAGGACTTAACCTTCTGCAAAGAGTAAAACACAGAACAGCAATCATGAGAACACATTTAGGTTGCCCAAGTCTCCCCCTCTGCAATCCTGTCATTGGATATACATCACCTTCCATAATAACTGATTGGGAGATGATGATTGTGTTCATCATATTTGTGGTCTGTGCATGTAGATGGATGACAGGATATCAATGACAACTACTCAATAAATGCCAGTCACATAAATACATTAGAAAAAAGAATTGCTAAATTTTGTCAAAGCATTAACAATGAAGTGAAGGAACAATGAAATGGATGTTAGAAGAACTCTGGCTTCAGTAGCTCAAGCATATACTCTGTTACAATGTAAAAATAACTTCTTCCATTAGTAATATATTTTAAAACCCTCTTTAATAATAATCATGTGCTCTTTCTTATCCATCACTAAAATTCATCTTGACAAATAATACAAATGCAAATATTTTGTTATATACAGAAATTGTGCACCTGTGTTTCTTAGACCAACATGGATCTGTAAACAGAGCTGATACCTGCACTTCCCAATTTTGATTGTGTTCTAAAATCAGACAATATGCCTTATAAAATTGTAGAACACTGCTGATTTAATAAGGAGATTTTACTGAGCTAAGATCACAAGGAAACTGTTACATCTTTAAACCGTACAGCTAAAACAACATTATTACTTCATAGTGGGTATTACTTTAGTTCTTGGCATCAATAAAGTTTGAAATACTCATTAGGAACTGTTCATTGAGTTAGGCTTGTCTTTTATTTATGAAGTGTTTGGAAACCAGTAGCTTTGTTGCAAATTAGATTTATCTTCATCAGTTTTCCATTAATGGCTATTGTAGACACATTGTATATTATCCTATAGATTGTTAATCTCAGGAAAGTGAATACTTCTTTGCTAGTCAATATTTGAAATCTGCTAATGGAACTCTGTGACAGATGACTTGCTACAGGCATGGTTTCTCTACTCTGATTAGATAGAAATTAGGATCTGTGCCTGATGGTCAATATTTCAAGAACAACATACAGGAGGTGTTGCTATTTAAGACTTACAGAGAAAACTAAGCTTTTTAAATTGCATCATTCAGCAGTATTTCTAGTCTTCATTTGCACAAGTAATATTATGACTATTATGTGATGTGCAATGTAGCCAAAGGTATCTTTCAAGCCTGTGAAGACAAGTTGTTCCAATGACATTTGCACTATCATTATGAACCCCAAAACTTCTGGGCAATAGGGACTCTGCAAAGAGTAAGATCTGCAAGGACATCTTAAAAAAACCCCATTAATATCTCTGAGCTCTGCAATTGCAGCTTAGAGTACCTAAAACTAAAATTTTATTACAAAGAAGGAAGATCTCTCTCAAGTGTTTAAAATCTCTTCTCAATGTCTGATCAAGCCTTATTGTATTTTATGAAGACAGACCTTACATAGGAAATTGCTGACTCTTCCTTCGGCTTTTGCAAATATTCTCCTGGGAATCCAACCCAAATCTAGTAGGCATACCACTGAAAATAAATGCTTATCCATTACAGAAAACAATCTGAACATGAGAACAAAATTAGGGCTTCTTTGTGAATCCATAGGGTTTATATGAATTGTAGGTTGTAGGCAAGAACAACCTGAAAAATCCTAAATAGTAAAAATAGAAGCACACTATATGGTATTTCTATTATTTGGGTTAGGACATAAGGATTTTATTGTTTGAATATAGGCTCCCTATTCCTCTGCAGATTTCAAATGTGGTGTGACCTGCAGATGTGGATCTTTTCAAAGCATTGCTGAGCAAGCATTCACACCCAAAGTTTCTCACAAATTGCCTGCCTCTCCACTCAAGGTCATGCTCTATTAAGACTTTGATACTAGAACAAGCTTCCCAGAAGGTTTGCTCTGAACCATTAACTGCATGTAGCCAGACTGATGTAACATCAGCCTGTCTCCTGACTTATTCCTTACAGAGGAATTTTTTATTAGACTATGGTATGGATCTGTTGTAAGCACTGTTATTAAGCCAGGACTTTTTAAGATTGAACAGTGGTCCCTTCCACAAAATAGGTTAGAGAGCTAGAATGTGGTATTGAGACCATATGGTCTCAGGTTTTTGCTATTTTTTCAGCAATAAGTGATGTTTTATGACCAATACATGTTTTGCATCATACCGCATGTCAGTATTGGACTGATTTACAATTGTCCTAAAAAAACTTGTTTACAATAAATTCACAAGGTCCTTCAAAATATTCCTGTTTTTCGCTAAATTTATTTCCCTATTTTTTGCCTGATAACTAAAATATTTTCAAGTCATAATTATTTGGTTTTTGTTGTTGGGGTTTTATTTTCTCATTTTCAAATTACCTGAGTCAGATTTTCCAGCAAAGAAAATAAAAGATAGTCAGTGCTCTCACTTCTTGGTCATGTACAATTAATTAGCATGCCCCAATAATGTTCTGATAAGAAATTTGCATTGTCACTTTGTGCACTTCTGAAATTTTGAACCTACTACTTTTAGACCTACTTGGTAAAAACTTGATATGAGAACAGAAGTCTTAAGAAATATCTTTCTGCTTTCTTATGAATGATGTCCACAAGGCAGGTTGCAGTTTATGTCACTGCATAACTGCTGCCCTTTTACTCTTGTGGAATGGAGATCTTTCCCTCAATTCACACTGGGAGTTTCCATAAGTTTTCCATTCTTCCACTAAATGTGTTTTTGTGCTTGTGGTTGTGTTATATTACTTATTGTAGTTTATTTGGTTTGCTTTGCTTTTATTCTTTAAGCCCTGCCTTGCCAAGAAGAACTATTTAAAATAAACATTGAAAGCATGGGACTGTGGGTAAGCTGCTCTTGTATATGTTCTACTAGTAAATTATCTGCTACATTGTTCAGTTCATATTATGTGCATCTCTTAACTTTCTGATTTTTTAAAACAAGAATACCTTGCATTTTAGGAGCTGTTTATAGAACATTTGCATTATTAGTGTCCCATCTGTCACATAGCCAAGAGAGGAGAGGGAAGAATCTGTGCAAATGACAAGTAAACCCAGCAAGGTAATTTTCTATAACCAAGTCTTTTTAATAATTAATCGCGCTGAATTCCTAACCTATTACGGTTTAAATAGAATGCAGATTTGACTCTTAATTGAGATGAGAAAATGGATTAGGAAGAGGCTTAGAGAAATGGGAAAAAAAAAAAAAAGAAGGCAATATCTGAAATTCAGCAGTGATTCTTTATTAGGAGGGATGAGCAGACAAAGATGCTTATGCATCACAGAAAGTGGTATTTTTAAAGAGCAGAAGATCTTATATTGGAGAATAAGTCCAATAAAACGCTGCCTATTAAAACTGGCTCCCCAGCCCTCAAAGCAAGAGCACTTCAGGTGTTCTGTTATCTACTTTAATAGTAGTAAAGACATGGGATGCATGCTGAAACATGTGTGATTTGCTGAATATGTAATAAGTGATCTACAGCTAAGATTTCTATCCATCTCGCGGCTGTAGACATGGCAGTAATGAGAAGGTCATCTCTCAGGCACAATAGAGGTCAGTAGATTATTGCTCGAACCAACAATATAGTGTGACAAAGGAAAGAACTAGCAGATTTAGTTCAATTCCTTGTCAGCAAAGATATTGCTTTTTGTCTGTTTAAGGTGGGACAGGAAAATCTTTACAGAACAAATGTATGTCTGAATGAGGCTTTAAAAGCATCCATTTCCTTGTTATACAAATTCCATTATTAACATACCAATCTCCATATTTTACCTTGTGATAAAAAGAACACTGCAATATTGTCATAATTACCTAGAGAACTTTTTTCATCATCACCTAGGTCTTGCAGCAGAAAAACATTACTGCTGCTTAATGGAGATTTAAATAGGTAAGCACTATGCTTACAGCAGTCGTTTAGGTCTTATGAAGCTATTATAATAAAAGCAAAGAGAAATATTTTCTCTGCCTGTTATCTGTTTTCAGTTAGTGACCTACTCAAATTGTAGCATGCCTATAGAAATGATGCATCCTTTCAATACTGAAGAGGGAACCTTACGGGTTGCTTTTAATTTTCCCCCTTTTTCTCTTGGAGTGCAATTCTTTCTGCCCTACAAATTCAGTCCATTATGTAAATAAAACACTCATACAAAACACAGCCTGAGAGCCACTTTAGATGACTGTCTTAAATGACTTGATAAATGTCAAGAAGCTCTTGAAGGAAATACAGGAAAATTTTGGTCAGAGCTAAGTTGCATTGAGCATCAGTCTGAAAGCTGAAGATCGAGATCATGAAGTCTTCCTTAAACATACTCTAAGACTATTCAGCTCCAGCCCAGATGCAATCTTAATAACTTACATTTTCTAGCAGCTTCACAGGAAATCCTCACACTCCAGATCTCCATTTATCCCATCTGATCTGGAAAGGTAAGTAGCTTCTGCGGATACTGATGGTTGGTCTGACCTGTGTGAAATGGGTTGCTCTTGTACTGAAAAAACTACCTCATCTGTACAAAGAGATCTAATTGCTGCAAAATCTACTCTTTGGGGGCTACGATAATACTCCAGACAAACCCTTAGTTATGCTGGTGCTCTGGGATTTCTAAGTACTTCCCAGCTAGTATCACCTGGATACACATTCTGGTCACATGCAGAGCCCAGGATAAGCTGAAGCCTTAGAAGCCTCTCTGTCCTCCTGATTGCCTTGTTTCTGATGTGGAAGCCTTGCTGCAGATGTTGGTGCAGGAAGAATCCCTCAGTCTGGTTGGAGGAGGAATTGTCCAGCCAGCACACTATGAGAGCTGTCAGCAACAAAACTATCAGGCAGCAAAGCCCTTTGGAACCCCAGGTGTGACAATGAAACAGGAATGTTGACTTGTTAAGTGCGGTGAGGAAGATGCTGGACAGGAAAATTCAGCTCTTTAGGTAAAGGGTCATTTCTGTGTTAAATATTCTATTGATTGAATTACTCAGTGGCTTTTTTGCTTTTGCTCTTTCACCATCTCATTAACTATCATTCTAGATTTTAACTCATCAGTTCTCCCCATTGCACCCATTTTTCCTAAAAACCTATGTTTCAGAATTTCATCATTGCTAAAGTCTGGGTACCTGTTTCAGTTCAGCCACATTTCACTTTCCTGCTGTTACAGATGTAAATACATTATTCAGGAATACTTCTCCTATGCAACTGCATTCCAGGTCACAATGAATCCCACTAAGCAGAGGTTAACTAATAAATCATTAAGTTCTTCATGCATTGAATTCACCTCAAAGGGAAAAGGTTACTTATGGCTCAAATTTAGCAGGCAAAGAAAACAATAAACAAAGCATGCAGTACAAAAACTGTCAAAACTTCGATTTTTTTAGCACTTGATTTTAAAAGGATTTAGCTATATTGCTGCAAGCTGTGTACTTGCTCTTAAATCAAGCTGGCCATATCTTGTCAGTATAAGATAATTTAAGAGAAAACTATCAGAAAGGCCTTAAAGAGTTTGTTATTCACTGAATCACAGAACAGGTCAGGTTGAAAGGGACCACAGTGGGGTCATCTGGTCCAACCTGCCTGTTCGAGCAGGGTCATCCCAGAACACGTGGCAAAGGATTGTGTCCAGATGGTTCTTGAACCTCTCCAGTGAAGGAGACTCCACAGCCTCTCTGGGCAATCTGTTCCAGTGCTTGGCCACCTGCACAGGAAAATTTTTCCTCATGTGCCGGTGAAACTTCTTGTGTTCCAGTTTCTGCCCATTGCTTCTTGTCCCGTTGCTCAGCACCACTGAGAAAAGTCTGGCTCCATCCTCTTGAAACCCTGGAGATATTCAAAAACTTTCTGGACACAATCCTGTGCCATGGGCTCTGGGATGGCCTTGCTTGAGCAGGGAGGTTGGACCAGAAGACCCCCCTGTGGTCCCTTCCAAGCTGACCCATTCTGTGATTCTGTGACATGCGACAGCAGAGATTTTCAGAGTGTCCAGAAAAGCACAATAGTGTTTATGTCCCAGAGCGAAAGGGAAAAGGAAGGACACTGTTCTAGTGTTGAGAAACCTGAGACCAGCTGGCTGCTGAATGGACTGAGGAGCCAGGAGACTTTATAACAACCTGTGTTCAGAGTGGATGGAGGCAAAGAGCCATTTCTTCCCATAAATAACCTCTGGGATAAAGCTGAAAAAACTTTCACTCAAAGAGAGCAGAAGCATCCAACACCAGATGACTTAGAAGGCTTTCATTACGCACCTGAAGTTACATCTTTGAACTAATCTGTTATGTACAAAAAAGAGTTACAAAAAAAACTCTCTGCCTTTCCACTGTTTGTTAAAGTTGTAATCTATCAATTAATTCATGTTCTCATAATTATTTATTTAATGTCTACCCTGTAAGCCCAAAGCACACAATGAGAAATTTTGTACACTTTCTTATGCCACAGTAGATCAAAGTTAAGAATTAAATGAGTTTATTACTGCCTCCATTAAGGATTTTTTTCTGGGGAACACAGTGTCAAATAAGTTATCAATGATGTGGCATGAATAATACATTGCAAGAAACAAGTTCATGAATAGTCCTAAATCTTAATTAAATTTTATACACTCAGTCAGATGTAAAATAGATTGTGTCTGTCTTACAAGTAAGAAAAAGCTGTATTTTTATATTCCTAATTAATGAATAATTTAGCCTGACTTAAAGAAAACAATATTAAAGTTTAATTTGAAATAATTTCTTTTTAAGAGAGACAGGTATTTTATTGTGATATATCTTCTGTTACAAGAAACACCTTTTTCATTTACAAGCATGCTTGTTACCACTCCATGATGAATAGTGCTTAGAAGAGTGATGGAACTTCACCAAATTTATCAGAGCGGATAAACTGAATCTTTTAGTGCAGTTGAAAAAGGTGGGATAGACAATCTTTTTGCTGCATACTGTACAGAAACAAAAGACAAAACTTTATGGGAATTAGGAGGGATAAATAACTCAAAAATCTTCAGTTTTACTCTAAGCCCTAAAAGAGAGAGAGAGGAGGTTATCTGAAAATAAAGGTATATTTGGAATAAAATACGTAAAGTAATGGTTTGGTTGGAATTGAGATTTTTGAGAAGTGGTATCCCCTGTTTTTTGAAGAAGAGCTAGGGAGAGGGGGAAGCTGAGATGCATATCCTAGAAGGAAACGTGTTATCATTAGGTGTTCACAGTAGCCTTAGATGAGAATGTGGAAGACTGAAAGACATGCAGGAAGACTGAAACAAGTGTGGAATACTCTGGTCAGTGTGAATGCTGTCCTGATCTTAAAGGACAGGCTCAGACATAGATGGATTTCAAACTGTCCTATAAATTTAATTTATTTAGGCATTTAATAAGGTGCGTGATCAGAAAACTGTGCAACAATAAAACCCATGCTGAATTTCTTGGAGAAAATCAACTTTGTCCATGTGTGCTGTTTCTTAGATGCATCTGTCTATGATGAGAGCTGAATTATGCCAAGCAGCAGCAGCAGAAAGAAAGCAGAAGAAAATAAGAAATCAAGAACTAGTAGAAACAGGGAGAGCCATATCCAGTGTGCTGGCCTCCCTGTGAAAAAGGAATAGGCATCTCCAACTTAAAAGTCTGCCTGAGCCCATCCCATAAGGAAGAATAACCACATCAGTTACACTTGGAAACAGGACTTGCCACTGTACGTAAAACAAGGAGATGAAAGTTCAGAGCAGCACATTGTTCAGCTGGTTGTTGAGCTAAAAACGCTAAAATCTTACATCACTAAGATTTATGCTGAGGTTTCAGAAAGTGATAACGTTAAACACAGGACATTAGTGAAATGTAGAATTAACAAAAATAGTTTTGTAATTGTCTTTGGTCTGGTTTATAGAGTCTGTGCCATATTCTCTATTTCTCTGAATATAACCAGGATAATAGGCTCACTGAGGCACAGCAAAGGCAAGAACTGAATCTTATACCACAAACAGTTGTTTTGGGATTTTTTTATGTGAATATCTCCTTTTATAGAAAATATCTCTTGAAAAGAAAGAGACAATAGAAAGAAAACTTGAAGTCTAGTTGGAGTTCAGTAACTGGCAGTATTACCCAGAGGTCTCCAAGGGTCCCCAGTGCACTCTCAGCAAGTTTGCTAATGACACAAAACTGAGAGGAATGGCTGATAAACCAGAGGATTGTGATGCCATCCAGGGATCCTGTGTCAGCCTCCTTATTCAAGTGCAAAGCCCTCCATCTGTAGAGGAACAACCACAGAAAACAAGGCCAATGGTGCCCTGAGCTGCATTAGGCAAAGCATTGACAGCAAGTGGAAGGAGGTGATTTTTCCCCACTATCAGCACTGGTGAGACCACACCTGGTGTGCTGGGTCCAGTCCTGGACCCCTCAGGATAAGACAAATTTAAATCTTCATGTTGCTCTTGCTGTTAAAAGGACAACAGCATATCTTTCTGCCTCCTCATCTTATCTCCAGATTTGAAATCAGCAAATTGGATTCTTTATTTATTCTCAAACCAGAAATCTAAAGTAGCCATAAAATCACCAGTGGCAAACTTACTGGTGGTTTAAAAGGAAAAATGCAGGCAGTGTTGGGCAACTTTCCAAGTTCTCAGGACAGGACTTTCATAACTTCCTTTTCCATGCTACGATATACTTATAGTCTCTTGAGAATAAAAAAAGAGCTGAAAACGTGATAAAAAAAGGTGATAAAAATCAGGTCTTCACAATAAATTGTGATTGCTCCTGAACTAAACAAGATGAAATATTCATCGTATGCCTAAATACCAAAAGCTTGTGTAAGATCACACTTCTCTAAAGGAAATTTATCTACATTTATCTTTAAAAATATTTGCGTTACAATCATTTGTGATGTAGATCAATTGCCTTTTCTGTATCTACCCTATTCGCCTTATAATAATTTCTTTACTGTATCACTGTAGAGTTGCATAATAATTTTTCACAGGTGTTTTCTTCACCAATAGCTTATGAACATTTATTTTAAAAATAATCAATTTAAGTACTGAAAATTGCTAGGAAATATAAATATCCTGACTGTGTTAGACTATATGTCCATGACCTCCAAAAAGAGAACAAAAAATAATTTTTTCTGACTCTTCTTTAAATAAAAACAAGTCAAATCCTTAAATAATAATGTTATTTTTAAAATTGGAGTAGAAAACGAGATCTTTTTACACTGCAGAAATCTAAGTAAAATTTTCATTATATATCCTGTAATTTTCTGCAATAAAAAATGCTATAGTACTCTGCCAGGATTTTCTAAAAATGCTTTCTCTAAAGAATAAATGTTAAAAAAAAAATGCAATATCTATACAAATGAAAGCATTATAAAGTTTCACATTTGTACCCTTTCTGAACCTACTATTAAGCCTAGCTTTTGAATATATCAATTTATGAGATATATACATTTTTTTAAGGGCTGTATATTTTGGTGACAAAAAGTGTATGAAGAATAGCTAATTTAAAAAAATAAAAAAACAAACCAAATAACTACTACAAACAACTCATTTGGGTCTGTTTCCACCTCAAAAAATTTACAAAAGTGACTTTTATCCTTTCAGCAAAATCCTTCTTACAGAAAGAAAGAAAATATTGTTTTATCTGATGCAATTTTATAGCAATTTTATAGCAATTATTATCAGCATGATTATATATCCATTTTGTGAACTTAAGTTCTAGTCCTAAATGATAGGAAGTAATTAAAACCAATAGTGTCACCTCATTATATAACAGAAATAAGTGTTATTATTGAGACAAATGAGTGTGGTGAATATTTTCAGTCCCACAAGGCCTATGAAACTGTCGCATGAAGGGGGAGTTGGTAGTACAAACAAATCTACCCACGCTGTCACTACAGCTGGGACAGAATTAGCACCAGCGGCAGAACTAACAGAGAAGGAAAGGCAAAGACTTTGGGAATAAACCATGAAAATCCATGTAATGTTTTCCTCTGTCCTTGGGCCCTATTTTTCAGCAACTAGAGCCATTTCCAGCAGGTTTAAGATGGAGTGTTGAATGAGGAGCAAGAGAACATATTCTCCAATCTACTTCATTTTTACTTTGGCTCATTTTCAGGTCCTTTCCCATATGCAAGGGATATTGAAATTAAGGGGTAATTTCTGTATCTTTCAGGTTTTACTTGCTCTAGATGGAAATAAAATAAGTAGAGCATGTTAATGAAAAGAGATATAGGTAAGAAATACAGACTGCCTCATATAGAATGACATTAATTTTAGAATTGGGATGCAAAAAACATGTCCACACTACAGACATCAGTTTTTCATTTGTGTCACAGCTGGGCTAGCACCAGAAACTGAACGTATTTGCATCTGGATTATCTCTAGGAGAGCCCCTGGAGCTTCCACTTTTCATTCCAGATCTTGGAACACAGAGCTGCATCGTACCCTGGGTTCAACACACTTCCCTTAAAATAAGCAATGTGGCACCACTTTGGATGTTTTTGGAGGTCTACCTGGCTTCCAGCTGCCATTTCAAATCATCCCAGGCCCCAGTAGCATCTCTGCTTCCTGTGTCAGAACCCAAGTGGTTCTTTCACGTACTTCCAGGTGTCTCACAATTGTACTGAACAGTTTCAGAGAATAACTGAATAAAGAATAGGAGTCTCTAAGTAGAATGGGGAAATAAAATGGAGAACAATTGTGTTGAGCTAACTCCTTTAATACTTGATGCTTTCTAATATTTTATTGCCTGGCTGTATGGAGATGAAGTGTTCCTCTAGGGCACTTCTACCTCTGACTTACAATAATCCACAATTTTTTTTTACTAGCTCTGAAGAAGACACTGCATGAGCTACTAAGAAAATACTGCATAATGATTCAGAAAATAGAGATGTTTGTTGAGGAATTTTAATGACCTAAAATCTCCATACTCTAAGTACAGTCTGTTTTCCTGTTTGGATGTGTAAATTCATGTATTAATGAAGGTCTGGCAAAAGCTGCTGCATGTACCTGAATGAAATGGTACTAAACTGAATAGGAGATGGGATCAAAAATTTAGATTGACAGGGGAAAAGTACACATTTCATTAGAGGGAAAGCTAAGACTAAATGCAAAAACTGCCCCACTCCAATTAAGCTGTCTGTACATATTCTGTAGTATGGCTATTACGAATTCAGTACTAAACACATCCCAGCAAACTGATATTTAAATGAGTTAATTTTTTGTTTAATTATGACCCAGATAAGGTTCTCAATTTAATATATTGCTGAATATAAACAATGTTAAAAAAATTAAAACCTTTTTTTCATACTCAAGAATGGAAAGTATATTGTATCTCAGGAGTCACAAACCAATTAAACAAAGGAAGGAGAAAACAAATAAGGATTCCATGTAACAAAGGACAGAAATAAAATCTCAATCAGGAGAAAGTAATGAGCAGAATCACGATTTACTTATACCCATCTCTACCAAGTGAAAGAATGTTGCCTACTGAGAATATAAGTAAGACAAATCAAATACCTCAGGATGTATCTGAAGAAATTTTATTCTTATCAGATAATGAACTTGGGTTTTGTGATGAGAATGCTAATTAATTCATTTGTAATGTAGATAGCAATAATAAAGATAAAGTGACTCTGTTGGAAAGATGGATCCAATTCTTTGTTAAAGTTAATCAGAAATTAAAGTGACAGAAAAAAGCATAACATAAAGTCTGATATCTGACTTAACAACAGAAGCCTACAACTTTGAAAGCAAACTTCGATAAGATCAACATTGAGATGTTGAGACAAAATATAAGGAGTTAGCCATTTGAATCTCAACTTATTTCTCCAACTCAAAGGTAATATACTGCATTTAGAATATGATCCTGAAAAGTTTTGCAAGAGTAACTTTTTGCACAGGTATATTTTCAGCCTCAGAACTGGTTTGTACAAGACAAATTTAAATAGCTGCCACCTCTGTTCAAAACCTCTCCTTGTTCTTCTGAAACCCATTGTGGGTAATTAGTCATCAGATGAAGCTCAGTGAATCTAAAAAGCACATCTTGGCCTTCTGCTCTGAAACCCTCAGCTCCCTTCTGTATCACTGTGGACAGCATCATCAGATCTGGAGTCCTATTTGACTTTGAGCTTTCTAACTTGTCACATTGATTCTGTCCTCATTTAATATATCTATGATAGCCTTTTCTGTCTTTATAATTACAAATTTTACCAAGCTCACATCATTTTACTTTTTCACTACAGCAGCATCTTCCATTGTGGTCCACATAAGCTTTCGTCCTTGTGACAGCCATTCAGAATATTGCAATATAATATTTTTTATAGGTCAAATGATGTTATTTCTCCTCAGTCTGTCTTTCTAATGAGTGATCTTCTCCATCATTTAAAAAATGGTTTTGGGGTAGTATTGTCTACAGGTCAAAACGCCACTCAGCTGTTCTCTTACCCTCTTCAACAGGACAGGGTGAGAAAATGTGATGAGAAAGCTTGTTGGTCAGCATAAAGACAGGGAGGTCACTTACCTGTTGCCATCATATGCAAAAAATACTCAGCTCCGGGAAAATTAGTTTATTTTTTGTAATCTAAAGTAGATTTGAAGGGTAAGAAACAGACCAACATTCAAACAATACCTTTCCCCATCCCTCCTTACCCAGGCTTGCTTTTACTCCTTCACTCCCAACTTTTCTACATTCCACTTCTTCCCACCCTGTGCAGCACAAAGGGAATGAGGAATGGTGAGGTTATGGTAGACCAGAATAATTCATCTCCTCATTTTTTTTCCTCAGTAGCATTACCTTCATAAAATCAACCTTCATTTCTAACTGGATTAATTTTTAATGTATTTTCAACCACTTTTGGGGAGATAATATGTTAGGAAGGACCACAATTTTTTTCAGTAAAATGGCAGTTGCCTGTCATCAAGAAGTTTTTCTTTCAGTGTAGGATAGAGGACAAAAAAAGTCATCACAATAGGATTAATTTTAGGACAACAACCAAAAAAATCACAAAACTTTTGTAATTAGTTCACTGGGATGAAAAAGAAAAAATAATTTCATTTAAGTTCTATAACATTCAGTGATATTTACAAATTATACATGTCCTGTTAAGTGACAATTAATTGTTTAATATATGAAAAAATCTATAAGAAAATACAGCTGTTTTAACTCACTTGATATTGACTATCTGTAAAAAACCCTAATGGAAAATCCTGATACTTGATATTGTTACGTGCTTAAATTGTTCTATTTTGTCACAGCAATGTTGCTTATTATTGTTTGAAGGAACATATTTACTCATTTCCTTTGTTTATGGGGCAATTTTTTTAGTTTATTGTATTCACAGTCTTAAGAGTCAACTAAGAGAAAAAGAGTGTCTTCAAAAACGCTCATTAAACAAGGACAAGGAGTTATTCTTAGGTCATGAGTGTATTCAGCAAAAAACATTGCTGTGTAACAAGCCAAGAGAAAGGGAAAGGGAAAGGGAAAGGGAAAGGGAAAGGGAAAGGGAAAGGGAAAGGAAATGAAGGCAAAACTCCAAATCACTGGCCAGTAAAATAACTGGTGTGGATTGCCCCAGCTCATCCTCATCTGTGCATACTCCCCATTGCAGAAGATGCTCCTCTGAATAATTTTTACACAGTGACAATGTGATCTCATCAGGGTTGTTGCATTGCAGTAAGAGACTATGCTTTTATCAGGCATAGATGTTGCACACATCAGTTGCCTGTTTAGCTTTCTGCATGTGTGTTATCAGCAAATGCTTACTGGCCACCTATATAATTATTTCCTACTAGAGCTTATCTGTTAAGATTTATGTGCTCCCCAGCATAAGATTATCATCTAAAAATTCTGAAGCAATGGCTGGAAAAGGAAAATTCACATTTCAGTGGCAACCATTTCCTACACATCCCAACTTTACAGATGAGATAATATTTCCTGAATCCTCCACCATGAAGCTGTGAGGATAACAGCCCTTTGGGATAAAAAAAGGTACTGCCACAGCATTCTGGGGTTGTGTGAGTGTCAGGTTGAATACAAAATGAAAGGCAGACTGTCATGCTGGGAGAGAAAGGCAGAAGGCTTCAAAATGTAAGCTTTGTATAGAGCAAAGCACTGTGCAACACCAACACTGGTGTGTGCTGGATACAAGAGAGCACCTCAGTTTCCCCTCAAATCCCACTGATCTAGTCCTGAACCAAACAAGACAGTCTGGCAGCCAACCCATTCACCAGGTCCCACAAAAGGGATCTGGTTCATCATCTTTTGTTTCCCAAGTAGGTGTCTGCTATGAAATGGTGACACACTTTTGCAGCAAACCACAACCCACAGGCAGAGCTTTCACTGGGGCTGTCAGTAACTCCAATGTGCCAGGTGATCTGCAGCAGGAACAGATATCTTCAAATGGTTCAGGGATTAATTTGCAGATACACAAGACAAGCAGGGTGCATGTTGCTGGCTGTCTAGACAGGAATTCATTTTCTTCGTTTTAGTATTGCTGATGCCTTCCTTGATTCACCTCTGAATGGGATTTGCTAGGTAAATAATTTTTAGGCCTAAATATTCGTTCAAGTGAGCACATATCTAAAGTAAATGAGCTCAGAATTAGCCCTAAAATGAATATAGCCCTAAAATTAAACTTGATTTGGTGCGAGTAGCCACAATGCACCCTGGTATCTCAACTGGTGATCCATCCATATGATTTTTTTTTCTTAGTCATATTTATTTAGCTATTTTAATTGTGTATGTCTGAGTCATTCATTCATAGTGAATACTGGGAGGACTGGTCTGTCTTTTGCAGGTACCTGCAGGAAACTTAAACATCCTGCAGAGTTTATCTACATTTAAATAGACACATAATAAAAAGGTCACATCCAAAGAATTTCTTAGAAATCTCAAAGTTCCTGAGATAAACAGTGAACAATGAGGCATTAAAACATGAGTAAGAAACCAAAATGTCTTTGTAGGCTTTGTTGTTAGAAGCAAATAAATTATGCACTTTTCAATCATTTCCTATACACAGCACAAGAAAGATAAGACTTTCTGAACATATTTGAACTAAAATGAAGTGAAATAACTGAGTTTTACTATAAATTAATTTTAAAATAAAAGTTTTTGTTCATATTAGGTATGGCTTTACCTAATAATATTTAATCTTAACATAATATTAATAAAATGTTTAAATAATGATAATATGGAGTCTGAAGATTTGATAAGTAGTTATGAGGCAATTTAATAATTATGTAATCTAATCTTTGAGTTTTCATGATCATGTGTAAGGCTTTCATAAATCTAGGTCTGCAAATGCTTTAGTATTTTTGGTTGCTCAGATGTATGAAATAAAGTCAAATAAATAGGTGATTCTCTGGGGTTCAACAAATGGGATCCACACAATGGGAAACCTTATTCCCTGCTTTCCGTGTAGTCAGGGACTACTTCATGCATCCATACCTTGTTTTCCTACCACTGCAGTGAAATCTGCTGCCTTGTAAAAATCATCCCTACCTGCTGGCAGAAGCAAAACAGTGGAGCTGGATGCAATTATCCAGCATCTGACTATGGCTGCCAAAGGTCCTTCACCCATCAGCTGCTTTCAGCTCAGCCACAGAGTTCCTACATTCTTTCTTGTCTGAGAGCTCAAAAAAAACCCAAAAAACCTCTTTGGCTAGAGGAGTGACAGCTTTACAAGGTTGAAATAAACAATTTTAAACAGAATGGTGATTATCCATCGAGCCACACAATGTGCTTTGATCAATACAGTAATTGGACTACAGCCCAAATATCAAAGGTGTATTCATGCTTTTGCAGTAGAAGGCAACAGTTCAGGCCAGCTCATAAAGGATTGCCATGCTTTCTGTATCCACCCCTTCTTTCTCTTCAGTGACATTCTACTGGAACATGTTCCTTTCTTAGCACAGCCTGGCCTATTACCAATAAACAGTGTGTAATACACATGTTCATGGGTTGGTACTGATTGAGGTTAATTAGTGGTTCTTCTTACATAGATGTCTGGAATTACAACAAAAGGTTCAAAACCTACAATTAACAGTGGCAAGTAACCTATAATTTTTTTCCAACTCCTCTACTAATTCTGATTATTATCCACTGCACATTTGATTTCTTGCCATTTTCTTTGACCTCTTCACAGCAGAAATGAAAATTTCATTGTTTAGGTAAGAGAAGTGCCATGTGGTTTTCTTTCCCACCAGGGACACACCACACTGACTTCTCACAGTCAGTTTGTGGGTACTGCCCCACCAAGACATAGGCTATTAATTGTACTTCTTTAACAATTGTGTTGCATTAAATGGGTTTGAATTTAGTGGCCCTGACATTCATAACTGTCAAATGAAAAATGTACTTTAATCACAAAGCTAGGACTGTTGAATTCAGTTTGACTGGTATACACACCTTATTTTACAATTTCCATATGAACCATTCTGAACAAAAATTATGAAGCAGAAAATTATTTATGTTGCATTTGCTGCAATATTGTCTCCATGGACAGCATCCCGAGGAACCATTCTCCTGTGAACATATGCAGGTATAAAATTTCCTGAAATTTGAACTAGAGATATCTAAAGTAAAAAAATCTGAACTGTGACTGGCTTTGGAAGCTTGGGATTGGCAACCAGACTGGTGTGCTGGATTCAGTGACTCATTTCAGGACCCTTTTGAACTCCTTCTGCTAATGCTTGAAATCTGCAAAATATTCAGAGGACGTTGAGATATTAAAGTTACATGTAGTTAAAACAGAAGTAAAAAGGATCAATAGATCCTTTCAAGCTCATGCTGTCAGATAGTCTGCATGTCACTCTCCAAAATGCATTACACTTAAAAAGATAGGTTACACTACTTCTCACCTCTGAAGGGAGATGAAACAGTACATGGCACTGACATTTGTCCACTAAAGCCCATTCAGTCTACTTTAATCTTTCCGACAAGGGTCAGGGAGTCAGAATTCCTTCCTGTCAATCACAAAATAATCTGTCATTCTGTACCAGAAAGTGCTCACAGGAGATTAATTTTAGAGCTCAAAGAAGATGTCTCAAAATTCTGCCTGTAGTCCTAAGCTTGTGAGAAAAACATACAAATATACATATAAACTGAATTATACCAGCATAATCCCTCCTTTTTTCGTTAAAGCCTCTAGTCTGCATCACTGGTTATTGATCAGGGGAATTATCATACATATTTCTGACACACAACACAATGGATCCACAACAAAGATCCTCAGACTTTTCTCACAGTGAAAGAGAAATGGCTTAGATCCAATTGTTGTATTTCTTCCTAGCCAAAGTAGCTGTGTGGATGAAAGAAACCCCTTGTCTGGTGTGGAAGTCCAGCAGGAATCCCTTGGGAGTCTCTACAGTTCCTTACCTTCCTGTGTGACCTTCAGCCATTCAGCCTGACCTCACAATGAGCTGGACTTCTGAGCCACAATACAACCCAGGGCTTGGTTTGCTGGTTTAATTCTGTACCAAATTCAGAATCATTGATGCCGTTCTGTGAGTGTTCTGTGATTTGTTCACAGGTTGTCACCAGCGGAGACACTGAGGAGCCAGTAGATTATTTCAGGCTGTCCATACACATGAGGTAAGTTAGTGACAGTATGTTCCTTAGGCATTACTGACAGGGGACCTTCATCTTCAAATAGTAATGAAATATGAGTCATTCTGATTCAGAAATAGGAAATCAGAGTCATTTGCCTAAGAAAAATGTCTTCGAGTTCTTGGGAAAACAGCCATTATAAAAAGGACTTCAAAAATTGCAGGTGTAAATTCCCCTTTTTTTTTTTGTAATAAACATGATTATTTCCATATCCAAATTATTAACTGCCTATACATGTCATAAATTAACCACATAAACAGTGTTATGTCAGCCATATGGTAATTCTTAACACATAATCCTTCCTATCTCTAAGATAACTTTTTGTACATTTATTTGGAAGCCAAATAATGCATTCAGTTTTTGCCAGTTAATGTAGGAATAACAACTAAAACTAGAGTTCATTGATGATAAATGCATAGTTTATGTTAGTTGCAGACAATTTTTATTCTGCTGACATGGCTGTCCTTCCTAGTGATTCTTAACCAAGACATGTTCTCCAGCATGCCACATGAGCTCCTAGAATAGTTCCATTGATGTCAACAAAGATGTACTGGAAGATACATCTATGAGCAAATGGATTTGGGATGGGCATGATACAACAGTTCTGTTTAAAACAATACAATTTTGAAAAAGAAAGCTGAAGCACTGTGTGAATTTTTCAAATTATACCTTTTACACCTACTGCTTTTCAAGTTCTTCACAGTCTTTATCACAACTAACTCAAACACTTGTATATGCCATGAAGATTGTCATCCTTCTGTCAATATTAACTGGATAATCTAGCTTTGTTTTATATTTTGTCTCTTCCTTGGTTTTATGGCTGTACTTTGGTTTTCTTCTCCACTTACTAAATTTATTTAATAAACTCACCAGAGGTATTGCTAGGACTTTGTGAATGTTCAATTAAATGATATAATCTTTTTTCCTGAGAGTTTTTTTGACACAATCATAATTTTTTTAAAGATTTGGCAAGAATTTTCTTAGAAAAAATGTATTTTATCTTATTTTTTCAAATTGCCCATCATCTTTGTAAGGTCTATAAGCTAAAAAAACCCACTCAGGATTGAAGCTTGGAATGCCAGTTATTGCACTACATTTCATCTCATGTAAATACCTCCCTCCATACACATACATATTCTGCCAAACTTACATAAAACCTAAATCCTCCAACCTCTTTTTTAGGACATGAGGGCAATTTAATTATAAAAGGTAAATGCAGTCTGTGAAACACAATGCACTCTCCACTGTCATGGTCCGTCCATGAATCAGCTTTCCATTCCCTTCCTGATCCCAAAGATATTTAGATTTTCTGTACAAAGTGAAGCAACTTCAAGAGGACGCTGGAGCCTGGCTGCCCTGGTAAGCAGCAAGATCTGGAGCTGGAGGGTTTGGATGACCTTTAACTCCTCAGCCAGGACATGGATCTGCTGCTGGCAAAGGCTCAGGTGATCAGTGAGGTTACCTGTAGGCTGAGTACCCATCAGGCTTTCAGGAATGACAGACCAAGGAACAGGGAGGGTGTAGATCCTGACAGGGACTGGGCAAAGCAGCTGACAAGAATGAGACAGATGTTTCTTTGGTCCTGTTAAGCGTGAAGGAATTTTATTGGCAAAAATTGTGACATATGTATGACTTTTGGTCATCTGCAGTGTTAGATGGCATCTAAAGAAAAGGGGATTGAACACAGTTTTGAACAGAAAGAAACTGAAACATGAGATAAGTGGGACTTAACTTTTTAAAGTAGAAATGGGAGTCTGGCCTTAAGTCTCTCTTCTTCTGTACACAACAGATCAGTAAACCTCTCATACTTCCAGTTTCTGATATTTTAAAGGATTTTTTGGTATTTAACTTGGCCTAGTTTCCACCTAACGTCTTATTTGACATTGTTGTACTTTAAAAGTTTGCAAATTTCTGAGAAAACTATATAAAAAATTATAAATAAAGTTATACAAGCATGAGTGTAATAGATACAATTTGAAATGCATATGCATAAATTATAGTGTGGTTCAAATGTTTTGGAAGCCAGACTTTACCATTTTAAAAGATGTTATGAAAATTTTTAAAACTAGCATATTCAATATTGTACTTACCAATACTGTGAACAAATACCATGAACTCTATGAAATGCTGTGAGAGATATTTGTATGCCCCTGGATAAAACCAAATATTCAGTAATATACCAATAACAGTTAACATTCATTGATTATAGTATGGTGGCTTTATAATACCCGAGGAGCAAAAATAAGATATTAATAAAGTAGACTATAATTTATACACTAAATGAAATCATTAAACAAAGCAGAAATTAGCTTGACAAGATGGGGAAAGTGACTTGTCTGTATTCTTTGGGAGTTCCAGCAGTTTGTTTCTTGATAACAAGCATGCACACTGGAAACAGAATAGAACACTTTCTATTTCAAATTGTCCTCAAACACCATCTATCACTTGGCCTTTCAGAGAAAAGGCAGTAATTTAGAGAAGATGAAACAGGTTTTCTTCTACTCTCCTTTCAGACTCTTTTGAATCATAATAATATACTGCAGAATGCCTTTTGTACAACATTAGTGTTCTAGCCCATCACAATGTATGTGTGTGTGATATATATATATATATATTTTCACACATGAATTCTTGAGGCAATTTATATGTGCAATTCAATAACATTAGCTACAATCTTGTTAAATAACTGTCTAGAATTTTAGAGAATTCTGAATAAACTGGGCAGGCTAGATAGTTAATTTTGAATAAATTACTTTGAATAATTTATCTCTATGGTTTGTCAGTAGCTGAACACCAGGAAAGTTCCTTGAGACCTGCTGTCAATATTGCTAAGGGGTGTCTAGAATTGAGGCTCAAAAAATTCTGTAAATCACATTGATTTTCAGGCAATCTGAGCTTGTTTCCAATTCCTTGCTTTAAAAAAATCTTGCAGACATAAATACACTCATAAAATATATATAATCATGAAAAGCTTATATTCAATGTCTTTGAAGATTGACTCTCTCTTATGTTTCTATTTAACATTCCTCTGTCCTGTCCCTCTCCTACAAACACCAAACCCCCATCCTTCAGAAAATTTTTGCCCTTTTCAAGTTGAACTTCTCTTAAATTAGGTTGGAAACACAAATGTAGAAAAAAATCATCTCAATATGATTATCTGCCTTAACAAATTATTTGAAATGAGTATTTGGGTTTAGTTTTACACTAAAGGAATCCATTTTGTGTGCTCTGACACTGGTCTCTGATAATAAAAAAATATATAATAAATATAATGGGGTTTTTTTGAAAACGCATTCCTTTCCCAAACCACTGTATTGATGTAAAAGTAACAATAAGTGCATACTAGTACAAATGGGTACCTTTTCAATTCTTCAAATATTGGACAATAAATTAGTCTGCTAAAATGTATGTAAATATGACAAAATAAATCAAGGCAATACTTCAGACTGTTAAAAAAATTTCTAAACAGCATTTTGAAAGAAATACATCTTCACAGAGATGTTTACATGCTCCAGTTTGTTCCCACATAAGCAGATGGAGTTTCAAAAGATAAATTTTACTTGCTCTAATGCTATATATACATACCTGTTGCTAAGTGGAAGTGGAAGGGAATTCCTCTAGGATTTCTCTGCAAATAAGTGCTCAGCTAAAAGAATCCTAGAAAGTGGAAAGTGCAGACATATAAATAAAAATTAGTCACTACCAGTTGTACATGAGAAAAGTGAATTCAAATATATAGGACAGGGTGTTTTCAATAAGTAAAATTATGTAAAACCAGGAAGAATGTAAGACAAATTTTTTAAATAAATCTTCCTGAAATGAGCAAACCACAATGTTATGCTAGTCATTAAAAAAATAAACTCTCCAAATACTAGAGAAAACTACATGGATTAGTAAAGTTCTTGTTATGAGAGCAGACAAGAGAGTTTGAAGTAAACACCTCTGCCCACAAAAGTGTTGGTAGTGGATCCTCAGCCTCACCTGTTTCACTCAATACATTTATTCCTTTTGGTCTGTGCTGTATCCTAATGCAGACACACCTTTTCTCTTCCTTCTCCCTTCCTCTTCCTTCTGAATTAATAAAATTAGAAAAAAATATCTGAGAAACAAGTTTCTCCCTATAGAGGTAACAGCAGCTTCGAGAAAGCTAGATATGTATTCAAGTTTGTTTATTTAAGATAAATTTCCTTAGAAGACAATTTAAACTGTTTTGTTTTAAAGAGCCCGACTGGACAGGGACAGTTGTGTCTTCCCGTCCCCACTGCCCTTTGCAAAGCTCTGGTGGGCAGTGCAGCTGCAATTTTGGATTTTGGGTGGTGCATTACAGTGCAGCCCTTCCTCCACCAGGTAGGCAAAAGGAAAGCTGCTGCATTGCTTGCCAGACTTATCATAGCCTTCTTACTACTCCTGCTTCCCCCAGTAATTTTGTTCATGAGCTAGAAATATGTCAGATCTCAACATAATTGTTGACACACAGGTAAAAAGAGAAACCACACACACAAAGAGAAGAGCATAACTGATATCAAGTGTCTGGGAAGGCATGTGTGATCTCTGACAAAGTCACTGTAGGGTTACTACACTTACCAAAAACACACTGGAGACTGAGGAGCTCTCTGCCTAATTTAACAGAGAGATTGTTGTTTCCATGTTTGGGTGTCTTTACTCTGTGATTGCACATGTACCTTTGATTAGGCAAGAGATTTCTGTTTTGTTTTATTTAGACTGGTTGCTACAAGTCATAGTGGCCTTAAATATCTTGCCATACTCTCTACTTGACTGAGCACAAATACTTGTACAAATTTATGGAGTGAAGCTTGATTAAACTCATCTGTCTTTGCTGGGATTGAATAATATGAGGAAATTTTATGTCCTGAAATTATGCAGAGGTAACTTTTATATTAAAGTGCAGCATTTAATCTTCAGAAAAACCATATGAAGAGCAGCTCCACTGCTTTGAGGAAAAACAACAAACCCTCCAACTCTGCAATAAAAGGTAAAATTTCAGGACAAAAACTATTTTCCTCTATGTGAACCTCAGTTAAATTTTCAATCTTTCTTAGAACACACCTACCTGTATCTCTTCTCTCAAGACTCTCCCCAGGTCTCACTTCCCTCTGTCCAATTACCATGGCCTCTTGCACTCTCCTCCACATTCTGCATGGGACATAGGGTCCATTTATACTGCAACTCCCATGGTATACTCATCTTTACTGCTACTTCACACCTTCATTGTGTTTAGAACTTTCAGTGGGGAAAAAAAAGGAAATACTATCATGTTGTCTATTAAAAAATGGAAAAATAACTTAAAACTACACCCCAGTTCACACAACAGTGCCATGTCTCTCCACACATGATAAAATAGCTTTCTCTGAATATTAGTATTATATGTCCACTGAGCAGATTTTTAATTGCAAATTCAAGATAAAATTCACATCAGAAAATGTTCTATGTTCAATAAAATGCAGCCTCTTGTGCCTCTAGCCTGTCTGTGTAAAATACTGCACTTAAATAAACATTTCTCTCTGCAGAAACAAATTCAGTTTGCATTGTCCAAGTTGTAGTGGATGCAGTAAAACACATTTACAAGGCAGATTTGTTATTTAAGTTATGCATCTGTGGCTCAGAGTGTGCATACAATAAATCACTTCAGTAAAGAGGTGCTATCTTTTGGCAGCACTCTAGAGTTCTGTTTGCACTGAATATCACATAATAACAATGCTCATACTATTCTTTCTTCTTTACCCCTACTCTACAACAAAGGTTATTCTTCAGCTCACTGTCATCTACCTCCAGTATTTGTAAAAAATCTGAAGCTTCACACAAGATAAAAAGTGAAGTGTGGATGGAGGTGGAAACAGGATTTTATATTGCTCTCTCTTTTAAAGCCTTTTCTATTAATAAGACAGGAATGGATTATCAGCCCATAATTATGTCATTTTTTTGATATATTTTGTTCTTGCCATTCATTTTGGATGGATAATTCTTAACAAACAAACAAGTGCTCTTTTCTTGAATACTATTATTTATCTCCCTTTTCTTCACTGAACACATTAAAAAGAGAGGCAGACCTGTGAAAGTATCTGTAAATGTGCCTGGATGAGCTCATTCAGCAGATTAATGCAAAAACTTTGAAAGGAATCCTGTCACAGAACTGCTGTAGCTACAAGACTTTATGTAGAGATGATTTTGAAGTTTATGGATTTGGAAAAGAAAGAAAATCATATTCAAGGCTTTCCAAAATGTTGAACTGTGTCTGTGACTTTGCAATGCAGAGGGCAACAGTAAAAATTCTGAAAAATTTATTTTAAATCAGGTCTTACCCAGTAATACTCAATGTTGTTCATATATCCAGATGCCCTGGCAAGATCATTTTGGTTTGAGGTCCAACTAATATAATAACTATGTCCATTTTGATTATTATCATAAAACTGTCTCAGAATGTCAATGCTTCGTTACATATGTACTTTAAATAAAGCACTTCAAACAAGCAATTAATCTATTTCTTCCCACGGACAAAAATGGAAATCCAGATAGCTGGTTCCAATATAAAATTACTCCATTCTGTCAGATGAATGGCATTTCAGCTGTTTAGACATGGATTTTTGATATCACATGACATATGTCATAGGTCAGGTTCCTGGGATCTGACACAGCAGCTTCTGCAGCCTGACAACCCACTTTTCAAAAAAATAATAGCTGGCATTCATTCACCTTGTTCAAACAGAACAAATAAAAGCTTGTAGCAAATCCAAGTGTATGTTATTAATCTTTTGCAAGTCCATGATAAATGCTGTTTGTATGTCTTAAAAAAAAAAAAGGAGGGAACACATCTACCACCTTTGGCTCTTGGTGCTTCAGCTAATTGCTCTGTTAGCAGACTGCTGCTGACTTCAAAGACTGATGATTATGCAGCTACTGAGGGTGAGTCTCAGCAGAAGGAAGGAGGATCGTGGGAGTATAAGCAATTAGCAAATGTTTTCACAGTCACCAAAGAGGGTGAGAGCAGTATCTGAAGTTTACACTGCATTATATTACATCACATTGATGTTTAAATGAATGCTACCGGTGCTGTTCTTACAGTGCTTTTGTGGATTATTTCTCTGGGGTTGTTGGGTTTGTTTTGTGGGTTTTTTTAGCAGCCAGTAAAATGTTAGTTTCCATTGTATTTTGTCAAAAGCACAGGCAGATGTGATAAAAGCTGCTTTTCAGCTCCTTGCTAACATTTGATAAATAACTTAAAATTTTACAGGATATTGCCATTTTTTTTAAACTGATCAGCTTGTGATTTGGCAACTGGTGAATCAGGAAAAAAACCATGATAAATCTAAGAAATACATATGTACACAATTTAATATGCCTTAAAGCAACAATTATTTTGAAAAGAAAATGTATTAAAGGCTTTAAGCACCCAAGAAAGAACTTAGACCTTGTCTGATTACACTGACTATTTAACTAAGCATAGACAACTCCTGATCTGAAAGGTTATTATAGATTTCAATTTTTGAGAAGAGCCAAAGCACAGATTCATGAATTTGACAATGAGATTCCTTTTACAAAGCGGGATTTAAACACTAGGTTTTGACATAGTATCCAAACTGGACATGGCACCTTGTCAACGTAAGACTACACCAAACAAGTGCTTCAGCTTTTCTCACCTGAGCCCCTCTTGACTGGAAACCCAGAGAAAGTCTTCCTGCTGTTGCTCACATTATCAAACTGAAAGTGAATATTCAATCAAGTCTCCATTTAAATAAATGTTTTCTAACATACCCTTCATATAGTAACCTATAGTCCAGCTGTATGATATGTATGTTTTATTTTGCTCTTCAGAAAACCACAGCTGTCTTTGCCCTTAATCACAGAATCACAGAAAAATCACAGAAGAATCACAGAAGATGCTGAGTTGGAAGGAACCCACAAGTATCATCGAGTCTAACTCCTGGCCCTGCACAGGACCAGTCCTCTTCTTCTGAAGGACAACTGCTAATGTTTTGAGGTTTGAGTCTCAAGCATTTTCTTAATTCAGACTCCACTGAAGTGGAAGCAAACTGTGAATATAGAATGACAAGAGGTGACAGGAATAATGCAAAACCCAGGATACAAATAGAGCTTTTATTGGTTTTGCTTAATAGAAAAGCAAGAACTATAATGAAAATGCTATCATGTATTCTGTTTTCCTCTCTCATCTGACTGCAATAACTTTTAGGTTCCTGGAAAAAAACCAAATGATAATAGGAACATTTCAGGGGGAGAGATTGTGGAAAAATACTAAAAGACAAAACTCAGCAAGGAGAAGTGCCCATGTTGGCAATAGTTCACTAGAAACAAAGTGTCTGCAAACCTCAGGAGCAGGGACTTTGAGGGAACTTGGTGTACTGCCCTGGGAGAGACAGAACAAAGGATGGAGTGGCACTGAGGGGTTGTGGTCATGTCCTGTTTAAATCAATTCAAGGAATGGGAACTAAGCCAAAGGAATGACCCAAACAGCAACCTAAAACTGAGCCATGTTTCATTAACTGAAAATACATTTGACTTTTCATGCCCATGGATATGCTAATGAAATAAAAACCTGCACATGCTTTACATGTATCACTAAAATCACTCAAACTCCACCCAGTGATGAAATTATATCGCATAAATCTTTCTTTTCTCTCTACTACCAAATAGAACAATCTAAATGTAATTCAAGGGGAGAGGGAGGTCAGAGGAGAGTCTACCTCTGTATGCTGGAGGCCAGCAGGCTGTACCCATCTCCTCCCCCACAGGAACACCGATAGGGTAAGCTTTATTCTGCAGTAATATTTTTGCTTAGGGTTTCTTATATCAGTGTATTTATCAACAGCAATTTCTGAACCTAATTCTGTCACACCAATCATTAGATTGCAGTATTTGTGAATCTGGAATCTTAATGAATGTGCCCAGATCTATAGCGTAACTCATGCTATTTGTGCATCTGGGAATCCAAAATGTGCCCAGACTTACTGTGTCAGCAGCACCCTATTCGTGCATTTGTGATCGTGAGAGGTATGATCACACTGAGAATGCCAAATTGGTTACTCAGCAGTATTGCCTATGAAATTCTCCTGGGCTCTTGGACAGACAGAAAATACACCAAGGAAGAAGGGGAAGGCTCAGCTCTGCCGGGTCTGGCTGTGTCTGCAGTTAACCCAGAAAACAACCAGGACTCCCTTTCCTAAATTTTTACAAGACAGAGGTGCAGGCAGTGGTAACAGTATGGTTCAACAGCTGAATTCTCCTCCACGTGACCAATAATGGGTTCAGCAAGTTCCTATCCCATTAAAACTGTTTTGCTAGAACAATTGCAGACATGCTCATTTTTCTGAAGATTTTTGTATGTTATGAAAATTTCCTATTCTACTAATTCTATTCGCATACAATTCCATTTGATGTCGAAATATTTTAAATGAAAAGACTTGAAATAACGCTTTCCTTTTCCTATCACTGGAGATACCTTCAGGACTACAATTCATCAAAGGCAGAGCGGAACACATGACCTTATAGCCTCAGCAAGCAGAAAAAAGGTAGGGGGAAAAAGTAGAGAAAAATTGATTATGAGTAAAGAGTTTTGGGATAAAATTGCATTTTGCAAATAAAAAAATTTGTCACATTTTGGGGAAAATGGGCCTTGTTTTCCTAAATAAATGTGCTGTCCAGCATCCATAGGAGATACATGTTAGATAATGAGAGAGTTAAAGAAATCTTCTTTTTTTCTGTCTGTGTCCTATGATAAAAACTGTTTAACAGGAAAAGCAGAATTGCATAAGCTGGTTTTGAGACAATATTTTGAATTAAAGGACTGTAGAGTTTATTTCCAGTGTTGTCAGGTTACAGAGCTGATTTCAAGGAACATGCTTTTATTGCCAGTTTTGAAACAATAAAAGTCTCAATGGTTAATGAAAGTGTCTAAATAACATGGCTTAGTATAAATTTGCTGTGAAAAATCAAAGGCAGAACAATCAGTTAATACTGAATGTTAAGGGAGCTATGATTCTAATGGGCTCATGTTCTCCAAAAAAAGAAAAAATGCGAATTCAAGGAGTAATTGATTATTCTTTCCAACGAGTCTTGACCTTGTAATCTAAGGTTAAAGCATGACTGTTTAGCAGGATCCTTTTCACTTTCCTTTTCTTGGAAAAGAAACATTAAGGCAATGTAGTTTTGTGCAAAGGTCCTTTCTTTAAGATCATCTTGGGCTTCAATCACAGAACCACAGAATGGCTGAGATGGGATTGTGTCTCTGGGGACCATCTGGTCTAACTACCCTGCTCGAGAAGGGTCTCCTAGAGCCAGGTGCCCCAGATCCTGTCCAGACAGCTTCCAAATATCCTCAAGGATGGAGACAACGACCCTGGCCATCTTGTGTCACTGCTCAGTCACCCACACAGTGCAAAGATGTTCCCTCATATTCAAAAATATCCTCACGTGTTTAATTTTGTGTTTATTGTCTGTTTTAGACTTCTTTTAAAATTTTAAATACAATACTTTGGGATGGGATTAAAGGAAGAAAAAATCCTCAAAGTTACAGTAACTCACAAAGACTCTGTTTTCAAACAATTATTAATGAATTAGGTTTTATATACATAGAACATTTCTGCCTTTGTTACCATATTTTTAAGTTTTCAGTTCCATATTATCTACTGAAATGAAATTCTGCACCCTGACAGACTAGATAACCTTTGCAGGAATTTATATTTTATATTCAGATGGCACCAAAAGACATCGAATTCCAAGCATTTTCCAAGCTTATTTCCCTGATGCTTGATGAGACAAATAGGTTTAATGTGTCCCTAATGTGACTCCAGTGACGTCTGTAGAGTTACAGAAAGGATCAGTTTAATCCACTTATCGATATTGCTTAAATTAAAACAGCAATGAACCAAAGAAAGATTTACCTTAGCAACTCACAAAAACTCTATGCAAAGTAGACATTTAAAAACAATAATGTCCCTGAAATAAATGCATATCTGATAAATCTGAACTTTCACTAAAATCTTTATCTAACATTGTTGTCTAGAGTACTAGAGCATTGGAGGAAGACAAGCACTGGTAAAACCAGATGTACATGGCTTTTCTGGGATTTGAAATTAATTGTAAATCAAACCTGAAGCATTCTCTCTAAGGGAGCTACTTTTGCAGCCATGCTTGGATTTGACCACTGTAGTAACATTAAAAATTATTTATGTGAGTTCCTCATGCCCACCATTTTGAGTGTATGTATTTTCAAGAGAATAGTTCTAACATAATATTTTATTCACATGATTACCTGAGGTAAAAGCTGACGGGAAGCTCCTGATAAATATTTTTTGCTCTATAGTAATATTGTACATTCTTTCAGCCGACTTGACTCCAAAAGTTAGGCAATATTGCTTTCATGGATTATAGATGTCAGTAAAAAAACTGAGCTATTTAAATTAAATAGAGTTTTTTCCTAGAGCTTTCAGCAAAAAACAGCAAGCACTCAGCTGAGCAAGAAGAAAAGAGTTTGAGAAGTAAAAAAGGGCAATAAATTTTTTTTATTTAAATGCTTCATTGAATTGCACAGCTCCTGTCATGATACCTCATTTGCAAATACTTATCGATGCTATGGTAAATATAAGAGGAGTATCTCTATCCATCTAACAGAAACAAGTTTTCAAAATTATTTACATGTAAATTGAAATTTATTTGTAAATTTACATTGGTTATATTAATGCAAATTATCTTTACTTGTTTGAAAAAAAAAATGCAGAATATTTTTGGGTTCCAGCAAAGCTGGAATGCTGACAAACAAATGTCCTTTTTAGGTCTTCTCGAAAAGAGTTCAGTTCTCAGCTCTTGGAAACAACCACAAAATACAACACAAACAAAGGTAAAGTAGAAACATTACAAACATTTAAAACTGGCGTCTTGACTGTGAATTTTTCATCAAATTAGAAGCTCTGGTCACCCACCGTCCCTCAAACACTGACTCTTAATAAGTATTCAGAATCTTTATCATAGATAACGTGAACATGACAGGAATCAAAGTCCTGCCCTCAGATAAATGAACACAATTTATCTAACAGAGGCTGGGACTGGAGCCTCCATGCAGTTCCTGTGTTTCTTGCTAGTGCTGCAGTGCCATGAGCAACATGAGCACGACAACAAGAAAGAATTTATGTATTTTTTCAATTACATTAGAAGCATCTGATCTCATTTTTGGTCCCTCAGTAAACCTGCTGCCTTACAGATACATTTTATGCACAGTGGAACCCTTCCTCCTTTTTTCTTTTTTCTGAAAAAGATGAAAAAAACCGCACATCTATTCTCACCCTTTTTTCCTTCCCCCCTTGCAAAACAGGATCGAAATATTAATAATATTCTTCAAGTAGGACAAGTGAGCTCTCCTGAGGCAGAGCACAGAGCGCACAGCACATCACAGAGGTTAATCAGTGCCAGGCAGGAGCAGAGCTTGGTGAGCAGTGCTCTGCCATTTCCTTGCACAGCACACCAGACATTCTCTAGCTGCCTAGACCACATCGTGCTTGCAATCACACAGAACGTTTTCAACACCTACTCCTCCATCAGAATTGTAAATACCTTCTCTCTTTTTAATTCTCTCTTTTAGCATTTGGCACAACCGGAAAATAGCGAGCAAGAAAACGTTTATTTTTCTCTTGAAAAAGACAACTTGCTTTTCATAGAGCTTTTTCCCCAAATTTCCAGATAACAAGACTTGTTTCTCCTGTGTTTTATATATTACCACCTTAATGAGATGAAATAACATTTACTTCTTTTCTGCTTCTAATACCTTTTTCTCTTTCAGTATTTTCCTGTGCTGTTTTTGACTAAGGAGACAGAAAGATTTGCAGACACTTTGGATAGAAGTCAAAAGCAAGAGGAAGTAGTTATAGCCAAAAACACTCAAGAATATCATCAAATCTACAGAAAAAAAATAGGTATAAAGATAGAACTTTCCAAGAAGGTTAGTGACAGTTTTTCCAAATCTAGATAACGCAGTGGCATTTTCAGGAGCCATGTAAACAAATGTTCCAAGATCGTTCTAAAAGAACTGCTGCCCCCATCACCCCATTCTGCTGGATGTTCTCGTTCTGTGGGGTCAGTGGGAGAACACACCAGGGAGACCATCCTGCAGAGGGACCAGAGAGGAGTGGGAGATGTATTCCTTACCGTCTCTTTGAAGTACAGTGTATGTAGAGGAGTCCTTCCTTGAGGAAAGAATAGAAAACTTGCCCTTCATAAAAAACTGCTGTGCCACACTGCAGGAATATGTCAGCCATGGGAGGAGTGAGACTGCCTGTCAGCAAGAGCTGTAAATTTGTTTGTCATTTATAGGGATCAGTCCCATGGAGGCATGGCCTCCTTCCATCAAGTATTTGTGCTCTGATGTAGATATTGCTGGTAAGCACTAGAGTCTGGCCTATCTTGTGTCCTGGTAATGCTTGTGTCTCCAGGGCCCTCATGGACTTAATGAGTAGGCACTCCCCAGCCAAAATCCTTACATGAATTTTGATTTTGAATTTGTACACAAAATTCACAAGTCTGGGTTCACAGCTATAAGAGGCTGTAGTTTCCATGCAGATAGATCTTCCCCAAATAAATCTTTCTTCATGGCATGTAACTGGATATTTTATTTTTCTGGGAAAACTAAAATCTTTAATTTATAAATAGGCTCTGCAGGACTTTCTGTCTTCAGTTAAGTACACTGACTGGCAGAGAAATTGTATCAATTCCTTAAGATGATATGGATAGGGCCTTTACCTGGCTTTAAATGTAACACAAATTTCAGGTTTCTTACTGCAATCCTATCAACATACTTTCATAGGAAAGGAGAGACTTTTTCTAAGCAAGTGTGCAGGAACAGCTTCTTTGGGGGAGCTGCTCTGTGTGCTTTGAGTAAGAAACATGTCCTCGCATTTAACAGCTTTGTCTGCTTGATACACCTGATACAAGCAAATAAATCTCAGTTTTACTTTAAAGACCATTATTTTTTTACTCTGGTAGATATTGGTCCTCTTAGAAGAGGCTGGCTTCAAAAGAGGCTAGGAACTGTGTCTGGTCAGGAAATGAAAAGTTTCAGACTCCAAGAAGAAAATTATTTCTTTCCTGTAACTTTATGTTCCTGTGGGACATAGTTGATGTCCCACAGCAGCTTGTGATGTCAATAACTTATCTTACTGCCTGTCCATTAAGACAGGTTTAGTCTGTTTTAAGTTAACTATTTTTAGTCGAAAGGGTGTGAGCAATTGACGAGGGTTATAAAGCATTTACACAAACAGAAATCTGCTGTAAAATTCACTGTGCAGCTTTGATAAAAAGAGGCCTAGACAATTTAAAACAGAAAAAGACTGGCTCGTGGATTTACAAGTACTAGAGTTCTCAAAGGAAGCACTGAGGTTCAGGGCATCAAGGCATTTCAAAATGAAGTGCCTTATGGAAAATGAATAGCATGGCACCAATATTGATCTACATAAAGAAGCATCTTTGGTGCAGCTTTACACAGTCTCTCCAGTCTCTGAATGATGTAGAAAGGAGTTCACTTTGTGCTCACAGAGAGGCTGAAAAGAAGCACTGGGTTGAAGAAGCCCATAATAAAAACGTCGATGGCATGGCACAGCAGTTTATTTACATTACTGATATTGCTGCTCTCATCTCTGTGAGAGCTCAGGAAAACAACTCTGGATGAAGCATAGGTTCACAATGTCCCATTTGGGGTTGTAATGATTTTTTAATGATAGTTTGAAATCCTGCTGCACAGTCAAAGGAGATACCTACTACCAAAACAAATGAGAGCACTGGCGATTCTGCTGCTGGGGTGCCTGCCTTTAGTGGTGATAAATGGTGGAAGTGACCTGTGCTGTGCTGTCATGACAAGGCACTGTATAATCCCTGAATTATATTGTTAGCTATGGAGAGGGAGCCTGCCATCTTTCATCCAGAATTGATCTCTGTGATGCTTAAGAATGAACCTGCTGACAACAAAATGGAATACTTCATAAAGTACACCTCGGGTAAATAATGAAGGTCCAGGTATTGCAACAGAAAAGTGCTTGAAGGTCTGGAAGAGGGAGGCTGTAGGACAGGAATGTCTGGTCATTATAGTCATAGGAAGAGGATGAATTTTGGCAGTAGACAGCAAAGATGTTTTCCGTGATGCTTTTTTTATCTTGATTCTATTCATAAGGTTGAAGGGCTAAATACCACCCCGTTTCTGTGTAGTTTGAACAGTGAAAGTCAAAAAAAAATAGTCTTTTTGTGGCTTCCCTAATACCAACAAAGCAGGTTTTGATGATTCTTGGCAACCTGTCCTCAAATCAGTTTTCTGGTGTATTTAGACTTCTTAGTAGACTCTCTGTAAAGTATTTTTCAGAATAAACCTTTTAAATCTTATGAATGGGGAATGTGAGCTAAGGCCTCGAGCAAGGAATTCGCTAATTCAAATTAGAATTAGTACAAAATAGAAACATGTTTCAAGAAACTTAGGAAGAGGAGAGAGAAAAATCTCTGAACATTGTTTCACTGTGGAATATCACACAGTCCAAGAACAAGCAACAAAAAACAAGTCTTTTTAAAGGCAAACAAATGGTGCTTAATCAGCCTTAAGAAAAGAGTAGTATATATAGATTTAAAGACAGAGGAATATGCTTCATAAATATTTTCCTTTCTTATACTTAACATATTTAAATATTTTCCCCTTAGGTGTCTGAAGTAATAAAACTGACTCTAAATATTCTGACACATAAGCTCTCACACCACAGTTCTAGGCACTGCAAAATCATTTTCCAGTGGCAAATTCCTTGAATGCCTGGCATCATAAAGGTGCTTGGGCTTCCAAGAATATACAAAATGGTCTACCACTAAGTTGCAAATGTTTTATTTCAAATAGAGTCAGAAATTATCAATTTATAGAAAGATATATTTCTTGTCAAGGGAGTTGCCAAGCGAGTTTGGCAAGGAGTGTGGTAGTAAGAAGGAAGGAGCTGGGACACTGCACTAAAGGTGCACTGAGTGTCACTCTGAGCTCCCATCAGATTGAGAAATGGTGGGTACATTTTCTCTTTCTTTTGTAGACACAACTATACATCTAACAGGACACTGATTAGGGAGGGTAAGGCTAGTGGGAATTTAGGTCACTTGCATTTTGGAGCACCACCACCACTAGGCTATTGGTTATTCTGTGCTTTAAGCCATGGAAGGTTCACTTTCATTTTGGGAAGGGTATTCCATTATGGAGGTAAAATCCTAGTCCATGGATGTGGCAGTGCAGTATCACAATTCCGGAACGGCCACGCCACGCCACAATGATGAGGGGGCCGCCCGGGGCCAGAACGCGCCAGGCAGACACGTGTCTGTGGCAGGCGGTGGAGCTGCGGGGGACGCGAGATATCGTAAAGGTGTGGCGATGGAAGAAATGCAGGATCACCAGCTGAGTTTTCCAGGGATTTATTGAGGTCCACAGTCGAGGGTCAGAGGAGGGTGGAGAGGGACAGAGAGTCGGGGGAGGGTGCGGGGCGCTGGAAAGCCAATATGGTGAACCCTGAGGGAAGGTCCCTCTGAGGGTTATCAGGAGAGGGAAGAGAGGCGTGGTTACTCAGAAGAGCTAACCAGGGGAAGCCAGAGGGGAGGAGCCAGGGAGGAGAAAAGGGGTAAACCAATACGCTTACAGCATGGGATGGTACAGGCCTCTGTTAGGGAGAAGTCTCCAGAACAGCATCAATATGCAAAAAATCTTATAAGCATATTACACAACATGGAACAGGCATATTCTTGCAAATATATCAAATAGTGGCTAAAAACTAGCAACATTTTGTAGTAATGCAATTTTCAGATCTCCATGTGCTTCCTTTGTTTCCCTGCTCTGTAGGCTATTGGTTCATTTTAAAATATGCACTCTGCTGTACCTGAAAACCTATTGGTGTGTTCCCCCTGTCAATTCTCTGCTCCTCCTCCTAAGACTGGCTCTAAGGGAGACAGTCCCTCCCCTTCCTTTCCTCTTAAAAGCCACCGTCTGCATCAGAGAGAGGTCCTGCATCTCTGAGCTGCCAGCCGCTGACCTACCCCCTTCTCCTTCCCCTGGAACCCCTTTTTCCTTACCCCAAATAAACCTCCCTGACAGAACAGAGATGGAGTTCCAGTTCGTTTCTTCATCTTACTTCATTTCCTGCTGAATTTATGTGGTTGGGAGACTCACGCCACGCCGCAGGACCTCGGGGGCCACCCACTCCGGATCCGGTGGAATTACGCAGACCAGGAACCCCAGCCCAGGTGGGAGCTGCCTCGTGCCACCCTCCCGGACCCTGCAGCATCAACATTTACCCCCAAAAATGCCTTACTGGAAATATCTGGTTGCTTCTCATGGAGGACTATAACCTCCTTTTCTCTCAGTGTCTTGGCTCTTCTTTGGAAGAGAGTGACACCATGAATTTGGTTAGAACCTATGTTTTCCACAAGGATGTAAATAAATTATAGCAATGATAACACTATTGTTGTGCCCTCAAATTAAACTGTGTTATGGTCAATAAAGGAGAAGCAGACTGTTCCTTCCGCTCTCTGTGCAATATGAAAATTTCCCTGGCTTTCTAAGATGATGAAATTTATCATAAACTCAGAGAAAATTGAGATAACACAGCCAGGATTGCTAGTGTTCAGAGAGAAAGAAAGGCTAACCCAAGCGAAACAGCTGAGGTTCAAAAATAGAAATAACTCACAGAGCTGGAGAAGAGCAAGGGGCCAGTGAAAGTCATCCAAGGTGAGAAGTAACCACAGCAGAATGAAGCAAAGCTGAGCTCTCTAGAGCAGCCAGCACTTCTATCACAAAAGGTGATAATAATAAAAATATGTAATAATAATAAAAAATGCTAACTAGATCAATACCACAGTTCCATGAATCAACTTCCCATCTAACTCTCCTACACCAAACCCACTCATCATCACCTCGGTGCCTTCTCCCCAGTCATGACACATTACTGAACAGCCACATAATCAAAGGAGTGCTGGCTCAGCCATGGACCCAGTAAAGCCTTGCCGAGGACACCTAAATCATCTGTTACGTTCCCCACATTGTACTTCTGCATCCCAAAGTCATTGAATGCGTTATCAAAGCAGCCCAGGCTGCAATTCCATTTCATTTTTTTGTATTGATGGAGCTCCAGCTAAGGCACCTATATTTCATTTGGGTAGGCAGCATAATATTAGAAAATGGAATTTCCTCTTCTATGTCACCCATTTTGCAGGAAAACCCCTCAACCTTTCCAAGAAACAAATAAAGACAAATCAGAGAGAGATACCTAAACAGCCAAAAATTTTAGCTGCATAAGTCAGGATCTTACTGATTTCCACAAGTATTACAATGAGATATTCAAGTAGTTTAAATCAATAGCATCAGTTTTGTCACCGTAAATTATTAAATCCCTACTAAACTACCTAAAATGCATGACTGCTGAACATAACCTTGGCAGCTGTTCCACTTTTGTCTGCTGCTATTAGACTGTATTGCTGACAGTCTTCCTGTTGCACTCCAGAGATAATTTTGCATCAGACTTCCTTTTCACTAAATAAACTCACTGGTTCAGATGGTTAAGTTCAGCATCCACGTTTGGTGTCCTTGGAAAGACCTGCTGTCATAGAGGGAAAAGGCATTGCCTCCTCCTTCCACAGATCAATAGATATTCTAAATGAAAAACAATAACTAAGGTTCTTCCATGAGTGCTTGCTGGTTATTTCATTTAAGGGAGAAAAAAAGAGAACATTTGAATTTTGCTTTGTGTCCTTATTATGAGTTGCTTTTAATTTGTACACTTAACCAGACAAATACAGATTGTGCAGACATGTTTGCAAAGAAGTTCAGGGCAGGTAAGCTTTCTTTCTCGATCTCATTTTTCCTATGCAGGATTTTAGGGTTTTTTTCCATCTTTCTAATAACTTACACAGAAAAGCAGGAATTTCTGTACATTAGTAGATGCTTTCTTTCCTGTTTGGATATATTAAAATAAAATTTGGAGCTGCTTATATTTAAGCAGTTTTACAAACTGAATTTGTTTTTTACTTGGTAGCAAATGCACATTAATTTCCTCCCATCTTGTAGCTGTTATGTACAGACCTCATAACTTTCCTTTTTGCAGCAACCTTAAAATTTTCTAAAAATAATTTCGCTGCAGTTAACAATATTTCACTGAGATTTTCACTCTAACCTTGAAGCAGGTATATTTTAAAATACAAAAAAAAAAAAAAAGAATAAATGTGGAGTTTATCGCATACCTTCTGCATGATAGAACATCCAGTAAATTTTCCACTGCATAAACATAAGTCCCTAAACATTAAGTCTGGTTTTCATCTTAAGGTAAATCAAATTGCTCCATATTTATAATAACTGGAATTATTCTATTTATTTGCTTATAAGACTTCTCCCCAGTTCCCAAATTGACATGACATGCATGAGGGCTTTACCAGGTGCCAAAATCAAAGCTGTGTCTGTGTCTGTGTGTGTGTGCTTGTGTGCCGCTGGTGAGTAAAGATTAATAATGATCATGGTGATTACAGTCCTTGGTATTTTGGGGATTCTCACCCCCCTCTCAGATCTAGAACAGATAATAAATGAATTACACAGCTGCACACTGCAATTTAAACATCTTCTGCCTGCAGTTCTGTGATCTGATTATCAAAGGCAGTTGTCTCTAACTCCTGCAAACTTCTATGTTAAATTTAGGCATTCAGAGAATATTTTACATGTCAGGTTTCTCTTTCTGTGTTTTTTTCCGCACTGGACATTTACGCCACTATTTGCTTACGGTCTAGCAATCTAGTCTAGATCATCATTTGATTAGACAAATTACATAGGGCAGAGTCAAATAAATCTGCTAAAATTGTCTGCAATTTTACAGCTGTTACAGATAGAGCTCTGAGTCCTGTGATGACTGAAAAGCTCAGATGAAAAAAGTGAGCTCGGACTCCTTCAGGTAAATGAGAACATGAAACCTATCTCCCATGCCCACTAAAGCATTATCCTGTGGATAAAAAAATGGATGCAACATCCTTCTCTAGAGCAATTTTGAGTTATTTCCTAAATAGAAAATTCTGTAAAAACTCCATTGAACGAAACTATTTACCAAGTGTCATATGAAAATTGTACTAGGATAACAAAAGAGAGGAGAAATAACTTAGGGGTTTTTTTCCTCAAATTTCCTATTACTGGAAATTTATCCAGTAGATCTGAGTTTCAGAGACCTGACATCTCAGTTTTGGCCACATTTTGTATTAGGCAAAGCAAAGGTTATCTGAGGGCTGACTGCTCTCCACTCTTTGGCAGATATGGGATGAAGTAACTTATTCATCTTCAGCCTCTCTTCTCTGGTAGTTCAAAACATTTCAGTCTTCCTCTATATGGAAAAACCATACATACACAGATATAGAAGCGAAAGGCAAAGTATGGTTTTTGAGTCTTTGACACATAGGAATTCTAAAAAGTCATGTATAAAAGAAAATGGGCTGAAGCAATGATTTGGCTAACTTTTATGGTTTTTATATTTTCTTCAGAATGAGGTCGAAAAGGTACTACTAAGTTACAATTCTTATGTCAGAGAACAAAGTAGAATCTAGACCTGAGCTTCTGACTGATTGTTCATTTTCTGATATGGCCTTCCTATTTATTTAACATACATTTTAGGTTTTCATGGTTAAAGATTCAGATCAAAATATCATCAGATTCCAGAGATATTTCTTGAGCCGAGGAAATAATTAAAAATTAAATATTAGCCATAAAAAAAACCTCAGAAAAATTACTTTGTAGCTTGGAATTTTAGAAATTAAACGTATTTTATGAAGCATTGCAGCTTGTTGCTATTTCAGGAAGGTAAGGAAAATGATAAATTTAAATTTTAATGAAGAGAAGCAGTGGAATATTTTCTACTTACTGAGCAAAGACCAAAAAAATGAAAATGTTAACAGTTAATACACTGAAAAATCTTAGTGAACTAGCCCTTTCTGAACTAGTAGTAACACATTTTAAATGACCCTGTAAAGACCACAACATACACATGGAATGCAGGAGCATGAAATTTTTATTTTTTCCCTTCTGAAGCCTACTTATCTAAGACGATGCTATTGATTTAATAAATGCAGCTTTTGATATCAGCAAATTACAAGAGCAACTCATTTTTATTCTATTCAGAGCTCACCTTATATTTGGCTGGGAGAATAATGAGATTTGAGCTCCCATAATGGCATTCAGAAACAACCTCTTCAAGTTCTTTCAGGCAGCACCTAGCAAATAGAAGTTGTTCAAGTGTGTCACAAAGCTGCAAGCGTATGAGTCTGGCTCTCAGGATGCTTTCAGGACTTGCTTGGTATGTGTGCAGGATATTTTGAGACCTGACTCAGTTTTAAATGAAGTACCTAGAAAACATCCCTCTGATTTCAATGAAAGATGATAGACTGTACTTATAAGATTCCCCTTGTTGTGGATGAAAATAAATCATCCCTGGTTTCTTGTTTGATTAAAAAAATGTGTTTATTGTTGTTATTCTTGAGCAAGATGAATCTTAAGGCAGAGATCTCACAGCTGTGTGAATCTACTCCATTTAGCCTGGTACCAGTTTCTGTGCTGGCAGAACTGACTGTTTTGGAACCCAATTCCTATTTCCTGGCTGAAGAATTTTCAAGACATGTTTACAAATGCAACCATGTAATAAATGAAGAAAAGGCTGGCCCAAAGCATGTAAGTGATACCAACCAGATCAGATACTAACTGCTTAATAAAATTCTACTTATGTGAAAAAATACTTTAAAACTTAGATATTTTTCATTGAGATATGGATGTGAATCCTAATGATAAAAATATTTTCAAACAATCAAAGAAAGTAATTATTTACTCTGGTGGATCATAAATATGGATGGTTCTGCTGCTGGATGTCATTAGGTCTCTGGAATTAACTAAGCTCCTAATTAACATTCCTCATGCACAAAATAACTTAGGCATGTGATGATTTTAAAGTGTGTCCATAAACCCTATTGAATTCAATGGCATTTAGGGATATGTGCAATGTTAAACACACACTGAGCTGTTTTCCTCAGCATGTAGGTTTGCTAGTAATGAAGTCTAACAGGATTTTAATAACTTTGAGTTTATTGATTTAATGGAAAACAACTACAATTTTGTCTGGTTATAAATAGTATCTGAATTAAAAGGGCCAGCAAAGAAACCATAAATTTAAGGTTAACCACAAAGAAGTACTTAAAGCAAAACAAAACTAAAAACTCTACAAGCCCTGTTCAAAACTGACTTGTACCCAGAGGAATCTTTCTGTTGTTTGTAAAAAGAGTTTGTATTTTATTAGGTAATTAAAAGTCAAAAGAATTCTATGCAATTCATCCAAACAACAAGCAAATATTTTAATTCTTAAAAGACTTCCCCAAATTCTATGATGAATGAGGAAAAACAAAGTGTGTGTTTTTCAATGTTTCAAAGAAACACCTTTAATTACAGTAAGAGACAATGTACGTGTGCTGTTACATTGTCTCTTTCTCTTTGAGCAAGGTTGTGGGTGTATTCATTACATTTATGGTACAGACCTAGAGAAAATTTACAGTTGCATTTAAAACTAAAGCAAAACTATGCCAGGACAGAAAATTCTGAGAATTTTAGTTTTTTTTCATTTTTATGTAGACATTCATATTATTTGCTACATATCAGAACAGATGTCAAGATATGGTAGTGCAGATATGTATTCAGGAGTACTCAATATTCTACATTTATCTGAAAAATGTTGCTACCTCCAATTATAATTATCTTGATAAGATTGAGAAACCGTTGACTTGATTTAGGTGACCTATGCCATATATAAAATGAAAAGGTTTCAGAATGGTTCATTATAGGAAGGAAATTTGTGAAATATTACTAACTAGCAAAAACAATCGATGCATTCATAGAAGCAAATCTTCTTGATGGATGATTTTAATAGAAATAAAATATTTGTAAATTATTTTTAATCAGGATCACTTCATTGTTTTGATTTACTAGGTAGATTACCTCAACCTTTATATCAACAGAGTATGGTAGGTAATAACATTTAATAATGGCATAGGAATTACATGCCAATGATGATTACTTCTTCAATCAATTTTTTACTGAGAAAAAGATGAATATCACTGTATCCTGAGGAAACATTCAAATAATAGTTAACTGAAAGCTTGTAGTACTTGAAGTAATATAACTTGTATTTCCCAACAGTTGAGTGTTTCACATTTTTATACATTGTTCTTTTGTGGTAGACAATGAAAAATAGATATGAAACCAAAATGTTCTTTAAACAGTTTTTATTATTTGCCAGTATAAAATTACTACCTTAATTTCAAATTTGTCTGTGTTCTCTGGTATTGTCAGTAGAAAGACTATTCAATATCACTTAATTTGATAAAAATATGGTTTCATTTTTAATTACATTAACTTTATATTGACAGGTTACATTTTTATTATTTGAAGTAAGAAAACAAATGACCACATCCAGTCATACTAGGTATTTTCAGAAGTTCAAATGCATAGTAATTCTAAGGCATCTTATTTTGTTCTGACTGAAAACTTACTTGTTGATTGTGTTTTCCCACTGTTGCCTACATTTTCAGGTTTCATGAATGATCAAAAACTAAGTTTTGGTTAGTTGAGTTGCACTGAACTGTCAGAGGAACAATCAGGGAGGCAGTGCCTTGATTTAGTTAATTCATGGAGGAGATACTTCTTCCCTTGGCCTTTGACTGTTGGGTTTTTCTAGTGCAAGACTTGTGCATCTTGTTGGACTGGGCATGGCTAAATCAGCCAAGTTTAGGTTGTTTCACAGCTCATTAATTCCTCTTCCTGGCATCTGGCAGACACTGGATGGAGCACCTGTTATTTGTCTCAAAGGATTAAAAGAACAACTGAAAATTCAGTCCCGGCAATCCTTGAATTACTTAGTTTACATCTTTCTCTTGCTATGCACACACAAAGTGACAGAAGATGTTGTTATTCTTGGTAATTATATGAATCTTTTGCCCTTCCCATTATGTCATTTCTCTTTTAAGAAATTACAAGCATTTAGCTAATATATTATTGCTCTTCTGTAAAAATATTAAGCATGACATTTTGTGGTGCAGAGGAGATGTCAGTTACTGCCAATGCTGGGTAATGAAAAGGAGTTGATTGATCAAAACACACGTGGTGTAATCACGAATGTGGCAACAGCCTAAAATGAGTTTTAGATGAAGTGACAGTTTGTGACAGTTAAACGGCCACAAGTGATGCAGATATGAAAGTTGTGTTCCAGTTGTTCCCTGTTGTAAAGGAAATCATGAAAAATATTTTCATAGACAGTAAAATTTCATAACCTCTGGGACCTGAGGATGCAGCTAGAAGCTTTGATCTCCAACATAATATGGAAAGATCATCATAAACAATTTTATGCCACATTTGCTCCAGTTTGCTTTGAAACACTAATTTGTAGGCTTGCATTCTGAATTTGCACCTGTGTTTTAGAAACAAGATTTCTGAAGCTGAAATTATTTTTGGCTCTATGTAAAGTCCACTGTAAACCTGGACAAGGAGCCAGCCAGGTATTTTAATCTGAAGTATCTGTGACAAATTTTTTTCCATCTTCAAATGTAATTGAAAACTCCGAATTACTGAGAAGAGAGAGTTTGAAACATTAAAATCATCCTTCTTCATTCTCAGAGATTAAGAAAAGTGTGTTTACTATTTTAGAGGCTATTGCCCTCTCTTTAATTTTAATCTGTCATCTGTAACTGATGCTCTTGAATTAATTTTTATTCAACAAGCCTGTACAAACCAGAACAACAGTGCATCTGAATGAAGACATAGAAACATATCTGAAGAGTTCACAGAGACATTAAAATATGACAACATCTTCTTTTAAGAACCACACTAAGGTGATGAAAAGTGAATGAGTTTTAGTCTAATCAATGAGAGTGGCAGCTCTATAAGTAAGCTAAGCAATGCATGAGATTTGCATAAATTTTTACTAAAAGAGTTTCCTGTCCCTGATGACTTGTGTTTTACTCTACACAGTACTTTTATCTGATGCAGAGTTTTCCCTTGACAGCTTCCCAACACATTTTGGATCCAGACTAAAAAGATGTTGAAAGCACAAATATCTGCTGATTAGAGCAGTATTGTGTTAATCAAGTAATATTTTTAGCTGTACTTAGTGATGAAACTGATTACAAAGCCTCCTTACATAGATGTCACTACACATAGGTCTGAACACACAGGAAGTATGCTCAAACCGGTGGGACTATTTCTTTAAAGTTATGACCCTTTGTAAGAGATAATTATGTCTATTCTGAAATCATTTTATCCTGGTTGAATGGTAAGCAAGAGTTTTGGACAAATCTTTCTCTAATAGTTGATGTGCCTCCTGACAGGGGAGACACAGAACAAAACCAGTAGCATGAGCATTCGCCTTCTTGGAGTAAAATTAAAACATCCACTGAATTTCTCAACGTGCAAACTTATAGCAGATCATAGGGAATCAGTTTTTTCTAATTGGAGTATTCCTTTTAGCCTCCACAAGAGGCAGAGTTTTTCAGGTAGAAAAGCTGTGACGAGCAACTTAAATCAGCACTTTGGATTCCACTCAAAAAACATCAGTTAGATTACAGATCATGGAACTATTTAAATGTGATAATCCACCTTTCCATAAAAAATAAGGTAGCCTGAATTCAACAAGTTCTGTAATTATGCAAGAAGCCACAGTTTCAACAAGAATAAATAATCTACATCTTTAATTACAAAAGTATTTTTTCTTAAAAGCACTTAAAGGTAACAAAATAAACAAAACCTGTTGTGTTGCCCTCACTTAAAAAACAGAAAAGATGTTAGAATTAAGATCTTAAACCACTAAACTCATAATCTAAAAAAAAAAAAAATCTAACATCCACATTGGGACAATCTACACATGCCCAGTAGCTTGCCACAAGTTAATTGGTCTGGAAGTGAATGCATTAGCATAACAAATAAGGGTTTTATAGGTGATAACATGCATCTAATTATAATGAAAATACGTGTATCTCAGCCAAAGCTGAGATAAATATCAAATACATTGTTTACTGTTTTATAATAATGTGGAGATCAGCATTTTTTAAGAATAACTATGCAATATATTTCTTTCTAACTCTATATCAATCATTAAGCTCAATTTTATAATTGCCAGTTTAGTTCATATCCCTTCAGCTCAGGAGCCTTTAACTAATAATTTAGATACTCATAGCTTAGAATATCATCATGATCTATGAGTTATGTGAGTTATTAATGGAAGAGTCCATTGCCTCAAATGGGAACAAACAAGTCATGTTGAAAGCAGCAATATCTGTCTCACTCACTGAGAAATACAACAGTATTTAAGAAAATTGCACAGAATACTGCCAGTAGGAATTAATACCTTTATATTTTCATTTATATCAACAGCGAAATTCTCCTGCCCTGGTAGCACCTTTTTCATGACAACATTTTCATCACAGATTTGGAGATAGATGAAGGCAGTTATGAGACATATTGTTATCCAATACTGAAGTTAAGCCTTTGTTCCAGCTCCTTGAGAGCTTTATAAGACACTCAGCTCTCTAGGTTGTTTCATACCTTTCTGTGTCTCCTGTTTTCGTGGAATCAGAGCTTGGTAACTAAAGATATATGAGCCCTCAGCTGATCTGCTCAGATTCATTTTCCTGAGTCCATCAAACTGAAATATCTTTTAACATTTCTAGCAGGACATTTGGGAATCTCCCATTACCACACCAATTCTGGAAATACCGAGGTATTGCAGGATTTTTCTTAAAGGCTTTCACACTAGAGAAATTCTTTGAAATTCTGTGCTACAAAAGAGAACTCAGATTTCTTGCTTAGTTCATTGAAACTTAGAGCTCAGACTTTCAATGTGCTACTTCTTAGCCAAGGAGACAGTTCTGAGACCCCTCTCTTTTTTATGTGCACTTTCTTTGAGAGGAAAAAAAACTCATCTCTACAATTAACCTGAAGAGATAAAATTCTTTGTCACTTGATGAGGTGCATTTGTGCATGTAGTAGAGGATTTTTTTTGGATGATTAGGAATAAATTAATCTTTGGTACCTTTGAAAAATTTGTCTCTCTCCTTGTTTCAGAAGGATACAAGGCAGCCTTTTTCTTCCTTGCTGCCTTTTGGAACACCCAATAGGCAAAAGACAAGTTTAAAAAAATTGTGCACAGAGCTAATATGTTCAGAAGCCTTTAAACTTGCAATTAGCAACTCATCTGTTATTCAGAGTGGGGAAAAAAGGAATAGGAACAGGAATATATCTGCTGATTAAAATAAAGTTACAGTGCATCAGGTGTGTAGGTAAATTATGGATACTGATAATTGTGAGGCCTTTGTTGAAATTTATGGTGTCAAATAATACATAGTTCTCCGTATATGTCTAAAGCTGGCATGTCCAGCAAGGCTGTAGTTTGTAGGTGACAGAACAGAAAAAAGCCAATTTGTTTCTTTGCACTTTTAATTAAGGCTCTGAAAGTTTTACACAGTGATGAGACAGCACCCCATTATTAGCTGTGCTGCTGTTCTGCAGCAAACAGCACATTCTGATAGTGCTGAATTTTATTCATATTATTTTCTTCTGCATTTGGCATCTATATTTTTAGCTAATCAGATTTCTTTTCCCCTTGCGAAAACCACTCTAAAAAAATTGCATTGAGGGAGCAAATAGAAGTATTTAGTAGGAAACCATTCTAATTGCTGCAGATTATTAATATTGAAAATATAGGCTTTTTACCAAATCTTCATGTTTTAGCCCCAGTTATTATTACTAGTTTGGGCACATATAACTCGTCATTAACTTTCTACAAAAATGTTTCCACTCTGGTTTCCTAAAGGAATGTTTCCTTTTTCATGGTATACTCAGAGAATTGAGTTCAAATGAAGTCCTCTGCCTGATAGTTCAAAGCTTTGCCCTTCTCGATATTGAACAGTTTCCTTGGAGAACCCTGAAAAAATACACCTTATTTTCCTAGCTACTCTTGCTAATATTCAACCCAAACTTTCACTAAGAGCCTTACAGACCAGAAAAGATTTTTTGTGGGGATGGCCTGCCAAAATACCCTGTATAGAAAATACAAATTCTCCATATTTATATCTCCAGATTCACACACATTTCATCCAGTAATTCTAATTACTTAATTAAAAAGGGTGATGTTACTGTTCCGCAAAATGTTGCACACAGGTTATTTCTGACACTTTATTTACAAACACCCATGTAACAGCCAAGTATTTACATAAAAGCAGCATATGATTAACGAAATTAAGCATGCAAAATCACTGATTTCTTTAAAATAAGAAAGCGGGTTTGATATCTGTGAAAGGATAACCACTAAAAAACACTCACCCAGGCAGTCAGTCACTCCCACTTCTTGTATTCTTGAATGCAAAATAATAGGTGGCATCAATGACTGGAAATTGATTTAGACAGTTCTTCTCTATCTGGTATAAAGAACCCACCTCCCATGTCTAATATGCATGTTCATTTTTCTTTGCTACATTTAGCAAATTGAAAAGTCAGACAAGCACTTTCTCACAGCCATTTTTGTATCAAGGGTTTACACCCAAATTGTAAAGGGTCTAAGTTATTCCTTTTGTTATGTTCAATATGGAAGTATTTTACCATTTTTACACTGTTATAAAGGGAAGAGTATTATCACTTGACATACCATAATCAAGAGTTTCAGGTCAGCTGGTGGAGATAACTGCTTTTATTTTTCTCTGGAAAGAAATCTTGTAAATATGCATACCCTTCCGAAAAATAATTTACAGTCTTCAGATTGACCAGGTGGTGTGCATGGAGCTCTGCCTGAGGATGGATGAAAAGATGACCTATGGGTAAGTATTAAAGGGAGCAAAAGGACAGGAGACATTATAGTGGGGATCTGCTACAGGCTGCCTGACCAGGAAATCTGAGTGGATGAGGCTTCTGTAGACAGGAGCTGTGAATTCCTGTTCAGAGCCTGTGGTCCTCATGGGGAATTTTAACCACCCTGACACAGGATGGAGGAACACAGCAGAGCATGGGCAATCCCAGAGGTTCCTGGAATGTGCCAATGATGATTTCCTTCTCCAGGTGACACAGGAAACAACAGGGAGAGGTGCTTTGCTGGACCTTGTCCTCACCAACACAGAGGGGTTGTTGGAAAACATGAAAGGCATCCCAGGCTGAGACTCTGGGACAGATTGTCCAGTGAAGCTGTGGGTTCCTCATCCCTGGAGATGTTCGACACCAGGTTGGATGAGACTCTGGGAAATCTGGTCCAGTGGAGTGTTCTTGCTCATAGCAGGAAATATTGTAAGCAGATGATCTCCAAGGTACCTTCCAACTCATACCATTCTATGATTCCATGAAAAACCATCAGTTCTTGTTGTTATGTCAATTAAACAAAAGTTAACCAGGTTGCAAGAGAGAATTTTGTAACAAGATGAACCCTTGTAGTCTGAGGCAGCCCTTCAGCTTGCAGTGTGTTGTATCTGCTGAGGATGCGCCTCTGACTCCCTCACACAGCTCCAGGGGCCCAGAAGACCTTTAGGCTTAAGGAAGCACCACCAAATCATGCCAGAGTCCTGACTGAATTCACTGTTCCTGTTCATAGTCAGATTTCCAGTCTCTTACTCCACTAAGAATTACTAGTGGTATTTATCAAGCCCCCAGCTAACACTGCAGCTGACAGATTGTTGTCAGTGCACTGTATACATTATGCACTAAATTCAATGGTTTTTGACTGCTGCCCTATTTTCTGCCCTTAAGTCTTTAGTTTTATACTATTTGAGTCCTCCAAACTCTGCTAGGCTGAACACCAAAGTGCAATAGTACAGAGCAGGCACAGCTCACAAAACTCTTGCTTCAGCATTGCCATTAATGTCTATTCCTCACTAGTCATTTTTTCACAAATTTGCAAGTTCCAAAAAATCTTTTTTTATGAAAATACCGTGTGAGCAGTGGGAAAAAAAAGGGGTACCAAAAAAAAACCCCAATAAAACAAAACTAAACCCCACCAGCATTTTCCAGGGGCCCAAGCATCATGGAAGAAAAAGAAGTCAGTTTATATAAATCTTCCATTGTTAGTCAAAGCTCTGTATTTTATGCTGTATTTTAATCTTAATTTAAAAATGCAACAAAGCTATCAGGGAGCCAGTGGTCAGATATGAACATCCTAATTGTCAGTGGTGTTGCTGATCTCAGTGACAAAGCTTCTACTGCAGAGTAACCCAGTGAACAGAGGAATGGATGTGTCTTGTTCAAATCTGTCTTCCCACTCAGTGACCCAGAATATGCTGGAGTTGCCACAATCATGTACTGATCCATAATGAAGTCAGGCATTCAGATGGAATTTAACTCTATAATATGCTTTCAGCATACAAGTTGCTCTCTTAAAAGATTACACATTTAATCATTTTCCCAAGTGCAGCCTCTTGAAATACTGTTATATTAATGACTTCATAACTGAAACTATTTTATTAAATAAAATATCTTTTCACTAGCAGAATATGAAGAGAAGATAATATTTTGCACTAAAGGCTTCTGGAATAAAACACTGACTGAGGAAGAGTGAATGCAAACCTGAAACCAAAAAAGGGTTTCCAGTAGGAAAATGATGAAGCTAGAATATTATGTAAAATAGCAAAATATTCATTCTGAGAGTCTACTTGATATGGTCTTCTATTTTAAGTGTATTGTTGAGGAAATTTTTTAAACTAAAATGTATACCTTTTATAATAAAGGCAGATGATTAAAAAAAACAACCAAACAAAAGAAAACCCTTTCAGAACTGACAACTCATTATAGCATGGAAATTTTTCCGGCACACAGTCTTCCAAAATATTTTGTAGCAACTGAGAGATAAAGGAATTTGTTTCAATACTTGTTTGGAAAAAAATCAGGTGAGCCTATGGATTAAGAGGGAACAATCAAGCAGTGAATAAAGCTTAATGAAAATGCCCATGAGCCATGCACGCTTTGAAGAAAAACAAGTGACTTTTGGTACTTTTATGAATGACATATGAGTTTTTAAAAGGGACAGAGGATTTAAAGACTGTCAAGAAATGAAACTTCAAAATATATGGTATCAATGGTTTTTCAGTAGTATAACTAAAATAACATGTAGATAACTCCACACAGATGCAGAGCATTTGTTTGAACACGTGACTGCAGAAAATGTTTAGAACAGATACTTAGCAATTTTTGCCATGTTCAACCTACATTAGTGTATTTACACACAAAGAACTATGGCCTTGTTGTTCTATTAAAATAGTCCCCTCTGAAATGTGCTATATAAGGGTCTGTGGACCCATGCTGAAACATAAATGCTGGCAAAACCCTACAACAATAACATACAAGCAAAAAAATGTCATCTTTGCTTAAGGTGATATGACAGGAATGTGATTTTTTTTGGCTTTAGACTTAAGTGCATACCACATTGTACTCTTTTTACAGCACTGGTGGCTCACTTTGGTTACCTTTCCTCATAGTGTTCACATTTATGATAATGTCTTTATGGATGACTGAGAAATGAAAAGTAGATGTAAAATTTATGAATCCATGTTATCAGAGTGGCACGATTATGATGGCCTCTTTGTTTTACTCTATTTGTGTTTTAGTCAGCGTTATAGTTCCTGTGCATCAGATGATAAGCAAGAACCAGATTTTTTTTCCCTGGTAAATTAATAATTATCCGAAAAAGTTAATAATTTCATTAATTCTTCAGGAAAAGATCCCCACTAAAATTGCTGGTGGTTCCATCACTTCTGCAACCTCTTGGTCTTTTTCTTACCTGGTAGCATCAACCTTGCAGCCTACATTGAAGTAGAGGGGTGTTCGTGGTCAGGTATTGCTGCTGCGGCTTGGGAATTAAAGCATTATTAAAGTAGTAAACTGCAATTTTTGATTGAGTCTACAATATTGTGTCATGGCTGTAATTAGTAAATTACAAGAGGACTCCTGAGGGAATCACATATTACAGCTATGTGATTACTCAATCTGTTCACTCATGATTAATATTATTGCACTAAACATAAAAGGAAATGATTAATGACTTATCTACAAATTACTTAATACAGCTGGTAATGGTGCAGGATAGAAAGTAAATGTGCTTGGGAACTAGTTTACATAATCAGGGAAACTAAACCAGTGCTGATAAATTTTCTGGTGAAATGATACAAAAATAATTGTCCTTCAAGGAATAATAAATACATATAATTTTTTCATATTATTTGAAATATATTTGTCAAAATACTTGAATATAAGAAAAAAAGTATAAGCATTAATGTTTCCTCTCAGACTTTGAAGCCTCCTAAGACAGTTCAAACACTAAATTTCTGGCTTGCCACAGAAACCAGCAGCAAATAATAATAAGGTTTAGAAATAGGCCTGTTTATATATTAAATTACATAACCTATCTTTTTTCCTCAGTACAGAATTGACTCTCAAGTGTGGATACATTAGAAAGTAAGATGGGTATATTTCGTATAATTTGTTCCTGGCTAAATTGCTATGATATTAGGGACCTTAATACAAGATGGTAAAAGTCATTACATCCAGTATGCATTGTTTTTCTTGTTAAAAAAGCAATGTTCTCTTTCATTGTCCTGCTGAAGGCTCTTTTAAGGATAAATTAAAGACTGGTGGACATCTTAGTGTTCATCCTGATTGTCCTAGGCTGCAATATAGATGGTTTTATTCTATTATCACCTCCACAAGCTGTTAAAGCAGGTGGGGCACTGATTGTTATCTCCTGCTATGACTCACCCCTGATAACTGTTAATGGATCATCAAGGACCCACTGCATGACTCATGGATTTATCTCATCCTATTGGGAGATGCTCCACCCATGGGGGAGGAGCCAAGCATTCCCACCTGGATATAGCCTGGCCTTGGACCGGCGTAAGGACCCCCTGTCTACTGAATGCTTAGAGCACAAGAGCTACTGCTAAACCTTCAGGTAGAGACCAGCCCTTCTACAGGATCACTGCTTCAGCCTAATTAATTCATTTGGACTGCTACCGCCACCTTGACTAACAGGGTGTTAGGCTGTATCCAACTCTGTCAGCATTTTTTCTTGTATTGTTGCATTTGTTTTTAATTTTTCTTTTGAATTATAATTCTGACTTGCAATTTCACTCTGGTTTGTCTTCAAACTAATACACTGATAAACATGTGAAACTTATGGTAGAAGGTAGCCAGACCTAGTAGAGTTTGTGCCTCAGGGAACTCTCCCTTGTTGCCATGTAGAGATGACTTTGGTCCCTCTTAGACCTAGTGGTGTCTTCCATCCAAACTCATGGATGCAGAAGCTCCCTGTGGCCAGATCCCACCAGCAGTGGGGTGAACACATTTGTGGTGCACACAGAGAGCCCAGGGTGTGAGCTCACCCATGGTTGCATATGGATACCCTCACTCCTTGGATTGACAGGCACACCACTGTTATACACCCCTTTTATATTGTCACAGACTCCAAGTCTCTGTCACACCTTTGCCCCAATCCTGGGTACCTCACAGAGTTCCTGGATGAGATCCTGAGGCCTTGAGTCTTTCTAGGTGCTGGCATCCTTTCACTGCATGCCAGTCCAACCTCAAGTCTCTAGTGGTTCACCTCCACACCCTCACAGATGTTTTTCATCAGTAGCTGGAACTCAGATCTCTCATCCTACTTGCTGACTAATCCCTTTTGAAGGTCACATGGTGTTCACACACTCATACCCAAACTAGTTAGGAACAGAATTTTATTAGGACAGGGCTCGACCAGAGAAGTAGTCCAGCTAGCAAGTTGCTTGCACTCAATTAACCTCTCTTGTTCCAGCTCCTCTCCATTTCCCATGCTTGTATTCCCAGTCCATCTGGACCCCACCGTTTCTCCACCTGTGTTTCATCCCAAGCAAGCATCCCATGGCCAATTACATTTTCCGCCCTGGACTCACTTTTGTTACACCTGTACCCCAGTTTTGTATCTCACAGATTATGGTTGCTGAGGGTTTGCTGACCTTGTTATACTTCACTTCTCCGAGATCTCCACTTGATCCCTCAATTATTTATGAGAATTGCCACCTCTCACCTCACTGGCCTGTAACTACATGTGAAATCCAGCCATTATTCACAGTGCAACCCATAACACTTGTCAACTTCTCCCTCTGTTATCTGTCGCATCCAGCAATTTCTCATGCCATGTCCAGCAGTTTCTCACGGCGAGTTTAGTCAGTTAAACCTCAGGCCGTGTCTTAACATCTGCCTGTGTGCCTTTATTGTGCCCACTCTTCACAAGAATTTCACCTAATGTTCACCTGCTGGAATGAATTCAGAATTCACCTTTTTGCTGCAAGTAAGACAGCCAGACCGGATTAATAGTTTTTAACACTTCCTGCTCAGCATCAGAGCACATAAGAAATTAATTATTAAACAGTACATGTTCTCAAAAGACCTTGATATTCTCATTTTAAAAGGATATTTTAATTTGGAAATTATGTTTAGAATAGGAAAGTAGTGTGGCTTGTAGGCAGAAGGAGAAGCAGATCAAAATTTGTGTATGACTAGGCATCTAAATTTCCAGAATGGATGAGCAGTCTTCTGAAATATCAGCATATAAATGGAAATCAAACAATGCAAATGTATTAGATAATGCATAGGAGAAAATGAAACTTGAAAATAGGATATAATTCATGCCTTGTTATATTATAGTGGTAAAAACATCACACCAAGTTACTTTATTGGAAAAAAAAAACAATCAAACTAACAAAACTAAAACAAAAAAACCAGTGTTAGATAATTACAAATTTATACAATCAGTTCACATTTTGAGGTTAAGATAAGTTTGGAACACAATTAAAGAAGATCATTTATTTTTTTGCTAACAGTGTCATTTAGCAAGCATTTACACTGAAAAGGTATTGATGCCTTGGCTAACCTTCTTAATTGCTAACTTGAAATGCCACCTATGATTTAATTATGTGCATATACAAATTTAATGATCCTCTTTAAGTAAGACTATTTCGCTTAGTCTAAGAAAAAAATAGGTTCTTCATTTCATCTAAATCAGAATATTTTGAATAAATTTATACTTTTTCCCAGTGTTATTGATCTTTCTTTCATTATCAGTATCATCTACATTTGAGATTCTACTAGTGAAAAATCAGATAATCACACTGCTATTGTTATAGTGCCAAAACCCCTGAATTTAGAGTGTTGTAAAAGCGCTGGTGTGATATTAAAACCAAAGAAAATTTATTATGGAGATAATAGATAATAATACCAAAAGTTTTCATCATTAGATACATAACTAATATCATCTAGAAGATATGTTACATATGAAAATTTCACCAGTGAATGCTGGTTAGCCTTACTGATCCTGAAACCACTGCGTGTATACAGAGGAGGGAAAAAAATTCTTTTCCTAAATATTAGCCCCCTAACTTCACCCATACTTTCCGAAGAAGATGTGGGATGAAAATAATATCTGCCTGACACTGCTGACAGTGCTTTTCAATGCATGTAGTCTGCACTTGTGTTGTGTGCGTCATCGAACCCCATGTTTGTAAGACAGGTCCAGGAACAGAATTTGTTTCAACCAGGGTATATTTGTTAATTGTACAATTATTTATGTAGAGGATGATGTTATTTTCATTCTCTTTGCCTAAAACCCCATTGACACTTCCAAATTAAAGGGAGAAGAATATGCAGAAAGTGGAGTCTGTAGGTAGTGTTCAGTCCACTAAAGCAATAGAAAGATGGAAAAATAGAAAAAAGACCAAAATTTGAGCAGATGCAGAATGTTTAAGGTTTGGAGAGATCACTGGCCTGATCTCCTGTGCTGAACTTGTCTGACACTTGCACTACCTCAAATTTTTGTTTGGTGTCTACAGCTATTAGAGAGCAGCATCTTCTTTCTCAGGCAATCAATACTACAGAATAGTCTATTAACTCCAAGGCATAACAAGTCTTCAACTAACTGGACTTTTTTTTCCTTACATTTTATGGTTAGCCTTACATATTTCTCATTATTCCTACACAGTTTAAAGTTTCAAGCAAGCCCATGTGCTGTTTTGTCTGAACAAACCATGTCCAGAGAAATGTAAAAGAAACAAATAAAAACATGCATATTTTTAGAAATGAATGCTGGTGGGGGTTTTTAATTATGCTGGAAATTCTTCCGAGTTGCTTAGCAATTTTTTCATCTCTCTCTGAACTCCATGCTTGGAGCTGTGATGCTGACCCTGCACCTGTCAGAGGAACTGCAGATGGCTGGTGTAACACAGGCTATTGACTTCGAAACAGGAAGGAGGAGGAGAACCAGATTGCTTGTGAGATGCACACAATTCCAAAATGCTAATTATTTCTTCCCTAAAATATTATGAAAGCTTGTGCATTTGCAACTGGGATTCATCTCCATGCATCATTAAAGTCCTAATGTATACCTTTGGTGAAGGAAGGAAATCTGGTCAGAAATTATATACTTTAATTGTACACAGTGTCTTGCTCTGTTATTTAATAGTATATTCCGTTTCTTTCAGTTAAAGCATCAGATGCAGGAAGGGAAACTGCATAGAGAGTAGCTTAAATAATGACTCAAGTATGTCTATTTTTTATAGTAATGAAACTGAACCCCAAAGTAAACATAAATCAAATAAACTCACCATCTCCAGCTTTAAAAAAACCCAAGGAACTTAGCTGAAGCTAAAGGGTTTGTTACTATCCTTATGCAGTTAACAAGAGAATATTTAGTTAAAAATAGTGGACTATTAAAGGCCTAGAAATAAAACAAAACTTGATATCTTTCCAAAGATATAAAATGGCAGAGCAATAATAGCCCTACCAAGGCAAATAATGACCATTTTTATGATGGAGGTTCACACTCTAAATACAAAGACACACACACATACAGACATATAATAAAAATCTGAAAAGCAGTGTCTTTGAACCTTGTTCATACTCTATTTTAATATAGAAAATATAGTTAGTCTTTCTTACCTATAAATGAAAAGCTGAAAAATAAGATTGTAACATCCTCCAGAACTTTGCATTTTTAAGTGTAGAATTTAAGGCCAGTTGACATAATATTATTAGGAGTTTGAAATCATCCTCATGAATCTGAAGATACTTAATTTTTTTTAACTTAAACTCTACCTTGAAATGTAAGATTCATTCATGGAAGCTATGTGCTCTGTTTCTTTCACTACCCTTGCAGTAAAATGGAAATGATGGAGAGGAGCTCAGGTCCAGAGGCACTAAATCAGCAATTTTCATCTTGCTTGAAGCGCAAAATGTATCACCTTCTGGATTTTAAGTGTATGAGCCATTGAGGCATGTCCTGTGCCAAAGACAACATCTAAATTAGAGGAAATAGATGGTTTAAGTGCATGCTGTGTCCCACATGGAGATAAGAAACGCAGACATTGCTTCCCATTTAGGAAAAGGAAACCCAGCTTTGTAAGCTGTAAGCGACCTCTAAACGACCTGTTCAACTGCCTAATCCATAAAAGTTGGAGACCAAGACATGCCATGGACTACATACTGCCCTAATTGGTCAAAATGCAATCCGTGAAACGAATATTGAAACAGGAAATTTTAAACCTGAGATTTTTTATTGTGGTTATTGTAGGATGCAGAACTTCACAGGGCAGCCTGCACAACTACAGAGTCCTTTCACCTTTAGATTTAGGACATTTGAACTTGACTGAGCTGTCCCCTTGTATCCCATGGAATATCATGGTGTAGGTTAAATCTACATTGTAGTTTGGTATCTAACCATATCACAGAGACATTATACAATCACCCATTTTTAACACTTTCTTTGGTAAATTTTCACTCAGGCATTTATTTACTTGTATGTGAAAATACCCCATGTCTTCATTTGATGTAATCAGGTATTTAGACCATTTCAGCTCATTCTTTCAGTGGCAATAGAAGGGGAAAATATTTAATTTAAAGCATTTTGAATTTAACAGGAAATAATAAATGCAAAAGTTCAGAACAGAAGTTATTTGTATTAATTTTATATATTTATGGACCACACTTAAATTTTTGACAACCTTTCTAATTCTTCTGCTTACAAAATATTCTTGAATATTATAAAAAAGATTAGTGTAAATGTAAAATTAACGACAAACTTTGACAACCCGTAATTTCAGTCTAATAATTCTTTTTTCTTTAAATTGTACCAGGGAACAAATACAAGATTCGTATCTTAAAAATATTTTTAAAAATTTACTTTTACTCATATTCATACTTTCTCTTTTATGCGGAACCACAGTTCAGAGAATATCATAAGGACTACACATAAAGAACACTACAGGACCTAGCAAAAAGTATTTCTTGATGTTGCTTATAAACCCCTGTAAGTCCTGAAAGGCCACAATATGATCCTCCTGGAGCTTTCTCTTTTCCATACTAAACATCAACTCCCTTATACTTTCTTCACAGGAGAAATGCTTCAGACCTCTGGCCATCCCCATGGCCCTCCCCTGGAGCTGCTCTAATACTCATTGCTGGTTTCCATTTGCACACTGAGGTATTGATTGTAACCCTTCAGACAGATGTACAGGCATGTAAAGCAGGTTCAATTGAAATTATTGCAAAATATTTAATATACTCACTTAAATTTAAAATGCCTATATATTATTATATGTGTTCATATATGAGTAACAAACTTCTGGTACTTGTTGGCTTGCACACAAATATATATATCAAAATACACATACCTTACTTCAAGAGGTATTTTTCTAGAGATTTTTTTATTTTTAAACATCTGCTAGGTATATTCTCCCATTATTTTGGGGAACAGTCTTCAACCCAAAACTTAGACAGCTACTCCAGAAAATATCACTCTACTGTTTGCAGCACAGTACAATTTTTCTTGTGGGCATCAAACAGAATGTAGGCTAATAAGAAACACAGAAATAAGCAAAATTTTGACACCCCATGAGTAAGACACCAAAGCAGCTTCATTTGTCAAATAGCTGATGTAGCAGCTAAATAAAAACCTCTTAGTGAAACCTGAAACATCCAGTTTCTTTATACATGCAAACCAGACTCTGCTGCTTTGTGTTCATTCCCTATCTCTTCAGAATGCTTTCAGCTCTCAGTAATGTCTACTGTCATAAAGTCTTAGGGTCAGCATCAAATCCCATTAAAATAATCTGAAAGGCTCCTTTTGAGTTGAATGGGTTTTAAATCAGACTCCTATTAGACTCACCTTATAGAGTAATAAATATTCATAGCTGGATGAAAGAAGAGAAAATCTCTCCAGCTTTGAGTCCAGCAGGAAGATCATTTGATTGGTGAAGGATAATCTACTTGCTGACCAAGAAAGATTCATGGAAATTTACATTTCGGGCATGTGCAGGACATGGGCAGGTAAATAAGGTGTTAGAAAAACAAAATCATAGTAGCATGTGCCACAGTGTCCAAAGCAATATCTGCAAGATACTTAGATTTCTTATTTTTACTTTAAGCTAAATATAATTGGAATTCTTGTGAATATGAATTGATTGTTCATAACAAGATATCTGACTACTAAATATCATAAATTGGCACAGTTTTGGTAACCAAAAATAAAGACATTTCCAACTCTCATTCTAGTTTTTCTCACTATTCACAGCAATTCCATTTATAATATGCAGCTGTCAATGATACGATCTGTTTCATCCTCATGTCATATAATAAATTCTTACTGACAGCAGGGAAATCAATATTCTCTTTTGTACATAATAGGATTCAAAGACTGGTTAGTCAGAGTGGAGACTTGGCTGGAAAGCCTCAGCATGCTTTCTTAATACACAGACTTTTCATTATGTGGAGTAATTGTGATAGGGAAAGGCAGAACATTTGAGAGAAGTGGAGATTAAAACATCATATGCTATTAAGAAAACAGGAAATTGGTGGGGGAGGCTCTTTGCTTCTGACTCAACACAGGCAAAAGGTTTCACTCAGGGTGCAGAAGTTGCGCAGTTTTAACGATAGTTTCATATTAGCATTTAAACCACTTTTTAAAAAGTGGTGCTGTGTTTCTGACGTGCTAACTTGGACAGCATGCCATAATATCCTTTGTGTAAGCAGAGACTTCTTTCTTCCATCACTCTGGTCGCAGAGTCATCTGCAGATATGGAAAGAAAGAATCTCTTCCAGGGGCTTAATACAGGCCTGAGTAGCCACCTTTGAGGATCAGCATGGTGGAAAAAGACTCTGCATATAAGCTTCTGTTGTGGTTTAACCCCAACACGTATCTCTGCCCCACACAGCCCTCATCACCCCAGCATGAGCTGCTCCCTGCAGCTGACAGGGAGGAGAGCAAGGAGGGTAAAGCAGAACAGCTCATGGGATGAAATAAAGACAATTTAGTTGGTAAATTTTTGGTAAAGACAATTTAGTTGGTAAAAGATACACATACAAGCAAAGCAAAACAAGGAGTTAATTCACTGCTTCCCATGGCTGTGCAGCTGCTTGGAGACTCCATCATGCATAACGGTGACTTTGGAACAGAAATGCCATAACTCCAGACAGCCCCCTTTCCTCCTCCTTCATGACATGAAATATCTCTTTGGTTAGTTCTGGTCATCTGCATGGCTGTGTCCCCTCCTGACCTATTGTACATCCCTCAACATCCTCATGTAAAACATGAGAAAGAGAAGAGACCTCAATTGACTCTGTTTAGGCAGTGTTCAGCCTTGGCTGAAAGATGCCTGCCTTATCGACACTGCTTTGGTCACACAGCCTAAACATTGCACCATATGAAGAAAATTAGCTCAATCCCTGCCAAAACTATTTAGATTCTCAGAGAGCAAGACTGTTGTCCTCAGCCTCAACAATAGCTGAGGCTTTTTGACACAACCTTGTAATAACAAAATACTTAGGGCATAGCAATGCATTTTGCATCATTGGAACTGTGTGCTATTGCTTTTGTCACTTAATGCCCTTCCCTCAATTTAAATGCTAAATATGACATTATATATAGCATATAAATTCTTTATATGACTACCTTCAAAAAACCTTCTGAGTGCATTCAAAAAAGAGATGAAAAATTACGCTTCAACTTGGCTAAGGAGCTACAAAATACAATGCACACACATAACTCTAGACCTGTCTAGGTACAAAAGTAAATGCATATTTTATTTTTTTCTTGTCATCACTATTCACCCTTCAGTGGATTCACCTGGCCTAATATAAGTATGCAGTTGTAAATGGAGCTTCAAAATGTGGTATAAGTGACTATTTACATGCAGTCATAAACATCTGTACCAACAGAAAGGGAAACTTAAATGACACTAATTGTCACCTTATCTGCTAGTCTTAGCAGAAAGAGAAAGTAACAAATGAGTCTGTCTCAGCTGCTCTATCAGCCATAGGCATCCTTCTTCCATATTAACAGATAGCAATTTTATTGCTAGGATGAGAATATTACACTAACTTTGTAGTTGTGTATGCCATGGACTAGAAAACAGGGGTTTTTTTTGTCGTGTCTGTCAGTTCAGTATCTGTCTAAGGAGACTAATCATTTAAAGGTTGTAAATACTCATTTAAAAATTGTATCACAAGGAAAAGCCCAAATTCCAGGAGTGTTTTCAACATAGCTAGTGATCTCAAGCTATCTTCTTCACTATTATTAGATTTAACATTCAAATTTGTTTTGATTGAAAATCATAAATTCTTTCTTATTGAAAATCTACTCTAAATGCTCACAATGCATTAATAAACATCCACCCTGTTTTTCACATAGATTTAATTATTCTTATCTTACTTAATTTAAAAAAGCAACAACACAATATTCTCTTTCAGGTAAGGCCCTTGAGTATACACAGAATTAGAAACAACATGTGATAAAGACAATAAATTTAGAGCTTAATTGGTTAAACTTAGGCTGACTTCTTATTGAGAATGTTCAGACTTTTACACTGATATGTTCTACACTTTAATGTAAAACATTTCTCTTTTAAGTATTTGTCAGTGTTGAAGATTAAATATAGTTGCCATGTGTCTTGCATGGGAGACAGGAGCTTTATGAGTTTTTGCAGTTTGCCAGGCTTTAAGGTAGCTAGCTCCCCAAGATTTAGTCCAGTTCGCAAGGATCTTTGATATTTGGCCGATTAGTCTAAAAATACCATTTATTAGACACAGAACATAACAAACATACAAACATAGAACAGATTGACATACATAGACACACAATGAATGCATAATTGCAACACTATAATAGCTAAATTGCAATTATGGGGTAAAAGCTTGCTTGAACTATAAAAATAGTTAAAAATGCAAGTTAAGAAATGCTTGCTTGAACTACAATGCAAGCTAAGAAAGGTACCTATAAGTTAGCCGTAATAATACAATATTGGAAACCAATGATCTTACCAAATCCAATTTTGGAGCTGAGATGCATTAGTATCCTCACTCAGTCTCGCGAGAAGTAACCACAGGGCTGCGTCCAGACACCTGGGGAGAAGACTTTCCCTCATGCTCCAATGTCCATGTAGAAAAGGTTCTGCCTTTCTGAGATTTCGTGGTGTTTTTATAAGAAAAAGAGTGTGGATTTGCGGTCACTCTAAAATTTTCACATTCTCTCAGTGTCTCACCTTGACTTCCAGGCGCCAGCATAGATAGCCCTTGATTAAGCAATCAACCTAATCTGAGCCATCCATCTCCGGCCAGCGATCAGGGAGAGAGAGAAGGGGGAGGGGAGAGCGTCCTGCCACACCATGTTGCCTTTCTGGTGATGAGTAAGAATTAAACTCATCTTTGCAATAAAAGAAAGTTACAAATAGGCCTTTTAAGAAAAGGACATCATGAACTGAAGCAAATATTTTTTTTGTCCTGCCAGCAGATATTGCTGCTGTGAAGACCAGACCCTATCTCTGTGAAGTCAGAAAAGTGCTCTACAGACTACTGGGGATATGTAGCAGAGTAAGTATATTAGAAATTATGAGGCGTGTTGACACTACTAGAATAAATGGAAGCATAAAGACATAAGGAGCAGGTAGACCATGTGCTTAAATTCTACACTGAGGTAAGAAATTTTCCTGAAATCCCAGTGAGGTTAGGGATAAGTGCAGTGATCAAGTTTGAAAGTTTGTATTGATAAAAATTTTCACCACGGGCATTTAACGAAGACATTAATCCTATCAGAGAGCTTATATTTTCTTATCCAGGATAATTTTATATGATATATTGTGTCTTTGCATATGCACTTAAAAGAATAAGAAAATACAAACAGCTAAACTGAAACTTCACATGGAAAAAAATATTTGATTTAATAGAGAAAGAGCTCTAAGTAATCTCAAAAGCCCTCCCTCTGACCTTCAAAAAACCAATAACGAATTCTTTATGTTTTGGGGGAAATTGCTACAGAAGCCAAGTATACAAAATAATCTATAATTCATTTAAATTTCTTGTGGAATTCCTTAACTAAATTGTGGTTATTTTGAAACTGAATATTAAATATGCTCTGTCCCGTAAATATGTGTGTATCAAACGTAAGCATAACATAAACCTCTGACAAGTATTTTTTTTAGAAAATAATCTATAATTCCCAGTGTATAAGGTCTCATGGATAAAGTACTGAAAAAGCACTTTTTCTAACTTGGCCTGAGTCTCTAACCATAACTTTCAATGAGTTTCAAGGTCATCTTTTCTTTTTCTTTGGCATTTGCACAAAAGCTGAAACAGAAATTCGTTTAAAATTATCTCTCATATTATGAATTAATAGAATGATAAGGTGACACTGCTAAAGAATTATGCAGTATGATTTGGTGCTTAATCTTCTGTGGCCACATTGCTGAGATGTAAAGCAATGCTGGAACCAGCTCAGTGACCTCATTTCTGTATCTAACATTTTTTCCTCTTGTTCTAGAATTGGTTTTATGTTGCTTCTGCACCTGTAGATGAGAAATTTGCTGCTCACTTTGAAGAGGTCTCTTCAACAAGGCCACATTTTGTCAAATCACAGATGGTGGGGATCCACAGGATATAACCTGCCTGAACTTTGTCAATTAGAAAATGAGAGTTTCATTCAAATTTCCCTTTTTTTTCCACATTAGTCTAATTGCAGTAGCTTTATTCCTGGTGGATTAAAGGCTGTTACTCACATATTCACAGGTCATCCATTTCAAAACATTAATTCATAGAAAAGGAAAGATCCTTGCAGAATTAAAGGGTTAAAAAATTAAAATAATGCAAATATACTAATCACTATGTAGGGGAAGAGTGTTTATAAACATGATTTCATGTATCTCTTTATTTTAGATTTTATATGAGCTCAGCACATTATAAAGAAGGCAGACCTGATCAGTAATTACTATCAACCTTGTAAATTCTATCAACCTTGTTAAAGAAAATAGGATAAAACTACATCACTACAAAATTCTAAAGCAATCAGGACACAGAATTGAGTTGTCAAAGATGACAACCATAAGTCTACCCAAGCCTGAAGCAGATGGAGCTACCTCATTATTGAGTGAAGCTTACCAGTTAATACCTTTTAGAGGAAATATATGTTATTCTAAACATCTGACAAATAATTTGCACAATGATTAATAAGGATAAGAAATATTACCCCTGTAATCCAATATGCAGCCTGTAATTAAGATGAAAGAAATACTCCAAAAATGCCAAGCAACTTTGAGATGCTGCTAATGTGACAAAAATGTATTTATTCAGAAAACAATAGGTTTTCTTCTCATGAACTCATCTTCTCATGAGTTTACTTTTGGAGATATGATTGTTTGTAGTTTTTACTGTTTTGTTCAAAATGCTGTCTCTTTTCCAACCCTTCAAAAAGTCACCTCTAAAGGTGGACAGTCACCTCTAAAAACTAAGGAGGCAAAGACAGCAAGAAATCATCCCCACGGAGAAAGGGAAGAATCATGGCATAAAAACCCTTGGAAATATCTGCATTATTGTGATGCAGATTAACAACTTTTTGAAGAGAAATAAGTCTAAAACAATACATATACATTTGGTTTTTGCCACTGACAATAATAATGTGATAATTTAATCTGGTACGGACATTTGCCAGTAAAATCTTGAAGGAGAAGCAAATAAAATAGCTCTACTTCACTTTAGGGTTCTTGTGTGAGAATGGATCCCAAATATAAGAGGGAAATAAAGATTAACTATATCATCCAGAATAATTCCAGGAGGCAAACTGCAGTCGTGGTGCCTCACAAGAAGAGTTGAGGGAAATTCTTGCTGCGTTAAAGACAGGTGTCAAAAACGTTCCAGCTAATAGGACATAAACATGACAAAAAATTATATCTCATCTTTGCAGGTTAATAAGTTGTCTCTCCTCAAATATGAGATATTAGTTTACTCAGCTTGCATAATTCTCAAAACCAATTCATATTCACAAAAGCAATTTTTACTCTTTTAGTCCATTTTAAAATCCACTTGCATTTCTCATTCCGTTAAACTTCTGAGGCAATGAATCACTCAGCTTTGCTAGACAGCACCTGAAGTAGTGCTTCTTTCTTCATTTAATGCTTCTCTTTCTAAGGTTCCATTTTAGTTCCATTTTAATTTAAGTCATATAATCTTTTCTTTACTTTCATTCAGTGTGTAAATTAACCTTTTTTCTTCGCTCAGAAGGGACATGTAAGCTGTGGTTCCAAAATACAAGGACTGTGGCCAAGGGCATCTTCATGGTCTGGTGGCTCCTAGGTCCTACAGAGTTCCCGCGGAGCTTTGAGCTCCTCTCAAAGGCAAAGGGCAAAATTCTGTAAGAGGGGTTTTCCTCTGCATTATGAATTTAATGGGAGCTGGGAGTCAGAAGCAGTTGCTTTTGTGACAAGACAGAGCAGGATCACATCTAGCCAATCTAGACCGTTCTATGCAAGTAAACACAAAAAATGCAAGCAAAATATTGAAAAAATTCCCCTTACTCATCAGAAAGGCTCTGAAAGTGACCCAATATAATTCCTCCCGACCAGAGCTAAAGAATACTTATTTTTATTAATATTTTATTGTCAGAAAGTTGGGCTGACTTTCTTTCTCTTCTCTCTGAAGACTGTCCCCAGCTCAGCATGTTTCTCATTGAGTAGTTTTATTCTGTGATATTACACTCTGGATTCTGAGATTAGTTTATGGATTTAAGGGCCATAAATGGTACAAACTTAAGGATCTCACTTCCATTTATATTCAGAGATGTGGACCACACAATAGTTCTGAAGGAAGAATTAATTTCATTGGCTCACACTTTCTTATTTCATTAAGATAAAAAACTAAGCAGTATAATTGGAGTGCATTGCATTTTTAGTATTTTTCTGAGGTGGTACATGCACAACTTTCTGGAATAACAAGATTTGGAGGGTAATCAATGATTCAGGGGGCATGTAATTAATAAATTTTAACTTTGTATAAAAACAGATATGAAGTGAATATCTTTTAATGTGTTGTAGAAATGAAGGATTGATGCAATGATGAAACTTAAAGTATATGGGCGCACTTAAGGATAAAATACATCTGTTGTATGTTTTGATGGTTCTTTTCTCTTAGTGTTGTTAGCAATGACATTGCTAAATAGATGAGCGCTACAAAGTTGTGCTTTGATGGATGCAAAGACTAAGAAGAAAATACTTTAGCCTTACTGATTTGAAAATCTAAAATACCTAAGAAAGTACTGTGACAACCCTGCAGCACATTGGCTTGCAAAAGATTGATGTATCTATTTCTAATGAATCTTCAAACAATTTTTCTGCAATTAATTTCAGGACCAAAGTTTTGGGGGTGACTTGTTTCTATTAATTTCACAATGAAAATGCTGGAATTCTTTTTCTTGTTTAGTTAAAAGAGTTTAGGTTGTTCAACACTATCACTGTGCAATCAAAACTTGTGATCTTCCATTACCACTGTTTTAGGGCACTCCTTTTGCCTCCTCTCTGCATTTACACTATGAGTTATTTTACTAGTAATTTTATATACCTTTTTGCTCAGTCTGGGTGAGAGGTGATCTGCTAAAAACTCTTCAGATGTAAAAGTGATATATTATCATTCCCCTGATAGGGCTAACATTCCTTATAGTGACATACAGAAAAATAAGTGATGAATAGATACATTTCTCATTTATTTAGATAGCTGCAACCTTAGGTACACACTGCTTTATACATAAACCCATGCTTTTTAAAGTGTCAGGTAAGATACTTATAGATAGCTCTGTTGCTTCTGTTGATATTTGAGGCTTTGTCCCTCAGACACACTGAGCTGCCTTCAGGACATAAAAGTTTTCTATTACTAGAAAAGCTTTTTATTGTGGGGATGATTGTAGCAATAGAATGAATGAATTTGGAGTATTAAGAGCACTAGGTAGGTAAGATCAAAGAGGGGGTAGAGTCTGTAAAGAAAGAAAGGAAGACAGCAGATCGAAACATTTTCAGGCTGTCAACTACACCCACCCAACTCTGTCTCCATTTCTCTGTCTGTCTGTCTCTATCTCAGGGCTCACAGATCAGGAGCTGCTAGGAAGATGTGTAACCTTTTATAGACCCAGCCTGAAAGAGGAAGTTTTTCTGAGTCGTGGAGGTCGTTAGCCAGAGCATTGGACGCCCCATTCAAAGCACTTGTTACAGGACAAGCAAGACCTAGAGAAAGTAATTCATGTTGTCAGTAAGAGACTTCAGAACACTGTATAGAGTTCAAATGTTTTTTTATGCAACAGAAATAGAAAACACTGACTGTAGAGAGGCATTTCCTGTCACTCACAGGAAAGTAGGAGAGAGATCTGAGACCAGCTGGAAGAACACACCTACAACCTGTGAACAATTGTTATGTGCCTGCTGTGCTCGAGGGAACAAAGACCTTGCAATCATGTTTTGTTCACAAATCAGATGTTTTCTTTGAGACAGAGGAGCCTGACCAAAGTCCCAAATATGATTTTCAAGCAAATAGAACCAGTCATATGAATGTCACTCTTCATATTTGTTTCTTTTCTTCATTATGACCCTCTTAAATTAACAGGTCTGTATAACATGAATAAACCCATGACTCATAAAGATTCAGAGAGGGTTCTGTACAGCGTCCTGCTATTTATTATTGATCAATAGTAGAATGGAAGTGTAATTTCTCAAAATAAGAGAGTAATAGTGTGCCAATGGAGACTGTAGATTGATCCAGATAAAGTATATATATATGTATATGATAACCAAGTTATCATCCTTGAGCAGAAGAATGGAAAGCTGACATGTGATTCAATCAATACATAATTAAATTAGGAGGAATATAAATGCAATCAATAAAAAGTGATGGAAGACAGGTCTTATCAAATAAAACTGATTTTATTTTTTATGAGATCACAAGTTTGACTTACAGAGGCAACTACAGATATAATATACTTACATGTTATAAAAGCATGATTTAAAGTTGCACAGACTTAAATAATTGGCACATAGTTTTCACAATCCCTTGAAAAAAAGGATTAAGAACTTAATAAATGGCAGACAGCAAAAAGTAGTGTCATGTAGGAATCAATACACTGGATCTATCCAAGCAGCTTCATTAAGTGTTAACATTAATTTTGACATGATTTTAAATTCTGAACTACTCATATAAAAGCAAATTTAAAAAATTCCCTCAGATGTAATTCATAAAGGAGAACACAATACTGATGTGCAAAGTGGACATTGCATGGCAAGAATACAGAGCAGGATATATGATATTCTGAAGTATAAACAGAACCATAATAAAGATGGGAAATCTGTTTTTAATTAAAAAGCAAAACCAAAGATGGTACATAAATAAATAATGAAATTGTTATGAGAATAATATTTAAAAAGTGATGGGGAATGGAACCATAAATTGAAGAGTTAGTAAAAAAGTCTTATTGTAAAATAAATTTTGAGTAAGGCCTTGCACATTACAGAGCAAGTCTTCTTCACCATATGAAATTTTTTTGTTCCAAAGAATTTGTTAATCTAGTTGAGAAAACCATAAAAAATCACTGGCTAAAAGGCATATTCAAATTAGGGGAAAAAATTAAATTGAGAGTGTGATTAGCCATCAGAACTAGAGTGAAGAGAAAAATTCTCTGACTTGCAAGTCAAGACTATTTGTCTGGATGGAAGATGATATTGTAGATCCCCACTAGAGTAAAGATATGCATGATATAGATTCTATAGAACTCCTGACAACAAGTTTACAAATCTGTTGTACGCAGAACTCAAAGAAATGCATATTTGATATGAAATCTGAACATGGAGAGTTACAAGCATTGCACCTAGAGGATCCTGGATTTCATCTATGAAAAATAAAAACATTCTACTGTCTGAATTATATATGATATGGGATTAGAATGACTTGGAGCTCAATTCTGGTCCCATAAGCTGAGCAAACAGTTTGAAATTTAGGTAGGAATATGAGATATTTCTTTACTTTTCATTTCTGGAAATTCTCCACACTGGTATTTCTCTAAGAAAAACTTGCTCATCTCAGTGGATATCTAAATAAATATTTTTTTTTTTACTGGCATTTTGAGAAATTTGGTGAGTTTCAATTCTGATGTTACAACCTACAGAGATTTTACACTCGTCAGTATGCTTAAAAGAAAGGGCCAAAAGTGCTGCCACCATGGAAACTGAACTTTCCTTCTACTCCATTAAGTGTTCCTATTTCTGGAGTGAGAAAAATACACTGAGCAAGGTGCAGTGCAGAACATTTACTCAGCTTCTCCTGAGGGATAAATAGGTCCATTCTGCACAGCAATTGATTGACAGTCTTCACGAGTAACATGTTATTTAGAGATTAAATCTTATGGTAACTATAGTTCTCTCCTGGATTAAAGACCTGAAATAAATTGTAAAGACTAAGTTCTTGTACTCACAGAACTTTCCTTTTTGCTTAGTGTTTGTGTTGCATTTCTTGTAGAGGTTGTCCATTTGAGTATGACACAGTATCTTATATCTCCTAATTAATAACTTCAAGAAGGTAAAAATTAATCTCTTTAGAATATTACAAAGCCTATGAAACTTTCATTGGACTATTTTTTAACATCTGCAGTTTATCTTTAAATAATAGTCTCACTGCTGTTCTAAGGACCTTACTTAGCTATACCTAAAAAAAAAGACACAGTATTGTGCAAAGAGAATTATATAATTCTGTAAAACTGACACTTTTATATGTTGACATCATGACCTGTGACTTTTTTTTTATGGCTTGTTTATTTCCTGTCTCGTCGTAAGATGAGAAGATCAAATAACCATTAACCCAAGATCTAAAATGCAAATAAATAGTAATATTACTAAATTACATATTTGCCTTGTATCCTCTAATGCCAGAAATTATTTTGAATGGTTAGTCTTTCTGAATACTTCATTACATGTATTTGACTTGGCTGTTGCATGCATTAATAGTACCTGAATGTCATATCCAGGTACATTGGCAAGTAAACAGATGCCTGATAGTGTAGTTTAAGCTGGAGTCTATTCTTTCAAGTGGTGAAATGTTTATTCATTGTACCAAGGTTAGGTTAAATTATTTTTTTTATTTCCTATTAGTGCTCACATAACTAAATCTCTCCTTGCCCACGTTCTCAATGACAAAACATAATGGAAATTTGGCCAGGTGATAATAGGTGGAGAGACTTCAATAAGATTTGATAATGAGGTAGCTGATGAGGTTTCATGCAAGGGATGTTTCATTGAAACTGCATTAACAGATGATTAGCAAGCTTAAATTAAAAGGCAAAGAGAACAAACAGTATGAAGCCAAGCAGGTGATAAGAGGAAATACCAAGGAAGGAGCTAGAATTGTAATAAAGCTTAATGCTGAAACATTTCCTCACTACTTAGAGATGGATGATACAAATCCTTTCTTAAGTACTTCAGGGGAAGTAAACATGAAAACCAATTAGTAGCAGAAATGTCAACACTTCAGGCTACAAAAGTAGTCCAGCTATACCATCAAAGACTTTGGGACACAGAAATCAGGTGCACACCAAAGTATGATGAGAATTAAATTTACACCAGTGTGTGCTAATATGAATAACACAATCAACCATTTTGCATTCACATGGAGGAGAAAAGGAAGGCCAAGCAAAAGGAATAAAAACATCAACTCATAGCACACATGTTCTTCAAAAATATTTGGGTTTTCTTTTGTCTTCCCTGTTTATCTCTAAAACAATTGTTTTTACATGAGCTTGGAAAGGAGAATATCACCATCAAAATACAAAAATTGCACACTTTGCATGACTGCACATTGGCTTGCAAAAGATTTATTCTGCTTGTCAGTTATTTAATTAGGTTATCAGACTAAAGGGTGGCTACAGAAATAAAAAATATGTCAGCCATAAGGTTTGGAATTATGAATTCTCAGAAATTATGAGTCCTCAGGAATTATGAATTCTCAGAGAAAACTATAAGATGTGCCCAAAGGAACCACAGGCTTGCTTAAAAAATTACTTGCATAAGTGGTGGTTCATGATTACAAGCAATTCAAATCATTACAAAAATCTACCTGTGAGTAGTGTAAAGACCGGAATCAAAACTTGAGATTGGTTTTCCTAAACAACAATAAATTTGAATATAGCAAGTTACTTTGAAAGCCGTGTGGAATTCCTGGTTTGGGGGACCTTTTTATTTTTCTATTGCCTTGTTTCTAATATTATGTTAGAAATAACATACATAATTATTATTATTTTGTATATAATTCTATTATTTTCTGCTTCAACATTTTCCAGAATTAAATGCATACAGAGAAAGTGAATCATAAGTATTTGTATGATTTAACAGTCCAGTTGTCCTTGTTCCTTGCCTGAGTTATTTTGCAACTTTCTTTGTTCTGGGTGATCAGGACCTAAATCTGCTGATGTGACTTTCTGGCTTGTCCTCAGAAGGGACTTGCTTGTCAATCTCTGATCTCCTGGCTGGAACTGGTGGCCATCCCTGGACTTTATCTTGCTCAGGTCCTGCAAGATGCAGTCCTTGCTGGTGTGTCTGGGATGTTGTCACCCTCTGCTCCTGGGCTCCCTTCCTGTGCAGAGCAGCTCAGGGCAGTGAGGCTTTTACAGACCTTGTCAATGTCCAGCTGCATTTAGGATCAAACTTGTGTGAGAAGTCTAAGAGACATCAAATGCTAAACTTTAGGAAATTCTATGGAATTGATTTATGCAGTGTCCCTTCTGTAACTGAAGAAAGAGAAAATATGAGGAAGATTGAATATATAGTTATAGCAAATCAAATAGCAGAACACAGACAAGTCAAATATTCATTATTTTGCAGGGGTTTTTCACATATCCAAGATCAAGGAAAATTTTGCCATACACAGATTCTGATGCTGATCAGTAAAGTTGCATGAAAATAGGACATTCTCTTTAATGTAAATTTTCAGAGTAAGTGTTGCTACTTTAATATTTGAAGTATTTGCAAATATTTATTTTGAAGGTGTGAATTTCAGACACTTCTGAGAAGTCATTCTGGTGCAATCTCCTTCATCTGTTCTCCCCGTACAGCTCACTGGAGCCCTTTTTTTTTGTTTCTGCAGTGAACAACCAACTTTTTCTTAAGCAAAGATGCAAAGGACACATTTACCTGCATGGGAAAGGTCGATAATGGAGATAGAGTGAGGACTGGTAGTTCCCCAGTGATGACCTTTGCATTCCCTTGATGGTGAGTTCTAATTAGTGCATTGGCTGCTGACTCACCTGAAACTTCAACAGTACAGCAAGGAAAAGACTTTTTTTTTTTTATTACCAAAACCACAGCTTGGGACAAAGCTATTTGTGTTGTTTTGATGCATAAATTTCTTCTTCCCCTCTCTAGCACTGAGTTGAAAAGCCTGGTTCAGGTCATTTGGACATATTCCACACAGATTCTGAGACCTGGTTTGATTCTGTTCAACTAAATGCATATGATCATAATTCAGATAGCCTGACCCAGAGAGTTTTTGCTTTTCAAGTAATATTTTCCTGAATCAATAACCCAAATATACAAATATGTAAGTAAAACAGTTCACTTATACATGGAATTTAGTTAAATATATTGATGCTCATAAACTGTTGTCCAGAGCCCAGTTCTAATCCACAAGTAACATTACTTCTGCAAATTAACCTGCATTGCTGGTTTTTTTATCAAGACAATAATTAAGGGATTAACAGCATATGATTCTTCAATTAACCTTAAATACAGTCCTATATCTAATTTCCAGAACACATATGCTGCATCAGTATTCCAGACCACTGTAAGTAACACAAGAATATACTACCTGTCTCTGCTGTCGGGACCGTTACCACTTTTTCATTTTTTTTAATGACTTTAAGTAATAATATCAAATTTCTGACACTTGAAACAAAAATCCCCAAATTAGACAAAACAGTGAATTACTAGGTGGCAGTACCTAAACACTTCTTTGTAAAATGATAGCCAGGCCTGCATTTCACTGTGAAGTAACTTGGTGTCTTCTAGTAAATTTAACTATGTGCAAGTATTTTTCACATGGTCTGCTTATATTTCTTTGATGAGATCCTAGTCTGTGTGTATGGATGAGAAAGACGAAAGAAAAAAGAAAGAGCTGAGCATGTTCCAAAGCTATTATTCAGCAAATTGCATTCCAAACTTTCAGCCTGATGATGAATTTAGAAGCAGAAATTATGAAGAAACATTGCGTTATGTATTCAAATTGTAAAGAAGTTGCCATGCACTATTTTGGATTCTAAATTACTGTGTGCAATTATTATAATTAATTATGGACGTATTTATTAAAGTAATGACTATATGTTATATATTCATACTCAGTTTGACATTAATTTGTTTGCCTGTAGTCAGCTGCCACAATAAAATAGAAGGGATAACATTATTAGTGGTTGGGATAAAGCAGAATGTAGCTAGATAGTGCAAATAAGAATGAGACCAGTTAAAATCATTCCCTGCTCAAACCAAAACTAGAGACACAACTCATAAAAGCTTGAACCATGTCCTGAAGAATGAGAGATACTGTCACTGTCTCCTGGGAATGGAGAGATAATTTTAAGAGGTAAATAGTCTCACAGCCCCTGTTTCATCTCTGGCTGCAAAGGCTTCCACCTGGAAGCTGTTTCAAAACACACAACATGTAGCTCTTGCCTCCTATTCTAATAATGAGTAAGAGAAGAGAATTTCTTAGATCACCAGAAGCTAAAAAAAAAAAATCTACTTATATAAATTGAGATCACCACACTGATTTTTTTTTTAAGCTGAAGGGAAATATTAAACTAGTAAAATACATTGAAATAAAATTCTAATAGCTGAGTCATCAAGAAAAAAATATAGGAGAATAAAACTAATACAGACTGGTTGTAATATTCTATTATTAGATACAACTAATATACACTCACATCTGCCTTAAAAAATGTTAGAAGTTATAGATTCTAATAAATTTTATTTAAAGAATACATAGCTCAAAGCAAGCTAAACAGAAAGATATGTCACTAGAATCCCAAAGAAGAGGGAAAGAGTAAGGATAATTAATACAAATGCATTTATGTATGATTTTTTTTGGATATTCATATATGTACATATACATATATCTATAACTGTAACTATAAACATATATTTGTTATATTTATGCTCAATACCCATAAATATTTATACTACTATTATAGTCTAATTTTTCCAGTGAATGAAAGCCTTTGCAGAGAATTCCAACTGTGTGTTCTTTAGAGAATTTTTCCTCTTTGCTCTCCAATTTCAAATAAAACTGACAAAAGACGTGGAGCCATGCAAACCCCTGTATTGATGGAAAAGCTGTGGGTCTGTGCTTAAAATTTTCTGTAGGACAGGAAATCCACATTACAATCCACTGCAGCCATCCATTAGCTATTTTCATTGTTAATAAAACATTCCATTTCCTCTAGTAAAGTTATGTGCATGCCTAGTGCACAGAGCAGGATTTCCCAAACCTCTTGCTAGTGGTCTGAATTCTGTGCAGAGCAGAATTGCTGATACGCGGTGTGAACTGAATATCTGCAGGTAACGAAGATGGCCAGAATCCACATCTGAAGTGTAAGGAGCAGATTTATTCCATCACCATGCTGGGTAAAACATAGACACACACACTGCTAAGTTTATTCCATCTTAGCAAGGGGCAAAAAGCGCCCAGGCCATTCCCAGCCTCGCATATCAAAAAGGCCTGGCACGTGTGCAATCCTTCCCATGGCTGTGATTTTCCTCTGTGCTTTTATGATCTTTGCTTTGATCTCTCTCCCAAGACAGGCAGCTCAAGCATGCATGGGAGAGAGCTTCCAAGTCTCTGTAAACACCTGTGTTATCTCTACACAGAAATTCTACTTCTCAAACAAACGCAGGATAAACAGCAGTGGGCATAATATGTGATTTCCCACATTCTTATTCTCCAGGCCCTGACATTCCCAGCTGCAAGGTCACTTGAGCAAACCTATCATCCTCCTCACCAAATCCTTCTGTTTTAACCCTTGCCTCCCAACACACTTTGTATCTTTCTGCTGTTTGTTTCATTTTGCTCTTTCAGTTTGGGCTTTTATTGGTTGGGAATTTTTTTTTGTTTGTTTGTTTATTTGTTAGTTTGGGGGAGTTTTTTTGTTGTTTGGTTTTGTTTGGGTTTTTTTGTTTGTGACACTCTGCTTGCTTTCTACCACTCATTTTTTACTCAACACTGATTTTTGTATAGTTCTTGCTCTCCAGGGATGGATATGCTCTTAGCTACCAAGAAGACACAGCACACTCTAGAATTCTGTTCTACCCTGAGTACCAGGGCAGCTTTCTGCAAGACAGCAACAGACAGATGCCTTTTCTTCTGATGCTGGCCATGGCAGCTCCTCAGACTGCTGCTAGTTGCCATTGCCTCCTTCAATCAGCTGCCTCCACTACTTCCATAAATGAATATAGAATATATTAGTATGAGTATAGTCTTGTATTTCAGTCCGAAGAAGCCAGATTAGTTTTAGACATTTTAATGAGTACTCTTTACTAAACTGGCTCCTTTCATCTGAAATAAGGCTTAGGAGTGCTCATGTCACTGCAAACAAACCTGAGAACAAGGTTATTTCCTTATAGGGGACAAATGGAAAGGTAAAAGATTTATGTCTGAAACCTTGTATTGGAGGAGAGGTGCCTCCTCCACACCCTCCTTCTGTTCGGACACATCTATTGTCATTTCTCCCAGGCTCCTTTGAGAGTTCTGTTAGGCATTGACTCCCCCTGCTTCCAGATATACTTCTTTAAATTAAACTACTTCCACTTCTCTTCCACAGTAATATTTCTTTTTTTCTTCTGTGTCTGCGTGCTCCTAATCTCCAAGCAAATGCCTCTATCTCACAGGTGTTCTATTATGACACGTCTTGTTACTGTTCTCTTCTGTATCACTAGTCATGGTGACACTCAAAGGCTCTGACACTTCAGCATACCCTGCTCTATAACAAAGCTGTGCTTTAATGCCAAATGCTGTTTTCATTGTGTCCCAGTGTTTTTGGCTGTGAATGGAAACAGTAAGTTGTCTTGAAACTACACTGTCCCTAACAGTATATTAATTTCTCACACATATATTAAACAGGTAAGATGTGAATTAAAGATTTATTTCTAAAGTTCATCTGGGTACACATCTGCAATGTGCTCTTCAGGTTAAATTAAATTTACAGATTAGATAAAAATACTTTTAGCCAAAATCAGAAGTGTGCATCACATATGATGAACTACAATCCATTAATGCTAATTTGGATTCCATCACTTCTGTTTGTGACAATTCAAGCAATATGTAATGAAACCCCAGCAAATATAACTAATGTGAAGAATTTGGAACACAAGGTAATTCCCCAGAGAAAAGTGGAAGGAACTATTTTCTGAGCTATTGTTTCCACATAGAAACCATGTAAAAATATATGAATGTAAAACTTTGTGCCTCAATCTTAAAAACAAAAATTCATTTGCAAGCCTGCAAAATTGCAGTGTAGAAAACAGTGTTAATTTCCATAAATGAGCGCAGAAATAAAGGACATGTAAAAACATAAATGCTTACATATATCTATACACATATTATAAAAGCAACAATGAACATCTTTATATCCAAGACACGTAAAATGTACCATATTATGACACTGAATGCAATGTGGATTCAGATGCAAATAAGAAAGATGAAGATGTAAAAGCATGTTAGCAACACATAAATATGACCACAGATGGATCTCTGATCTGAGGATGAAGAAACCATCAAGATGATTATCAAATTCCACTAGCAAAGGACTCCAGCTGCCAACAACTCCCTGTAATATCCTGCCACCACCACGAGTGTGAAACCATCAACATTAGGGCCCAGAGGACCAGTGGAAGGGCAAGCATTACACCAAGACAGGGAGGGAAACTAAGTGTGTGTGTAACAATTTTAACTATATAATTGAGACTTTTCCTGAATAGAAGGGTTCTTTCTTTTTACATAATAAATAGGTCTGGACTATTAATGCTTCTTGTATTAGATTGTTAAAGTGTCAATTTTATCAACAATAAATTATTTGCTTTATATATAAAATGTCTTTGCACTTTGCCAAGAAACAAGATCTTGAGCACAACACAGAAATATACACATAGAGACATATATTCAGCAAATATTATAGTCTCTTTGTTAATCTCTTGACAATCTCAAGGTATAACTGTGCTTAATCTCTTGACAATCTCAAGGTATAACTGTGCTTAACTCACCCCTTCCGCTTCAAGATCTGCTGATCTTTTCTGCTCCTTGCTGCAATCTCATTTGACACACTTTCCTTCAATCCTCCCCCTGCAAACTGTAAAGCTGTCCATGAAGAGAAGCATTTAAATTTGCAATACACATGCCTTGGAACATGTAGACTATGAACCTGAAACTGTCACATTCACAGAGGACACAGGTATCTGCTTTATTGTCATTAAGTACACACAAGTGATGGCAGTAGGTATTCAAATCAGGTTGTGATTTCAATTTTAAATTCCTTCCGGAGGCTGAGATGTACGAGTAGGCACTCAGTCCCTGGAGCATGGCCACTTACAATTTCACTGTCAGCAGTCTGAACTTACAGTCACAATGGTAAAAATTATTGGAATTATAAAGTATGTGAAGAATATGACTCAGGATGATGCAAGCAGATACACACTTTCAAATCTTACTCTGTGTCACTATACCTACTGTGATCATTTGTATGTGTGCTGAGCCTAAAAGCATTTGCACTGGGTCTAAAAAAGGCAAGAAGTGAGGAAGCGTATCAGCAACAGCCTGAGGAGCTTAGGCTTGAATAAGTTATTCTGTCATCTACCATTACCCCTGCTAATTGAGGATTCCTCTTGGCATACATATTTTTTTACTTCTACTCTTTTATATTTCCCTTTTTAATAGTACATTCACTGATTTTTTCTATTTGTCAGTAAGTTGCAGGTATTTCTGCTTGGTGGTGATAAGCATGCTTTTGAGAAATGCTCACCTCTTTTCTCTATTCCATTATACCAGGCTTTCAAAAGCTTTATTGTGTTGTTGGATCATGTATTTTCAGGTCATCCAGAGTAGCCAAATTACCTCTTCAATATATATTTTTAAAATACATTTGCATCCCTTTCAGATCTTCTATATGCCTTCTGCATCATAAGCCTGTACAAAGCATTTGGAACCTCTAGCTGGTGAGAAATGTGCCTGTGCAACAGGTGGTGATGGTACTTATAGAGAAATATCATATGAGACCTCTGAAGATTGTTTTAGCAATGTGGTGGTCACTCATGGCAAAACAGTGACAGAATGACAATGCCAGATGGGATGTGATTCCTTTGCCACTCATTTACTGTAAATGACTGCAGTTTTGTGACTCATCTAACTGTACAGGACTACTCTGCATGCCAGGCAGTAGACAAACAGCTACATACCTGTAAGGGGAGTTTCATCTGCAGTATGAATTAGAGAAGAAAGAACTGTGCAGCAGGAACTGCAGTGTGTGCCTCTGCAGCAGAGCTAGTAAAAATCACTGGCTTCGTACTCTGAGAAAATCCACAGCAGATTTAAAATATGTTTTAATGATTAGGCAGAATGTCTTGCCATGAATTCCACCCTCCACGTAAAGTGATTATAATGGAAGGGACATTTTCAGTCAATGCCTCTTCAAGGATCTTCTACTGCTCATTCAGGCAGGGTCAGGCAAGAGCATGGGCAATGCACCTCCTGCCTTTTGGTCCTGGGGCTCTTCTGGGGGACAGTCATGCAGGAGGGATTGGGTATTCATCTAGTTTAATAACTCCTAATCCCCCTGGGGGAAGAAAGTATAGGAAGAAAGGTGTCAGCTAATTATAGTTAATTGTATTAGCTGGGAGAGTCTGATTAACATAATTAAGATAGCCTTGTAACTAGTAGCTATATGGCAGGAAATATGCTTGGATATAGCAAGTGAAAAAGTAATTAAAAGAAGTATGAGCTAGGCAACCTAGATAAAGTCCTAAAAGGATTATTTTTTGACACAAGTATGCCAGAGAAAACACACAAGATTGTGGCAAGCACGGAAGGACTGTGAGGCAGGTTTTACAGAAAGATTGCAGGTTAATGCACTGGAAAGTTTGCAGAGTATGAGTAATGGGAGAGAGGTAAGCATGTGTGAGTTGCCTGGAAACAGCCTGTGGGCCAGGAAGCAGGTACTGGTGTAGGGTGAATATAATGATTGTGCTTGGTATTCTTGTTGTTAGAAAGAGGATCTTGGCCTTCCCCCCACTGCCCCTCCTCACCCAGGGATGAATGTTAGGAAAGCCAAATATGTTTTATGGTATAATTTATCTCTTTCAAGATAACAAGATAACAAGAAGATGTGCACATATATATATACCATGTGTTTGCTGGGGTCTTCCACGATAGTAATACAGTGTAATTTTAAACTTGGGAGCCTGATAAAGTGCCGGCATAGAGATGAAGGATCACAGCTTTTCCACGTTTTCAAGGCAGTACTCAGCTCCCAATTTCATGACACCTGGAAACTAAAGAGCTGTGTAAGGGGATTTGTAAAATTTAGTCATGAATTTTTTCAATTTCTGCATTTTCCCCAAAGCAAAGGAGGCACTCCACATTTGGAAATAATAAGGTACCAAACTATTTGAGAAAGGTGAGTTTCAGCTGCTCCCATAGCAATTCAGCATCACTAAGAGTTTCCTGGGTTGAGCTTTGGGGCTCAAGGGCTATGTCTGTGTTTTGCTTTCATAAATGCCTTTGTTTGATATATAGTTTAAATGAACTTTTGTAATAGCTATAATACAAAGCAATCCAGATTGTTCCTACAAGAAAATTATTATTTTATTTTTTAAAAGCAGCAGCTCACATTGCATAGTATAACTAAGAATTCATTGTGATCTTTATTTTCGTTTGATTTCTGCAAATTAAGAGTTTTATCATAGAAAAAATACTTTAATTTCACCTGACTTAATTCTTTTGTTGTATTTCTGGTTCTCTTCACTGAAAAAAGAATATTGCTCAGTATAGTTTGGAATCTTTATACTCCTCTGGTAGCTGGAAGGCAATGCAACAGAAATGCCTGTTTAAACTTCTAAAGAATTTTACTTTCTGGGCTGGTCTGTTAGGGTTTTTCAACTTCCAACAAAATAGTTCAACCATCCTTTTCTGCTCTATGGCCTTGCAGTGTCACTGAATCAAAGCAGAAAGTACAGTTTTCTAAGTGGAAAATATCCTTTCTATGGCAAAAAAGCTACAGATGATGATCATTAGAAATCCTCGAGTGGTCTAATCCATGAATTTAAGCCTGTTCCTGAAGCACTGTTAAAAAGAGTGCAAGAACTGGAGTAGAATGATAGGTCTCAGAGTTTCTATTCTAGACAGAGGATATTACACGCCTGCTGAAAAGAGACGATTATGGCCAAAATATAAATCGGACATGTAGACTCAAAGCTTCGACCTGTTGGTGGACCAAATACATACTCGTATTTTCATTACCAAACCCAGGAGTTTCTTGCTGCTCTAAATATAGCTAAGTTGTATCTAGTCAAAATCAGGAGTCCTAATGGAAAATCTTGCAAACTCTTTTCTATCCCTGTACAAATGCAGTCCCACAGAGAATATGCCCTGTGCCCTGTAGGACCAGCACCTCACCCAAACAAATGCTTTGCACAGCCTCAGAACGCAAATCTGCAATGTTCCTGGTGGAGAATTACTGCAAGTGGAATGTGTGGCAGGCAGATATGCTGATCCAGAAGCATAGCAATATATGAGGTTTACATAAGAATTCTTAAGCTTGATGAAGGTAAAATACATGAGGTTTTCAATCCACTTTTCATCAAGGTTCTATGAACAATTCACACACACACACACACACATATATATATACACACACATATATTATTTCTGTTTGGGATTTTGCTCTTTCAGTGGGATTCTTGCAAATAAAAAAATTAAAGATATTCCTAAAAGGGGTTATTGTAATGAACTTGTGGTTCAGGTTCAAAGGGATGGTCAATATGTGAAAAAAAAATCCAAAACAACAACAATACAACCAAACAAAAACCTCCCAACAAAACAAACAAGCAAAAAATAAAATAAAACCCAAAAAGCAACTTGGTATGTGTCGTGATCTCAACAATTGGTACAAAAATTCAAACTAGAATTCTAATGAAAAATATTCCAGTAGTCATTTGACAATATAACAATATTATTTTTCATTTGAACAGTCTATCTGAGAAGTATATTACAATGCTGTGTACCTTAAGAATACACAGTTTTTAGAAATTTAGAAATTTTCAGCGCTTTCAAAAAAAAAAAAGGTATGCTCTAAAACTATTACAACACACCCAAAAGTTTTTTTAAAAACTTGTTGTCTTTTTGAGGTATATTTTTGGTCTTTTTTTTTAAAAAAGCCCCTCAGCTTCTTTATTGCAAAGTAAGGTTCAGGAAAATCAGCAGGTTTTGGTGTAAGTACTTTAATACTGACCAGGCTTTTTATATGTCTGTGTTAAGCATTTTCAGTTAGTGTTATAAAACAAGCAACAGTGAATATTTACATTTTTTTCCAAGTTATAATGCATTATAACCATTAATATAAAGGAGTACTTACCAAACAAAAACTGAAATTGAAATACATAACTTAATGATTTAACTGTCATTTCAATTTTTTTAAACATATTAATAAAAATGTGTGTATTCATTGTTCCAGACATAGGCGCATCCAAAAAAGCAATGATAATTAGATTTGGCAGCCAACAAGCCTTTTCCTGAAGCCTGACCTCTTCTTGACATAGCTATGCTGTACCAAACTTATTTCAAGAGTTTATGTGTTTTCCCTCAGGAAAAGCCTATGAGAAGAAGCAGACCTAGAGAGGTGACCTAAAGTCAACAGAAGTTGTCTTCTGTAAAGTGAATAATGCAACAAAATTTTTCTTTAGTTCCTCACAATCAGCATATTTTCCCTCTCACCCTGTCAGAGATTTAGAAGAGAGGGATAAAGTAAAAAAAAAGACAGCATGTTTGCATTCTTGCAGACTGACTGACAGCACTTATTCTAAACCAAGTGACGATTTTTCTCTTCAATCAGATGTTTTGGACTTTGAGTTGAAAAACTTTCCAATCAGTTTGAACTGTGCGAGTGATTTTGCAAAAGTGTGCATACAGAAAGACATAAATGGGTGTTTGGTAAGCAGTAAGGCTTAATGTTTATCCCCCAGCTACTTTTAATTGAAGTTGTAACACAAAAAAAAAATCTTTCTCCCATGCAATTACTAATGACCTGTGGGGTCTTAGCAGTAAAGTACATTTTTTAAAGGAACTAAGTTGGTAGTAGAAAGGCAGAGCAGCTACTTCCCCTGAACAAATCACTTCTTCACATGGATTTACTATATTGAAATTAACTAACATGGAAAGCAGAATAAACAGTTAATCATTCTCTAGTTGTGGTGACTCCCTTTGTTGAATCAATTGGTTTGGACTATTAAAGAATAACTTTGTGGCTGAGTTTCACTGATAGTTTATAGATGTTCAGATCAGAACAGAAGTAGCTCTGGGTGACATCTAGTACCTTCAGAGTTCTGTCTTCCTGCAAGAACTTTTAGCCCTTCTTTCATAAATTAAGATTTATCATGAAATAATTTCTGACTGCTAAGAAAGCATCTGAGAGAACCTTTTGTACTAGCAGTGCCCCACATAAGCACAAACAATTGAGCCAGTTCCCTTTTTAAAATTGTGGGGATTTCTGTTTTGTTTTTTTCTAATTAAAGAAAAAAAGGTAAAAATCTCATGTACATTATGTGGAACAGTGAAATTTATGGTTTCCTTATAATGAATACACTGATAGAAGCAAAAAAATTGAGAAATGTTAACAGGAATTCTGTTTACAGTCCTCTAGAAATACTAGCTACATGTTCTTAGCTGAAAATAGGAAAAGTGCTAAGTGGTTTATTTTGTGGAATTCTGTTTGCAGTCCTTTAGAAATACTAGCTGCATGTTCTTAGCTGAAAATAGGAAAAGTGCTAAGTGGGGTTTTTTTGTGGAATCAGAAAAAAAATCGCCTTGATTTAATAGGAAATCCAGTCAAGTAAATTGAAATGGGAAAAATCTTACAACGTGAGTTCTCCCAGTCCACAGATAATATAGGTTGGTACCTTAATGCAGCTGAAGGAAGGAATGACCAACAGATACTGAATGAGAAAATGTAGGTAGGTAAGACATTTTTTGTCATATACAATACAGCAAAGCACAAATTGTAGTTGACAATAGCACAGGTAATGAACAAAAATCCACAAACAAAAATCTATGACTAAAAGTCATAGAATGGATAGGGTTAGAAGGGACCTTGAAGATCATTACTTCCAACCCACCTGCCATGGGCAGGGACAACATTCGATGGATCTGGTTGCTAATCCCAGGTTTATGAAGAAAAGAAAGTCTAAGTTTTTAGCAAAAGGCAAATTTTTCAGAGAGCCTCATGGATTTGAAAAAGAAGAATGAAATAATTGCATGGATTTTTACAGAAAAAAAATGTCAGGAGAAAAGAGTAAAGACAAGGAGAGCCAAAAATAAGAAAAATTACCCAGGAACATTCTGTTCAAATCGCAGTGAGTCTTGTGAGTTTATCCGTTTATAACGAGATATAACCAAAGGACAGGCTGTAAGACACTTCTGTGAAAATAAGTAGCTGGTGTTTGATGTTATACAAAATAATGTAAGGAGAAGGGCAGGCAAGTTACAGAGTTGGAAATATGGTAACTGCAAGAGAATTTTGAAGACTTTGAAAGCAAGATTGCAACTTTTGAGGCTGGAGTGAGGGGTTCTGCAATGACAAATGTGTCCATTCCTTCTCCTTTCCCCTAAATTAAAAATAAAAAACCAACCCATAAACCACAAAATCAGCCCTCTTAATGGGAGTTTCAAATTCCTTTCAAGATTCAAGTAACAAATCCCTTTAGATACTTTGCCACCATAAGTACATATATATATTTTCATGAAAGCCTTTTTTATTTTCCTAGTACTAACCCCTAACCACAGCTATTAAAACTGCTAGATGCAAATTTTTGCATCTACCACTGACATAAATGAAGTAATTTGAAAATGTTTAGTCCTATCACTCTTTGCATGATTCTTTCATTAATCTGACTGTGAACTGAGACAGCAAATTATGTCTTTCTTGCAGTTTAATTTGTTAATGCATTCATTTTCAGATTTAAGGAATAATATAAAATTAATTTATTCGTCATTCTGCATTTGTCAGTCCTTAGATACAAAAATCTCAAAATCTCTGCTTTGATCCTATGTCTTTGCTTTTCTGTGTCTTTAAAATTGACTTGGAGACTGAAGCATTTATGGAAACACAACATTTCTTGTAGGTTTATATACAGATATGTCCACATAAATGTATGTGTTTATACGTGGCAAAGGGATCACATTTGAAAAATTACATAGTCTCTAGATTAAAGAGAAGTTACTTTTAAAAATGTTTCAATATTTTTCCTCTTAAGAAAAAAAGACTGTTGATTTTAGAAACTGTTAACTGCAAAGAGTTGTATTTTGATGTGTCTTGTGTCAGAGAGAATTGTGAAGATTTATGTGCAGGTTTGCTCTTTGACATGAGCTATCAGTTAGGTTTGTGTAATTGCGCCTGACTGATATGTGCAGGAGGATAAGGAGGGCGGGCTGGAAAGACACAGAGCACAACACAGCATAAAACCACATGTAACTACAGAGAATGAAAATGTTTGTCCCCCACACTTGAACAAAAATCAGTGTTGGGTTGTTAGGTCTACTGCTGTGAGTTTTTAGTGATTAGTGAAGCTTTTTGTGTGCTGTTTGCCACCACAGTACAGTGGTGTAGTCAGTTATTTAGGCTGGTTCTCCTTCCAGTTGTAAGGATAACTCTACTCATCATTGCACAGGACGTGATTAGCATGTTCTCCATCAGTGAGTGTAGTAACGTGATTTTCAGATCTCCATGTGGTTTCCCTTTGTTCCCCTGCTCTGTATGCTATTGGTTCATTTTGAAATATGCATCCTGCTGTACCTGAAACCTATTGGTGTGCACCCTTTGCCAATCTTCCCTACAGACTCCCCGGGAATGGCTCCGGGGGAGAAAATCCCGCCCCCTTCCTTCCCTTTATAAGCCGATGTCTGGCTCAGCTCGAGGTCTTCATCTCTGAGCTGCTAGCCCTATTCCCGTCCCTGCTTTCTGCCCCGCCTCCTTTCCCTGTAACCCTCTCCCCTTACCCCAAATAAACCTCCCTAGCAGAACAGAGATGGATTCCAGTTTGTTTCTTCGTCTTACTGTGTTTCTTGCTGAATTTCTGTGGCTACGAGACCCACGCCACACCAAGCGGACCCCAGGGGCCGCCCACCTCGGACCCGGTGGAGATACGCTGACCAGGGACCTCGCTCCAAGGGGGAGCTGGCTCCTGCAGCCCCCCCAGAGCCTCCTACAACAAGTGAGCTCTGGATTTTCATGGAACACTGAACTTGGGTCAGCTGGGCGTCACTGCAGAACTGTCTTTCCTAGCAGATGCCAAACAGCCAAAGGGCTGCACCCATAACAGGGATGACGCAAGCAGTCCCCATCTCCTCTGAAGTTCCATGATTGCTCAGAAACACGATTGCAAGCTAGACCAGATGAATTTTTGCTTTGACAAATCAAGATGTTTCAGTGCAAAAGACTCAGCTTTAAACCGAGGCAAAACTGGAGACATCCTTGTGCACTTTTATGGCAAACACATAAACAGAAAGAATGGCCTGTAACATTTCCCTTCATTTTGGTGGAACTTCATCTTTTATTTGAAAGGACAGAGGACAAAAATTTCTTTATTGCTATGTCCCAGCTCTTCTGAAACTCTACATTAGAGAAGTCTTTTAGTTTTTTGCTGCTGAAGAACTTCTCTTTCCTCCTCTACATTAGTTGCACTACAGTTATTTACCAAAGAAGAGAGGAAATTTTGAGTTTTGCATTGGTATTTAGCCTCACAGCTTTTCTTTGATAGCACACAGCTCCTTCCCTTTGCCAGAAAGGAATGTATACACTTTCCCACAGCAAATGAAAGTTGTACGAAGTAAGCTACAATGATAACCAGTGATCACAAGCAAAAAAATTAGGAGAAACTCCCATGAGGATATAATCCTCATGGTAGTATAATAATAATGTACATGCTGTCAGAGCATGAGTGAATGGAAAAGCAGCAACAGTCTCAGGTAACATATAAAAGCTCTGTAATTATCAGTGTTAGGTTACACACCTAAGCTGGGTGCAAAACCTTTTCCCCTTTTCATCTTTTTCTACCTTACCTGCCACCATTTAGGAAAGCTTGTCTGCTGTGCAAATGAGGGAGGGTTATTAACCTTCAGGCCAAAT
>VZRM01002577.1:281086-310269 GCA_013397955.1 Grantiella picta
AAAAAAAAAGAGAAAGAAAGGGAAGAAGCAGACAGGAAAGCTGTTAAATGGTGTTTTATCTGGAGCACACCCTGGTCCTTGTGCTGGCACATTCTTGTAGTGAAGCGCTGCCCTGGGGTGCTCCCTGCTGTCCTGGTCCCCTCACCTCTCCCTGATATGAGGGGTCTTGGGGCTGCTGCAGGATGGGGGTTTAGGAATGCCAGGAAAGAGAGCAGCTCTGCATTGTCCTTCAGCTGCAGAAACCACACTCAGGGAGCAGGGTGCTTTGTAAGGAAAACCCTGCCCCCATAGCATAGGCAAAGTCTCCAGATACTCTTGGAGCTGGTCAGGGAGTCAGCCAAAAAGCTGATGGTCACTGCGCAAGAAAGGGGCTATTGCTGACTGCTGCAGCTGCAGAGACTGGGAAAATTGCAAACCAGAGATGGAGGGAACAGGAAAAACCACAGACATGTCAAAATTGACCACTGGATATCAGTTTCTATAGATAGATTGGTAGCAAAAGGAGGGCTGAGAGTCTCCATTCTTGGCTGGATGCAGAGGGTACATGCTGTCAGAGCATGAGGAAAGGCCTGAAGTACGTTAAGCCTTCTTTGCTTCAGTCTTTAGTAATAAAACAAATTCCCACCCCCCAGAGCTGGAAGTTAGTGATGGAGAGCTGAGTGAATAATCCAGGAGGAGTGCTTAGTGACCTGCTATGCCAAATAGACACCAACAAACCTATGCGCTGGCAAAAGAGATGGCCAAGCTAATTTCAATCATTTATTTACCAGCACTTCTGGTTAACTGAGGAAGTCCCAGTTGACTAAAAATTAGCAAATGTTACACCCAGCTACAAGAAGGACTGGAAGGACGATCCAAGGATTTACAAGTCTGTCAGTCTGACCTTGGTACCAGGAAAGATCATGGAGCAGAGTAAAAGTGTACTGCCCACCATGACTACCAGGCTTAAACAGAGAAAATGTATTTCAGTAAACTGTTCATTGCCTATTTTAATTGTGGAGTTAAATTTATTGCTGTGCACTATCCAGGAATTTTTATTACCAATTTGTCTTGAGATGTGAAATCCTGGACTGTGTTGGGTCACCAAGCACTTTTGCATCAGCTTCATAAAAGCCCTTGTATTTCTTCCCTGTGGATTGTATGAACATGTTACAGGCTTACTAGTCCTGTCACACTGGAGCAATTCATCAGCATCACAAAGAATCCTACCAGATTTGGAAATGTATCTAATAATAAAATACCTGTAAAATCTTCCAAATCTCACAGAAGACTCTGGTCAACCTGCCATAAATCTCCTCTGGCATTTTATTTCTTGATCTGAAGCTGCAGCAGTCTCCTTGCAGAAAGTTAAACCAAAAAGGAAAGTGGGACCAAGCTTTGAAATTCCCACATTGCTGTTGAGAAAGCAAATTATAAAACACGGTTTATACCGACATAAGCATATACTTTGCCCTGGTTCAAAATACTCTGTATAGCTATTATTCAATGCAGTAATGATTTAATTGATGCCACTATAATTACTGTAATAGATTCCTTACCGTATGCTTCCTTCAGAATTTTTAGAACCAGGTTCCTCAGTTGGTTATTAATAGTCCTGAAAAGCTTTTACTTTTGTGTTTGGTCATGTGAATAAATTGCAGTCTTCCTACTTGAGATGCACTTAACTGTGCATTTGTCCAAATCGATGTCTTCCCTTACTTTCAATTTAAGATATCTGAACTAATTAAAACATACCTTATCTCTACTACATTATTATAGCTGGGAAGTAATTTTATATCATCAGTAAATGAGTTGCATCTAATTAAAAATTAACTTTTGCATTGTAATTAGTTTTTAGAATGAAAATAAAAGTGCTGATAGTCTTCAGTGCTTCTGAAATATAGTATTCTCTTACCTAGGCATTAGCCATACATTTGCCCAAAAGAAACTCTAATAGGTAAATATATTCTGATAAGGAAAAATAAAGTTTTGGGATTTTCAAACACATTCATTTTTTTCTAGATATATGCAAAACCCAGCATCTTACCTAACCTAGATCCCTGCCCTCAAGCCATTTTTTTTCCTCCTAGAGAAATGGAAAAAAAAAATTAGAAAATATTTATTCTAGATGTGTGAAAAGTGCTACATTCAAAAGCACAAGAACAACTTGCTAGGGTAGGTAGTTTACCATTAAGTAATAATTCACTTCATGTCAGATGTTCTAGAGTAGGTAAGGATATTTTGCTCCATCAAAAATGAGAAGTACTTAAAAAAGATAATTTTATTAAAAAAACTAATTTAAAGTTCCACTTCCTTGCAAAACAATAACAGTCAAGGACGGATAACAACAATAATTTTCCCTGACTAGGTAAAATGACAAAATTGTTCTTTTTAAAAATTGTTATTATAAACCACCAAAAATTGTAAAATAATATCTTGTCTCAAAACTGTAAAAAAATTTCAGCAATATTATTGAAAGAAAAGGCATAGAGAATAAATACATAGAAGAATTTTTGAGGTATTAACAAAAGACTCAAATACTTCACAGGACTTCCAAAATTTTAAGAAATGTTACTTCTAATAAACTTTGCTTTTCCACTAAGGTAGAGAGTATTTCTGTTCTCATGAATGGTAAGACTAAGTCAAAGAACAAGAACATGGATAAAAATAAGACCTCCAACAACATTACAGAATTAAACCGAAGAAAATCTGTGGTGGAAATGTGAACTATTCATGACATAACAATGCTCATGAAGTACTTAAGTAGTTTAAATAATTTTCTATTTCATAAACCAATTTTTTACTAAATACTAGAAAAGTGCCTCTGTTTCTCTTACATTTTGTGTTTTTTCAATACGTAAATAATATCTTCCTATGTATATAACACGTCCTCTTGGAGCAGGTTTTATTCTGGTCTGAGCCAGAGGAGGATGCTGGGATGTTTCAGAATCAAAGAATGTTAAACATTGAAACTCTTACCTGTAATTAAGCAATTTATGTCGACTTTGGATATTGGAAGGGAAATAGGAAGGCTAACACGTATTTTTCCAAAGGGGCAGACAAAATATTAGGAATGTGTCCTTTTGAGATTTCCAGCAAAATGTTTCAAAAATATTGAGCTTTTAGGGGTTTTATGCTAAAATCCCTTTTGTTTTCTGACAGCAAGTATTTTGCCTGTAAGACAGTATTTTTACTAAAAAAAACAAGACAATGTAAGAATGGCAAATTCATGGAGTAGAAATTAAAATTTTCTTGGTCAAAAGCTTAACAACTATCATCCTTAGTCAATTCTAGATGATTTATTTAAGCAAAGAATATAGATCAGATTTCTCTGCATTATTGTTGAAGTTAATTTTTGAAATGCTAAATTATTTAAAATCTTAGACATTTCATGTCAGAAAGGACAATAACAGTTAATAATAAATGGGGCTGTTGTGTTATATTCTGGCTACTTCAGAAAATAGCAGTCACATTTTCCATCTACATTTTCTGCGCCCACTACCTGGCTGGCCCAAGAAGAGTGCAGTTGCTGTTCATATGTAGTCCAACAGTTAAAGGGTTTTTTTGCAACCAGTGTTAGTTAGACTATATTAAATTTGTAGTAAACTCATTCATCTCTCAGTGTCCAAATTATTTCTGTTCATTTTAATCCAGAAACCTAAAATTCTTATGAGGAGAGTTGTTTGAGCAATAGAGATAATAGGATACAACCACAAATCATATGGAAATGATGTTTACATGCCATAAAATTATTCTAATAAGCATGCAATGATATGATTTGGAAAACGACTTCATCTGCCAAGATACTCTTATTTGTTAATGACATTAAAGGACAATCTTGTGAAAACATGGTTTCCATATTATCTCATTACCACGAAAAGTATGTTTAAATAAAAATATTAGCAGAATTGTAATAATTTTTTCTCTCCTAATATTTATATGTTTACTGAAATCTAAATATTTTCCATAGCAATCACACCACCGCACCATCTATCCCAGATTCATTACTGTTTAGCACCCTTTCCTCACTTTGATGCACTTGGAGGCTTTCCAACATTAACTTTCTCCCTTTAACAAGGCTGGAAAGCAATTGCAAGGTAACATTTGGAGTAAGGATTAAGGCTTGATGAAAGGAACCTGTGATGGGCTACTTGTTCTAAAAAGATTTACAGAATCATAGCTAAGATGAATGCATGAGTAGAAAAGTCATATCTGAAATTAAAGAATTGGTAAGATTTTCTAATTATTAAGCAGACAGACAAAAATGTGAAGAAGAGTTTTTCAGGGAAACTTAAAGAAACATGAATAAAGGCTGAAAGGCTTTGGGTACTATTCAGTGAATGGCAAATGGACAATGGAAATACACTGGCAGGATGGGACATCGACATGCACCAGGAAGCATGAAATACAGAGGGAAGCTGTGAAAGAGTGACGGAAGGCAAGGGAATAGCAGTAGGAAGTCTTTCAGGAATAAAAGTAGAGCAAATAAAAAGGCTTTGTTTCTGTACCTCTATTCTCAGCTTATGAATCATAGACAAATACTGTACAAAACCTCACAAATTAATTGGCCTTAATTATGTATATATCTGGAAGGTGGTGGACTATGACTTCCTCTAGAAAGGGGCTTGAGAGTCAAGTGAAAAAACAGGACTGTGAAAGGAATGAGAAGCAGAGAGGAGAAGTATAGAAAAAATACAACTAAAATGGCAAAAAGAAAAAGATATGGTATTTAAGGAACTGTGAAGTTTGGATGGTGATGGTTGGAGCAAAGTAAATTAGAAGAGGATCCTGCTGTTGAAAGCAACAACAATGTTTAGGGGGGTTGAGATAGGAGAGAATGAAGGGAAAAGAGAAAATGTTCTTACCTTTGCTGACACTGTGCCTGTAGAAGTCTTTCTTTCTTTCCATCCCTTGTCAGATGTAAACCCAAGTGGATTTTGGCTTTCATAATACTATCCCTGCATACTTGGACGGTATCTCTATGCTCTTCCTAGGTTGTCCAATGCTGCCTCCATTTTTTGTCTACTTCCTTTTAATATCTGAGTCTAGTCAATAGATCCTGGTTTATCCATGATGGTCTCCTGCTCCAATGTCTTGATTTCTTGTGTGTTGGGATGAACCATTGCAGGTGACTCTTGAAAGTCAGCCAGCTTTCCTGGAATCCTTTTTTTATTTTTTTCCCCCCAGATTTTTTTACATGGGATTCTTTAAAGCAGGCCTCTGAAATGACTGAACTCTGCTCTCAGGAAGACCAGGGATGTGGTCATGCTTTTAGCCCTGTTTTCTCCTCTGAGCATCGTGAACTTCAGCATCTCATGTTCACTGCAGTCAAGGCAGCTTCAGACCCTCATGTCCCTATTCAATTCTTGTGTGAACAAGACCTATCAGAGTGTCCTCTCCTTAACTCCTTGTCCACCTGTGTTAGGAAATAGATGTCACTACACTTCCCAAACCTCCTGTGTTGCCCCTCCATCAGATATTAGGGTGGTTTCACTTCCCCATGAGGACCAGAACTGGCAAAGATAAGGATTCTCCCAGCGGTCTGAAAAAGGCTTCATCTACTTTTACATCCTGATCAGGTGGTGTGAAGAGGACATCCCCACAAAATTACCAGCATTGTTCAGCCTCCTTTTGGTCCAGCTCATGACTGGCTCATTGTCCATGCCTAGGCAGAGCTTTATGCATTCCTGTAGCTCACATAAAAGGCAACTCACCCTCCCTACTGTCCCAGCCACGCTTCCTAGCATCTCTATCCATCCATCAGTGCTGCAGCTGTGTGAGCTGTCCGACGAGGAGTCCCCAGTTCACACATCAAACTTTTTTTCTTATCCCAGTCTTTTTCTTATTCCCAGCATCAGGGGGGTAATAGTCTGAAGGCTGAAAAATTTTTGGCAACTCTACCATTAGGAGTTTTCTATGGCAAGAAGATGAAAGGCTGCTGAAACTGAAAGGCCATAGGATGTATGAGAGGTAAAATAGCCAGTTCTAACTGTAAGAAAAACATCATGGGAGCAAACTGCAAGTAGAAGTTCATGGATCAGTCTGAGCAAACTGATAGAATATGGTTTTCCACCTCAGGGAACCTCAAAATGGAGCTGCTGGGAAAACAGTGGGGCTGGCAGCAGTCTGGAGAAACTCCTGCTTACAGCTGCCTTCCAGCAGCCAAAGTGCCACCAGGGACAGAGTTAAGAGATGTGATTCATCTTCTCCTTGTAATTGGAGCTGACAGAAGTTGCATGTTTTTCTGACAGCATTGGCAGAGCACTTGCTCGTTCTCCACCACACTCCCTGGGCATCTGTGGAACCTGCAGTGCAGAGCCTGGTGGGCTCTGTGCCAGGCTGAGCTGGTGCTGCACACAGCCAGGGATCTGCACTCCTGCCTGGAGCACTCCCTCACACACACACACAGAGGTAACCATACCAACCAGAGCATGGTGGCAGGGTAGTGAGGTTATGTGCATGCTGCAAATTCACCCCCAAACTTGTTTGCTGAGAAGAGAAGCAGTTTTTTTAAATGGCTCCAGAGGCCCTGTAAAGGAGGTCTGGCATCTAGCAACATATTTTATCACATCCATGTCCAAAATAATGTTACAGTATTTTATCAGTAAATTTGCCACTGGTTTTGTTTATAAGGTGAAAATGCAGTCAAAAAGGAGTCTCCATTTTATTGTTTAAGAAAGGGGTTTAGGTTAATTACCATGCCCTGCTAGTTAGACTAAATAACAGTGCCATCTGCTGAAAGGTAGTAGTGACTTGCAGGAAAAGTTTATACTCCTTGTACTTTGCTAAGTAGAAGCATAAAGAGAAATATCAACAAGGAAAATGTGATAAAAAAATAAAAGCGAAAATAAAAAGGAAAGAGAATATAAAAGCAATGTGAGGAGGCAAAGATGTACAGGAAGGATCTTTATTAAAGGAGGATGAAAACAAAGACAAAAAAATACCTAAAAATAAAAGGAAAAAGAAGTAGGCTGTGAGAGAAAAAGGCGTATCTTTTTATTGTTTTGAAGTTTAAAAAGCCATGATTCATTACATTCTTTGTAGTGACCTCTCTTTTCAAATTCCTACATACTTCATCACCTCAATGGCACTGGTCTGCTCATGTCCATAATCTTCAGCATCAATCTTGCAAAAAAATTGCATGTTAAAGTCTTTTAATCAAATTAGAACAACACCAAATAATTAGGATAAGGTTGTGGTCTGTAAAAAAAATATATATATATTCCAAGCAGTTTCTCGGCTTCTGACTTCTGATACAAGATATTTTTATTACTATTAGCTTCTGGAAAGGATAGTTAATGAAACAAATATCCTGGCATGGGAGAGACATTACTGGGTAAAAGAAGCAGCAAAAAGACATTGCATATGTTGCTAAAAAATCTGCCTGTTACATCAAGCTTGTTTTCGGAAATATTTGTAGGAAACTGATAAATTATAGTCTTTCCATTTTTCAGTGGGACTTGGGCATGTGAAAGAAACCTTGTCATACATTTGCTTGGCTTTTGGTCATGTTATCCAGGTGTGTATTAGGAGTTTCCCCCAGAAATTTGCTCATCACATGGTTGCTTTAAGGAGTTTCGCCACCCTTTGAATCCCAAGAAGTAACTTGTAACATTTTAATTCTTTGAAAGAGGAACTTTTATTGAAACATCAACATGGAAAGTTATTACTTTATTATTAGCTTGGTGATCTAAATTGATTGGTGATTTAGCTGGAGATCTAAAAATATACATACTATTTTAGCAAGAGTGCATAAATTTATCATGTAAAAGTGGAAATTTTTTTTATATTTGCTATTGTGCTTTCAGCACACAGCAAACATGCCAACTAACAGGTTTTCATTATCCTGACTAGTGTCCTGTGTTGGTTTAGTTTTTGCCCAAGAGAATGGTACTCCTTTTTTTATTATTTTTAAAGAAACTGAATAATTGGTATTAATGCATCAAGCATTACACCCAACAGCAAAATTGTACTGAAAATATGGTATACGTTATGTTTATAATAGTGCAAATCCTTTTAGTTTATCTCAATATTTTAAATATTGGACATTTTTTTAAAGCTTCCCCTTGTTGACTCCCCTGATTTTAAAAGTCCCAGTAGGCCATATTCTCTCTGTATGAAAAACTACAAAATTTGATCATTTTTAAGGATGAAAAAGGTTAAGTCATGTAAGATTCCCAACATTTTTATTGGTTTATATCTTGCTTTCATCTTTTTAGAAAAGCTGAAATTCGCTGCATTATTTTAATTTGAATCAGTTAAAAAATAACCTGTTTATAAATATGCAAGATGGAGGATTAAAAGGGATGTTTGGAGTAGACTGCTTATGGTCATCAATAAAATCCATTAGATAGGCAAAACTTAGCTTAAGAAGGAACACAAACTAGCCAAAAAAAGATCGAGACAAATCAGTGATTTAGAAGATGGAGTCTACACAGTGCTAAGAACTAGTCTTTGAAATAAGACTTTTTTCTCTTGAGGGGACAGAAAAGTAAAAAAAAGCAGATGTTGTTATGAGACGCTGATGAAAAACCACCATTTAATATGCGGAAGAAATCTAATGTTTCAGAATTTTAAAAGAATTTGGTTTTTTTCCTTTGGTGCTGAAACTCTTACAGGAGTTGTTTGTCCTGGTGTTTTATTCTCGAAATTTAAGATTTTATTTTCTGTATCTAAACCTCATGCACGCAGTTTAATTAAATCCATGAGATGGAAAAATATGGATATGTTATTAAACGCATAGATGTTTGTTTTCTTGGGCATTTTTTTGAGAAAATTTCAGTTTCTCTCTGCTACCATCAAATCCTCATGAAGATTTTTCCCACTTTTTCAGCATTTCAAATAATTGTCCTCACCTTCCCCTGAAGGAGAGAAATTAACTGGAGAAGAAGAAATATTATGTAGACAAGCCTAGCCATGCTGAAAGGCCATCATTAGTTTTCCTTTCATATAATGATCCATTTCAAAAAGAACATCATAAAATGACAGGCTAAGAGTAATGCTTACATTACCAATTAATTTTAAATTAATTGCCTCACAAAATCACTGCAGCATTTCCAGGGGACAGTTTTTGTGGTTTTTTGTTGTTGTTGTTGTTTTGTTTGCATTTCATTATTAAAATACTGTGGTGTTTTGAGGTAGCAAAGTTATGAGAAAACGTGAAACTCTCTCAAAGACCAATAGTGCTGGAGAAAATCATTAAAATATTAACACAATGAAAGAATTACAGGTGACTCTACATACTGAACATAAGATTTAGGAGCAAAAGGAACTCTAAGAAGTTTGAATAGTGCACATATTTTAACAGGTAATTTTGTGTATAATTTCCAGATCTTTCAGAAGAATTGAGATTAGGGAATCAGAGTTTACTGAACAGTAAGCATAATAAGAGTTCAAAGAGTTAAATGTGTCCAGAGCAATAAATGAGATCTGTGAGAGGTTCCAAACCTGAAAAAATACCCCACTTTGGTATTATTTTCATAGCGATAATATTATTTTTATCCACAGCAACCTAAAGATAAATGCAAGGTAGTGTTTAGCAGAAAGCAATAATATTTTTTGTTATCCTTGCTGTAGCAGAGTCAATGTGCTCCTAGAAGCTTGTCTGATAAAGCTGGAAGAGGGTGAATTGTAGTCAGTAAAATACATCACCTCTTCCTGACAAACTTGACACCTCTGATCATGAAAACTCAAGGCATAATATGAGCTAGCAGCAGTCTTTTCAAAGAGTAGAGGTGCTTAAAACATGATACTGAAGGAAATGTTTAGTCTCCCTCCCTTCTTTCCTGTACCACACCCAGAAATATGTTTTTCCTGTGGTGTTTGTACTTGCACATAACCAGTTTTAGCTACCCTGTTAACTCAGAGAATTTGCTTGATGTTTCAGCTAGCCATGCATCTCCTTACCTCCTTCAGTTCAGAAATCCATCTTTTACTATTGAAGATGACCTGCAGTCTCTGCAGGAGAAATCATATATCTGCACAGAAGTGACAAACTCTTCCACAAAAAAAATTGCTTGCAAAATTTTGAGCATCCCTACATGTTAACCTTCATGGTTACTTCAGCTCTTTTGTTCTCAACACTCTTAACCAACAGTAGATTTTGTAATTGCAAGTACTTCAGAAATGAATATTTTTCTTGGTTGCATATCAATAAGGAAGGTAATATTTTCTGAGAGCTAGTTCCAAGTGGAATGCAGGGATGTTGTTGAGGTTAATGGCAAATATTAAACTCCCACTGTTATCAGCAGTTTGACTCCACAGTTCATTACTACTGCCTTAGTCTGTTGCTGCTGCTTTTCTTCTTTCCTGTGTATTTACAAGTTAGTGACAAAGCACTGAAAAGCACTGCAAGGATTTCAGGTATACTGTGTAAAAGGATTTAGGCAGTACTACTTGTGGGGAAGTAAATAGAACTCTCTATCCAAACAGCAATTTTTCCTGTGTGTTGATTTTCATCCTTGCTCATGTTCTGAATAAATAAACACATACTTTGTTCTCTTAGGGTATAAGGGGAAAAATCCTTTTTAGGAGAATTACACTGAGACAGACAGATCAATGATGCCCCCCACCCTCCCTCCCTGTGCCCACTTCATTGACTGATGAAACCCACTTGGAAAAAATGGATTGAATAAACCTGAAATGTTTGGGCTTTTTTCTTTCCAAACCAGAACTTAGATGAAATTGCTTTTCTCTGAGCCAAAATAAAATATTGCATTTCAGAGAAGATGTGAAAAGCGAAGATAATGAAGGGCTGATTTCACAAAACTGACACAGGCAGCAGCGTTTATGGTTGAATAACAGAGAGGTTGGGCTTCCTGTCATGATGGGAGGGGAACAATTCAAATTTTTACTCTCCCTCAGTTAATTCGAATCCACCACCTCCTGATTTCTAGGGACTCACCTAGTTATAATCACTTAATTATAAGCTAATTCAGTGTATTCTCTTGATGCTTTCCACTTCTACAAAAAGCTAAATGTATTCAAGAACAGATGTTATACTCAGGTGCCACATTTCCCAGAAAGCCACTACCAACACTTAAATATTTTTCATAGAAAGTAGAACAGCTCATGGAGAGTATACAAAAAGACATAATTTGAAATTAATAACTGATAAATTAATATTCCCTGCTTTTCACCCCTCACCCTCACAAAAAAAAAAAAAGAACCCAAGCACGAAAACATAAAAATTCTATGCTGTACTAACTGTAAGTTGCTAACTCAACAGATGACAGAGATTCAGTCCCTCTACTACTGAATATTCATTCAGAAGAGAAAATAACATTAATAGAGTCTAGGAGAAGCCTATGTGGACTACTGCAATTACAGTGGTTTGAGCTCTATTCATAAACTTCAAATAGAGCCTGAAAATCCATCAAGCAGAGAAAGGGAATTCACAGAACCATGGAATGTAAAACGTTTGGAATAAACATTAAATAGCATCTAGTCCCAGCCCACCCTGTCATGGGCAGGAACAAATTGAAATTGGGTCTCCCAAACCATGAATGTTTTCACTTATAACTTGCATGTTATTGTGTGACTACAGCATGTTAATGCATGTATACCTTTCCAGTTTAAATTTTGTCATCACCTTAGGAAACAAATAATTTCCAAATAGAAAAAAATGTGGGTCTTTCAAACTTCAGTAAGTAAAATAATTTGAAAGTTACAAGGTGTTATTTTGTGATCAAAATCATAGAATGAGAGAATGTTTTGGTTGTAAAAGACCACCAAGATCATCAAGTCCAACTGTTGACACAGCACTGCCAAGTTCACCACTGAACCATGTCCCTGAATGTCACATCTAGACATCTTTTAAACACCTCCAGGGATGGTGACTCTACCCCTCCCTGGGGAGCCCTTTCTAGTGCCTGCCAACCCTTTTGGTGAAGAATTCTCTCTCCAATATCCAATCTAAACCTCCCTCGGTACAACTTGATGTTGTTCCCTCTTTTTTGTTTTAAACAGCCCAAATTCTCACCACTTTCTGTCTCAGAAATTCTAATTTCATTACTCTAGATTTGCATTCATCTGGAGACTTCTAGGCTGCCTTTAAGGTAGTTCAGTAGCTAAGGCTCACAACACACACGTGAGCTGGCAGAGTTCACATCGTGAGAATCGTGTTGTTTGCCATGTGTGCAGAGCCTGGCAGCATCTACACACAGCCTCACCAGCAATGCCCAGCTGCTTAAGGTTGCCAAACAAAAAACTGTTTTAAAACAGCGGAAAGGCTGTGTCGGGAGGCAGAGTCAAATTTAATACACTTTAATATCATTAGTGGAAGGAAAGAGAGGGAGTAAACCCCTTCACTCTATGGATGTATTATGGGGGTTCTAACTATGTGATCATAAACTAACATGATTCTTACAGTATCTCTCAAAAACAGCCTTTGTCATTATTTCTTCTCTAGAGCTCATACTGTGATGTGGCTTCAGCACTGGTTCCAAGGGAAAAGTTTCATGTATGGACTTATCAACTGCATTTCTTCACCACCTTAATACCACCCTGTTTTCTCCACCTGGATATGAGCCAGGCTTTTCCTCTCTGATTTCTGAGTCATGCCAGCTCTGCTAACCTACACTTGGATTACTTCCCTCCACCTTCACAGGCCAGGAGCAATTCAGCATTTGTCCATCTGGCAATGCACCAAAATAGCTGTTCCTGGCAGGCAGACAACTCATGCTGGTTCAGCACTTCCATTTGCTCATTTGCCACTGCTTTTTCATCAGAGAAAAAGATTGCTCTTCTGTCCTGTCCACAAGCCATGACCTCTGTGTGCCTGTGTTTATCATAGCAGGACATTTCTCCAAAAAAGAAGTTCCGTAGAACTATCAACTATCCACCAATAAAAATGCAGATTTTTTAGTGATGCAGAGCAAGTCCTTCCACTCCTGCACACTATTAAACATTCCCTGTCTTACCCTCTTTCTCATATAACACAGTCCTGATGAAGACTGAGCCTAGCCTATTGAATATGATGACATTCTAGAACAGTACAGAGAAGCTGATAAGATATTTCTATCCATTAAACAGAAGGATTGAAAGAAATGTAGGGCAAATTCCAATTATTTTTGTACATATATGTTATAGGCTATAAGTATTAGAATTTTTCAAGTATCAGCAGTCAGAAAACTGGAACAGGTAGGCTTTGCTTCCTATAAAAATAGAAATTGATGCAGGGATATTTGAACAGATCAAGTTCCAGAGCTTTATAAGGCATAACACATTTTTGGTCAGAAGACAAGCAGCCATCATAAGTTAATCAATATCAGCCTGTACTTAAGGCCTTGATTACCTAAAACTGGTGAGTAGCTTGCAAGGTAGTCTGCGCTTTGAGCTCTGTTGCTAGGTAGGGTTTTGCCGTCTTTGGCTGGGAATAAGAGGAGGAGGCTGCTGGCTGTTGACTCTATTTTGATGGAGTGGTTAACAATACATGAGGGAACAGAGTCAAGTTTCATCTGCTGCCTTCAACAACATGAATTACAAAGATGTATTAACATCCACTGCCATTAAATTGTGTGTTAATTCATTTTACTTTATTTGACAGCAGTCATACACATGAATATAGCCATACATATGCACAAACACACAGATATGGGTGTGATAATAATTCCATTTCAAAATCCATATTTTTATAGTGTAGAAAATTACAATTTTTATTGGAAAAACATAAGCTTGTTACATTAATCTTTAATTTTTCTTAACTTTTCTCTAAAACCTTCTGCAAAGGGATAGGAAAAAGAAACATCACAAATTACACTTAAACAATGGGTAATGTCATTTAATTGGCTAATCACCGTGTAGGTTCATTCTAAAAAAAAAAACAAAAACAAACCAACAAGCAAACAGAAAAAAACCCCAAGAGTATTTCTTTTCCAGTTCCAGAGCAAAAAGGAAGGAAAATTCTTTTGCAGAATCAATGAAAATAAACTGGACCATAACAACATATTTCAAGAAGTGCAAATCTCACACATTTGAAAGTGCACCTAAAAAAACCAGTAAGCTCTACTGTATAGAATAAAGCAATAAAAGTGTTGGTGTCTACAAAATGAGAAATTTATGAGTACATAATGCCACACACTTGTTAAGCACTGAGTTACAGTGTGCAGGTTTGCAAAGCTGAAATGTACTGCCTGCTGCTGTTATATCAACTAGGTCATTCTGGACACTGCCAAATTGGGTGGCTGAGATCTGAATAGTCTGTCAAGGAAAAGATTTAAGAAATAATTTAATTTGTTGCTTGTTTAGGTAAAATTAATTTACATCTTTTAAAATATACTCTTAAAAAAAGCACTGGTAATTCTAAAAGACAAGAAATGGCAAAAGGAAATAAAGTTGAGGTCTCACAGATTCGTTAATTATCCTTGGTAACCATTTCCCACTTACCTTCACACAAAGGACTGTGAGGATTGCTGACTATAGCTGCATTCTAGTTTTGTAGCTGACACTATGGCATTACAAGCCACTGTTTTTTAATTAAATAGCAAAAAATCTGATCATGCAGTCCAAAAATAAAGCTTTTTCACCTGAGAGGACATCTTTACTATTTGTCTAAGGAAGCATGTGTTAAAGGGCACAAGGAAGCCCCATTTAATAGTATTTGAAGTATACAGGAATCTTTAGTGCTAAAAATCCCAAAGATAAATGTGATTCGGTCCCCAGTGTTTTTTGTGTCTCTAAATTATATCTCTGTGGTAGCAATATGTGCTTTAAGACAGCAGTCCTTGGTAATTTGGGTTTTGGGTTTTTCTTCTGTGAGCCAGCAGTGTTTGCTTACCAGATCTAAGGTAACTACTTTGAGGAGGAACACATGCCAGTTTCATCTGTTTTATGAAAGTGCATAGCTGATGTACTTCTCCCATCTGCAAAAGATAATACTACTTGATTTCTTAGCCTGGCCTCCGTTTGATGCATTTGCTTTTCCTTACCCCACTCACTCCTCTTTCATAACTTCCCTCTGTTTCTTTGATTCTCTCACTCCCACATAATTTATCTAGCTATGCCATTTAAAAAAAAAAAAAAGGTCTCTTTGTGGAAATGGAATTGGGGCTTCCACTTCATGGCCAAGTTAAGTTTTTATTCATTTTACTGCTTCAACTTAATTTATCAAAATATACACCCCCAATTAATTCTCTTGATGAGACTAATAGCTGGGGTTTTATCAGATGTCAGCTGGGAAGAGAATCTATTAGTGGGCTGTTCAAATCAGTTGGAAAAACTGCTGCATCAGAATCTAGTGGTGTTTACCATTGGAATGACAGGTAAAATACACAATGAAACAAGAAATTCAGAATATTTGTTCCCTTTTCCCCAGGGGAAATTTTGAATTCTGCTTTCAGAAGACAAAGAGAGTCACACTTACTAGATAGTCTACGGGTACCCAAGGATGACAGTGAATCCAGAAGTGTTACTCTTCTTTATAACAATTGAGAAACCTACCTTTTCATACTTGCACCCTTCCCTTTCCTTCCCTCCCCTCCACATGTATCAGCAAGGGGAAATACAGCAATTTAAGTATAACTGGAAATAACTTTCTGGGGTCAAGAATTCTTCAAATATATTTCTTTTTTTTTTTCTATGAAGAAATCATTCTGAGATTTGCAAAGCTGCCATAAAAATATATTATTTAAAAAAAAAATGGTGACTGAACTTCAAGTTCAGTTATTCTGAATTTAATTTCCAGACTTGAACATGCTTTGATCTAGAATGGCTTAGACAATAATAATTTAGATATCATAGTAGAGAGGAGGACTTGCAATTCACATACAATTTTATCTTCCTTCATTAATATACTTGATATTATCATGATTAAATTGCACCATTCTTCAACTTTATCATTGCCTCGATATTATCTGCCACAGACTTCCTACTAAATATGGAAGATGTGAGATATTTCAAGGTTTTCATTCCACCCCTTGAACTTTATAAAGGAGAATTAAGAGAATTAAGAGTTGTATTATGACTAGGTGCTTCAGACAAAGATCATAACCACATGGAAACAGGCAAATGTTTATTGAATTAGAGCTATGGTCACACACTGTGTCCCACTGCTGGGAATTTTCACAGGAGCAGAGGCACAGCTGGAATGTCACAATCCTCACTCAGCTACCCTGAGTGTGACCTTGGTAGGCAAAGTGACAACATTATACAGTTCCAAGCTGAAATTAGGGTTATATGAACCACATATATGTTTATCTGGCTTTTTAACTCTTTTCCTAAATATTTCACAAAGAACAAAGATAAACGTAAGAGAGCAAAATATCTGATTTCCTATTAGTCTATTCAGATTTGTTCACCTCAGCTTTCCGTTAATCTCTGCTTCTTTATGTATTATGATTTCCTCCTGCAGGGATGATTACATATTGCTTTGTTCTTGGTAGCAGAGCCTGCTCAGGCTGTTGCACATAACCTATCACAAACTTGAGCTCATTCCAAGACCTGCGAGGGAAGGCAGTGATGTGATGATTTCATACAAATACCCTGGGCAATTTAGGGAAAACTCTGAAATGGGTTTGAGTATGTGTCTGCCAAAAAAAGGCAGTCAATTGGCAATCAGATGTGAAGGCTCATCTTTCCAACATATGTGCAGTTCTACAAATAAGTAATTCCTGCAGGTTAGGAATTCTGGGCATGGAATTTTGGGATTTTGCCCTGTCTTTTCTACATGGAAAAACAATAGCAATCATCTCTGACCTTCTGAGATTAAGAAAACTCAAAAGCAACATATTCCCTGTTCTAAAACAATTTCAAACAAGTTGGGTTTTCAAAATATTTTGTTTCCTGCTCCATTAAACATTTCGTTTATAGATTCAGAATGGATCAAGGACAACACACCATAAATAAATTATTGTTAAAACTATATTTTGATAGACACTGTCTCCTGTGTATCAAAAAATTACTTTTGATACTTTAGGTAAAGAAACTACTGTGAGTCTGCACACAAGTTGGTATAAGGATCATCAAGGTGGATTTATGGGCCAAACTTTAAATACGAATCTTATTCCAGTAAGCACCAGTATAACATTTTCATAAATAATTCATTGAATCAGTTCAGACTAAAATTGTTTGGTGGTTTTTTTTGTGGAAGCAGCCACTGATTCAATGTGCTTGATAAACAATCACAGACACATATACAGCGGACAGGATGTTGCTACTGTTTCAAGACTGAAAATATTTCAGAGCAATTGCTGCTATTTATGTTAGTATTTTGAACAATGCAATGAAGGAAAACCAATTTGATTTAAATTAGACCTTAACTTTGATCTAGCCTGTCAAAATATGACATCTAGGGTAATGAAATGAAAACTCAAAAAAATAATAATTTTAAAAGTCCTAACCCAAAGCAAAACAGCAAGTCTAGGGAATGATTAGGAATTAATGAGGTGCAAAATACTTTCTATCTTAATTATTTCAGCTTGGTAAAGAAAACAAAAACACTAATACAGATTTGGTGTGGATTTGACATTATTTCCCCTGTTCACAAGAGGTATGATGCAAACTCACATTCATAATCACACTCTTGGGTGCCCAGTTTGTAATGCTCAGAGTATCATGGTAGCACTCCCTAAACAGACCTGAGCTAAAAAAACTCTTTTTCACAAAGACCCAAACATTGTTTTCACATTTCTTTCAAACTCCATGTTGAAATAATCTGCTTTTCCTTTTCCACCAGCTGTCTACATGTAAAAAATTATTAATACCTATGAGGAAATTGCTTTGTCTGTGATCTAACAGTGGCAGCTTTACTAAGGTAGTTGAACTGCTGGTTCCTTAAACCGTGGTGTTCCCAGCATTATCCTGGGGACTCCACTGTGTTAGGGGGTGACTCCAGCATTTTGAGCACTGAATGCTGCTTTCTGAGTGAGTTCAGAAGTAAAGTGGAAAAAAATGAGTGCTTTGGCTCTTGGCAGAAATTTTGTGGCTGTTTGTTAAAATGAGTTAATCTCTTTTAAGGATAAAGTTAATAGTAGCACTCCCAAATTCAAAAGATATTTTTAAAACATTTCTTGAGCAATTCCTGTTAAATATGTGGTTGGATAAATATCTCATTTTTATGAGAGTAGTAATTCCCCCATCTTCTTAGAATATATCAGCATTTGTGTTGACTCTAATTTATATGAGCTTCTATTGACATTTGCTTAAATAAATAACCTTTCTGGTTTTACTCTTGTCAAAAGCACTAGAGAAATGTAATGCACATCAAATCCTCTTGCTGTTCAGATTTCACCTGAGCTAAACTATCACTCCATTCTAGGGATTGCAACTGTACAGCTTGCACTGCTCCAAATGTAACAGAAGGGGAAAAAATACTTGACTGAATGTTTACAGTCAGCCTGCAGGGAGTGATTTTGTTCGTAAGTGAAATTTAGAACTAGGCTATAATTAACTGCTTTTCACTGTCTTTTCACATGTCACTTGATTATCCAAACAATATGGAAAACAGTAACATATCTCTTAGAATATGTCATAAGGACTACATTGAAAAGGAATGTTATGGACACCATATAGCATATGTAGATTTAATAAGGTTTCTGTCTAAGCACAGAAGATTTTCAGAGGTGCTAGAAGCCATTCCATGATCTTTAGAGGAAATCAATGCTTATAAATAGGTTGCCAAAGTAATACTATAATACCATGAATGAAGAAAGGATAGAAAGGACATTTTTGATTCTTGACTACTGAGGTTTTTTATTATAAATGTCATATCTTTACAGTTAAAAAGATAGCTTAGGTGCAGAGATTTGCAAGAGGCTTAACAGTTAACTAATCATAAATCAGAATTGAGTCCATATTTATTTCCCCATCTTTGGTGGCAGAAGATTTCCACTACAGGTGAGAATACAAACTCACAGCAAGACAGCAGCATTTCAACTGGGGAGTTAATGTAAATTTATTTCTATAAACTGAGGCTCTAGTCTGCTTTTGTTCTGTTCTTATTTTATCTGTCTATTTATAAACTGATGGTACTTTTGAAAGAATGTATTTCTGAACAAGTGTACTCCCAGGATCAGTGCCCCTTTCTTCAGTTGTTAATACACTCCTCCATTTGAATACTAATTTTCAAATAAAAGCCCTGTGATTACATATGTTCAGCAGAAGTGATTGGGGATTGTGTTGTTAGTAGAACTTACTGGTATTTTCAAAGAAAAGTTTCTTTCTTCTCCTCACAGTTCAAAGAGATTCGCTGGTTCTTTATTTATCTGCAGAGTATCTCGGCACTGTAGAAGCAAGAGAATAATAAGATGCCTGAATTTTGGTGGAAAAGGAATTCTTTGTAATACTATGCGATCAAAAGCATCTATGGATGTTTCAAAAGAAGTGCTAGTGTAACTTCATCTTTTCCAGAATGATTCTCCTTTCTGTATCCTGTGGGATTTGCTAAATAGTTTACTATTATAATTTCACCTGTTTATCTAGTATTGTTTCTCCCATTCCACTCCAAAAATCCAGCTGAGGTCCATGGAGGTATTGTAAACTGAGGAGCAGATTGTGCAATCTCCAATGTAGACTAATCCAACTGTGATCACATGAACTGTAAGTATTGGCAATTCTTGCGTTTAAAGAAGAATTCGACTTATTCTCATGGGGTTTGGTGTATCTTGAATGCCTCCTGGGTTAATTTCTGCATGTGCCCACATATGTGGATAGCATTTTGCCAAGGACAGACCTGAGGACAGCAGAGGGCAAAGTTAGACATAGCATTATTAAAGGGGAAGTACTTAAGTGTTTCACAAATTCAATCTTCTTTGTATGAACTATATGTTATTTCACATTCAAGTCTGGTTATAGCTTTGAAATTGCTTACAAAACATCCTTGACACGATGACACTTGGTGTCTTCTCAAATATTTATAAAGAAAAAACAACAAAAGAAAAAAAGATATAATGAATTTTCCATTCTGCCTTTAAGTCTTGCTTTGCCATTTATCCCAAAACACATATCTAGGATTTTATCTAACGTGGTCATCAAACCAAAGGAATATATTCTGTTGTCCATCAGTTTATAATGAGGCTGTATAATGCCCAATTAACACTTTCTGTTTCTGTAATACTTGACTTCAGCCAACAATATTTAAGCAACAAAACTATTGAAAGATATTTTCTATTGCCTCGAAAAACAAAACACTGAAACAAAACCTGTCTGTTATCACTTTGGTATCATTATTTATGTCATTGCCTCTGTCTATGTTCACCTTAGCAAAACATGGTAACAAGGATGGTAAAAGGCACAATAGGGAGAGTAGCCACGAAGAATCATTCCTCAGGAATGTTCCTTATAATTCAGGCTATTAATTTATCCCTTTATGTACAATCTGTAATACTTCTGGCCTTTTATCTTCTTTCCCTTAGTAAGCAAGAGCCACTTGCAAACACCAAACCAACATTTTAGTGTAAAAAAAAAATCTCAGCCTCAGAAATATCCAAAATTAAGGTATCTTCCTTATTCTCTCAACACATATTAATATATCAAATTAGTATGTCACATACTTTGGGGCTATCTTACCACTGCAGAAAAAGCACTTTCCTTTTTTTTCAAGGCAAAACTCCAATATACTGTTTAGATCAATTTATTGTTTTTAACATAAATATTTTGAAATATATTCATTAGCTGTCCTTCATTTTCTAATGGATCACCCATACTTTTGTTGTTGAAACTTTTGCTCTTTTTTTTTTGGTCTTCTGCCTTTCATAAGTGTTCTCTACTCAGAGATATTATGTCTGATTTTTTCCTTCTCTAAACTCAGATATATATTTGGCCTCAGTGACATCCACTTACACCCTTGACCACGAACATCTCTGCCACAATGACTCTACTTCCCAGGGGTGGAGAGAATCTCTGCTAATCCATTTGCCCTCAAGCTCTCATAGAAATTTTAAGAATCACCAGGTAGAGCTGCACCTTGATTTTCAAGGAGTGGTCATGAAAAACTAGCCAGATGTATATTCTCTCTTTAAACAATCAAACAGCCCAGTTTGGTAATATCATAGAATCTGAGAATATGCAGAGTCGGAAGGGATCAATAAGGATCACTGAGTCCAACTCCTGGTCCTGCACAGGACACCCCAAGAATGTCAAAAGATACCAAACACCAACCCATCTTTTAAGTATCTTTATTCGGTAGACATATTTGGGAAATCAATCCATTCTTCTCACAAGAAATCAGATAGTTTCCTATTTATAAAATGCAGAGGACAATATGAATATGGACTTCATACTAGATCACTTCCTGAAATGTGGTGGTTTAAAAGACTAATAGAACACATTTACCACAAACAAACACATTTTGTAAAAAAAAAACCCAAAAAAAACAACGCAGCCTTGTATGTCAAGATATGAGTTTTCTCCAAATGCAAGCTGATTCCCCAAAGTAGAGTTCAGGCAAAATCAATTTTTTTCCGAAAACCAAGAGTACTGAAAAAAATGAGATTAGGATTCAACTTGTTTCTGCTTTAATGGAAGATGCAAAAAGATTTAATCAATATTTAAAAAGTAAATTAAAAATGCAGACCATCACACATTTTCCCCAAGAGGCATTTTCATTTGTTCTAAGCACCAAACTTTCTGCTCCTGTACCTGTAGTCCACTAACATAATAGCAACTCCTTGGGGCAATAAATGTATTTTATAAATCTTTAGGAAAGGCAGAACTGATAAAAAAGTAACATTTCTAAGATTACCTTCTGAAGCTTTTCATTTGACTTTCTCTCAGATAATATCCCCCCCACTAATTACCTCTCTGTCTCTAATGGGAACTCCTCTGCCATACCCTGAAAGTTTGTCTCCCCATCATCAGTAGGTCCTGTAACACCTAAAATGTCTGTATTTTTCTGATATCATTGTTCCTCAAGATTCCTTAGTAGAACACCTGATAGGTAAAGTAAACTCTGTTTGGTGAAGCCCTTAAACTCACAGAGAATATGACCCACATGAATAATATCACATCTTTTCCCTGTTACTTGTTTGAGGACATCAGCCTTTTTATTGCTGATATCCCCATCGTTTTCGCTTGCAGAACCTTCATGTCCAGACCCTGCAGCACCTCTACTGTCTACATCTCCAGTTCTGTTCTTGTTATCCTCACTGCTAATACTCAGTTTCCTATTTTCTATAACACATTCTCACTCTCAACTCTTCCAGCAGAGCTACACTTGAAACTCAGCACTCTATGGCTCCTCTCTCAGAGTGTCTCCTCAAGTCTCCCACATCCATGTTCCTTATTTCTTTCAAAGCCACATCTCTACNACTTTGTGCCACTGAATTTTTTGGAAGGAAATCCATTATTTATCAAGTTCCCTCCCTCTCCTTCATCTATGGTATAAAAAAATCACCATTACTAGACATGAAGCTATTTGGGTTAACACAAATGCATAAAATCATGGGCGTCTCTTATCCTACTCATCATATGCAGTTGATGTTTTGGAAAGAATCTGTGGCTGATGTCATCTTAAGAAAGGGTAATTCACAAAGTCCTGTTTCAATGACTCTTGATCATTAGAATAAAACTATATCTAAGAAATAATCAGTCCTACCTGTAAGCCTTAGGAACATGTATGGAGTCCCTCACATCCCTGCAGCATTTAAAACCATACACAATTAAAATTTACTTTTGTATTAAATCCTTCAGCAGAACTGAGCATTGTACCCACTCATATTTGTAAAAATGAANAGTCCTCCTACACTCCTTAGCTCTGGTAAATCCATTCTCGTTCCCATCTTTCATGTATATCCCTTTGTATTGGTTTGAAAACAAACCAGTGGGAGATCACAAGTCAAGACCGAAATTAAAAATAAGTGAAATAATACAAGGAAAAGCACTGACAATGTCAGATTCAACCTGACACCTGGTTAGGGTGGTGGTAGCAGTCCAACTGAAGTAGTTCAGTTCAAGCGGTGATCCTGTGAAGGTCTGGTCACCAGCTGAAGGTCCAGTGGTAGCTCTTGTCCTCTGGGAACCCAGTAGACAGGGCTAGCTCAGGCAGTTCCAAGGCCAGGTTATATCCAGGTGGGAATGCTTGGCTCCTCCCTCCTGGGCAGAGCATCTCACAATAGGATGAGATAAGTCCATGAGCATTTAAAACCATATACAATTAAAATTTACTTTTGTATTAAATCCTTCAGCAGAACTGAGCATTGTACCCACTCATATTTGTAAAAATGAACTAATCTAATGAATCTAATTCTTCTCCCCAGAAATTTATTCTTGGGGACCAAAAAATGCTTCAGGTTTACCAAACTCATTGAACACATGCTACTTGCTAGATTTGCTCAGCTTTCTGCAAGCATCATGCTATGTGGTAATACCAAAAGTTGTCCTAAAGGCTTAGTTCAGACCCCAGGGTGTTGATTGCCATTCAAATTACAAGAAATATGTAAATATTTACATAATATTCCCCACCTTTTATGAGTTCCTGGGTAATAAACAAGAGGCTTTTCATCAGTATTTTAAAAACCCTTCTGTTTCCACATTTGGTAATACTAGATTTTTAACTAAGGTTAGTGAAATATTATTTTAAGAATAACGTCCAAACACCTAACAAGTTTCATCAGTGCAGGTGGGAATTATGTGAGAAAAATAGTTCACTTAAAATAGAATTTCTCTGATTTAAGTCAGTCTTATAAAGAATCTGGGGAAAACTTCAGTAGCTTTCTTCAAGTAAAGATTTAATTGAGCTTTCCAGATCTATTAGATATACAAGACATTACTGGTGTAGTACAAGTATTTAACTTAAGTCACCCACTGGGATACCTTTTAATTTGATCATTAATCCTAATTGCACAAGCCACTAACTATAAGGGTAAAATAAATAGGAGAGGAGAAAAGGACACATTTTGGGTGGATTGAGGATAGAGAGTGGCATTATAAAAGTAATATTGGAGCAATAATAATTTTTTTACTTTCTTCTCTATGAAGAGAGAAAGTGAAAAAATGTTTTCTGTCTTGAGTGATGTTCCAAACACAATGAATGAAAGAAAATAAAGGTCATTCCAAATGACTGATCTTTTTTTTTCAGCTTCTAAGGAATTTATTTCAGCTCTAATTGTGTATTATCAATTGTCAGTGAAAAACACTGTAACATTTCTTCTTAGTATTTGAAGGCAATGACTCTAGTTCTTATTCCCTACCAGCTCTGCAGCAGAACAATTTCTCTCTTTGTCTCTGACATAGATAACAATGGTACAACTACTGAATGACACCTTACAGTGTTTGCAAGTAAGTAATGTCAAAAAAAAGTGAGCTTTGAGTAAAAATAGGAGTCGTCAAAAAACAGCCTCATCTGTACCAAATTGATGGTGTTTTTGACAGTGCACAGTAGTACTTCCAGGATTGTCTTTTTCATTTGTATAGTGCATTGTTAGTGGAGAAGACATAGAATATTTATTTCTTCAAACAGCAGAAAAAAACTGTTACATTTGTGCAAAATTGCTTAGTTGAGATCACTGAGAATAAATATACCCTGCATATTTTCCACTCAAAAATATAATTAATGTTCTGTAGTTACTAACACATATTTATGCAAAAATACTGTAGTTTATTATATTGGTTTTGGCTGTGACAGAGTTAATTTTCCTCAGAGTAGCTTGTACATTGGTATGCTCTGGACCTGTGATGAAAACAGCATTGATTATAGAGAGGAATTTTAGCTGTTGCTGAGCAGTGCTTACACAGAATCAAGGCCTTTTCTGTTTTTCATGCTGCCCAGACAGAGAATTTGAGAAGGGGCACAGCTGACCCCAACTGACCAAAGAGATATCCCAGACCATATGGCCTCATGATCAGCATATAGAGCTGGGGAAGGAGAAGAGACACATATTTGGAGTGATGACATTTGTCTTCCCAAGTCACCGTTATGCGTGACAGAGTCCTGCTTTCCTGGAGATGGCAGAGCATTTGCCTGCCCATGGGGAGAAGTGAATGAATTCCTTATTTTGCTTTGCTTCCATGGACAGTTTTTGCTTTATCTATATTATCTTTATCTCAGCCCTTGGGATTTCTCACTTTTGTCCTTCTAGTTCTGCCCCCCAATCCACCAGGGGGAAGTGAGCAAGTGGCTGTGTGAGACTGAGCTACCTACTGAGGCTAAACCTCAATAAATTGTAATTTGCAACAGTGAAATTTGGCTCTGCAAGAGTTTTTCTTTTAAAATGAGATTCTTGTTCTTCCAAATGTGAAATTTTGAATCAGACATAATCAAAACATTTGGTTTAAGAATAAAATTCAAAATGTTAATCCCAACTTTTAGCACATTGGCAAATAATAGGTTAACACAGAAATAAAACACAGAAGCTCAAAGAAACTATCTGCCAGCCACAGAAGCTGGTTGGATGGTGGATGGTCAGTGCTCTAAAAAAACCATTAAATGGAAGCTCTCTGAACTTTTCAAGTTCTTTCAAAGTGTGGCTATTTTGATGTCCAGTCCAAGACTTTTCTTTACTCCAGTGTATGAAAATTCAGTGTTTGAAGATAGTTCATGTAGAATCATCTGCATTGTATCTCAATCTGGCAAAAGCTGAATCTTCCTAAGTCACTTTTGAAACCTTTCAACCAGAAAAGAGACACAATTACACAAAACATGCTGATTTCAGTGGAGCTTGCCTGTGAGCTTCACCTTGTTTGTGCCATAATACAATTTAACTCCTGGGTTAGAATCCCTATGCATGAGGCATACTTGAAATTCAAGACACAAGTCAATGGGTAAAGGTCACTATTCCGTGAAATTATTTGGTTGGAGAGGGGTACTTTTTTTATTTGGATCATAAGTGTAACATCTGATTATTTAAAATTAACTACCCCATCTTTTGTGTGAATTGCTGAAGAGCCATTCTGGGATCAATCTGGAATTAAGAATGACTTCTGTTATGAAAGAGGAAAATAAGAAAACTTTACAGTAATGGTGAAAGAAGAAACCCATATCACTTTGGCTATGCCAGTGTTCACACTGGATAAAGAAATAGGTAGTTTGCTCATGATTTCAGTGTAATTCACATGCAGCTTATCACCCATTCATCTTAAAAGCATTAAGAATTGAAAGTCTCTGGCAACAGGATGGAAAATTGCACTAATCTCAGAGACTGAGTTTTGCAACTCTGAGGAAGATAAGGAAATTCAGATAGCTCCAACTCTATTTCTATAGGGACCCATATTCATACAAGTAGAATATATTCACCATGATTTAAGTATCAGTCCTTGGCTCTTAATCTATAGTCATATATGCTTGTACATATATGCTTGCTCAGCATTGTCTGCTTTAAGGCAAAGATGGTAAATTAAGACCTTTCCATTGTGCATCATGATCCTCCTTACTTCCTGCAGGTCCACAGTTTGTAGTTAAATTTGTATTGAAATTCACATTCCGTGGCAACTATTAACTTTTGAGCTGTTAAAATAATAATAATGTAAAAAATTGGCATCTCCTTCCTCAAGTGACTTTTAGTTTAGAAAAGTTTTGTTTTTTCATTAGCATGTATAAAAGCATAACCTTATGCAAGTGCTACAAGAGTAAGATAATTTCAGGGTACAAAAATAGGTTAATTAAAATACACTAATTTATGCCTGCATTTCTATTGTTTCATTTACTGGAAGCTAATTTACCCAGCAGATGGGCAAATATCTGCAGGTCATAAACCTAATGGCATTCTAGTAAAATTCAACATAAGGTTGAATTTTTCCTTGAAGCATAAAGCAACTTGATTCAAACAAAAACACGCAGCAAAAATCCCTTAGTTATTTCACAGTTTCATATTCCACACCTAAAAGTACAACTTAAGACCTCAGGATTTGTTTTCTTAGAGGATCAAATCAGTATTTCATGAAATACTTCTGTCTGAGTGTTTGTCTCCACTTTTCCTTTCTTTCCCTCATTTGATTTCTTACACACTCATTTAATAAAGCAGAAGTTAATTCAGAGTTTGAAGGAAACACTGGCTTTCCAGATGAAAAAAATGAGCTGACACTTGGCAAATTCAGGTTGGATCTATTACAGATATAAGAGTCTTATAGGGTTTCAGAAGTGAAGTCTCATAACAAACATATATGTCACTAAAAATTTTCTGGACCCTTGTGCTCCCTTTTTGATTTTGTCATGATTCAAATCTCAGGCAGTGAATTTTCCAAATCCACACTGAGAAAGGAGCATCTTTCTTTTCATGTCGGCAATCAGCCTTTCAGGAAACAATCTGTTTTGTCATGGCAAACCTTCACATAATCTATTTCTGCCAGTGTTTTCCTAATTAACTAAGTTTGATATGAGAGTCTGGGAAAATGTTGAAAAATTCACATACGTAGCCCTGTACACAAAGTTATTTATTTTCTCATCCTTCTTTTTTTTTTTTTCCCTGAATATAGTGGAGAGGATTTTTTTTTCCTCTGTATGATTTGAAAAATAAAATTATAAAAATGGTATATTCAAAGGATTTTACCATATAAAAGAACATTTGGGGAACATTTAGGTAAAACAATATTAAAATACTATTTATTGTTTTGCATTAAAGAAGCTAACGAAAACATTTATTTTAATTGCTCACTCTAATGTCTCTTTTAGAGTGTAAAATATATTTTGTGCCTCTGCATTTCTCCACTTAGGTTGAATTCTTTCTCTTCCCCCTCAGAAGCCTGGGAATTTGTCAAGTGCAGCTTTCCTGGAGTTGTAGCAAAGATCATAGGATTTGGAAATGAAAGAAAGATTCCTTCATCTCCACTTGAAAAAAACAAATAGTCTCGCAGGGACAGTACCAGGACAAACTGGAAAAAATAATAAGGGCTAGCCTGAACATGACTGGGGAACAGAGAGAAAGAGATCTTTCTTATGAGAAAAAAGTGGCTGAGAGAAGCTGATTTACAGAAGCCAGAAAAATGCTTCCAGAAAAGAGAGCCAGAAACCTCATTCTGGTATGTCACACACTGACAACCTTTGTGAGATGTTTGCTACTATGGAGTCACATACTGACAGACTGTGAACAAGGCTGTGGACCCTGGATGATGTCCTGTGTGTTGTATAGCTCCATATGTGGGTGCTTGAGATCTGAAAGCTTCCCAGTCTATCCCTGCATTAGCTTTCTGCAGGAAAATAAAATCCTACTTTGGTGGCATCAGAAATTATTATATGGGTTAGTATTACGTGGGGTTTAAGATGCTTTGTTTCTTAGGAAGTGAGACATATGAGTTAATATATTTCGGATTCATATAAGGATCTCCTGTTTTTCTGCAGACACAGATAATTTCCAGGGCTTATACTTGTACCAGGGAGTTCAAAGGGGACGCTGACCAGTTATAATCTTCCTACATCGAATGTGCTTGTCAAAGCTATGCTTTAAAGTGGGGTGTAATAAGGCTGATTTTAGCAAACGTGTCAAAGAAATATGTCATCATCAAGAGCAAAATCTGGCCTCAGTCATGCACTTTATACTCACACATTCACAGAATGATTAAAGTTGGAGGGGAACTCTAGTAAGGCCATCTGGCCCAACCTCCCTGCTCAAGCAGGGCCATCCTAGAGCACATGGCACAGGATTGTGTCCAGATGTTTCCTGAATATCTGCAGTGAGGTAGACTCTGCAAACTCTCTGGGCAACCTGTTCCGGTGCTCAGTCACCTGCACAGTAAAGAAGTTCTTCCTCATGTTCAGGTGGTACTTCCTCTTTTCTGTCTTCTGCTCATTGCCTCTCATACTATCGCTCAGCACCATCAAGTCAATGCCTCAGTCTCTTGGCATCCTCCTTTCAGACACTCACAGACATTGATTAGGTCCCGTCTCAGTTTGAAAGACAGGTGTCTGCTAAGAGAGGTTGAACCCTCCCTTAGGACAGAGAATGTGATTTTCCCCTCCCTCCGGATTATTTAATTTTAAAAATCAAGGGCTTTCAGGCAAAGGTGTGGGAAAAGGAATAACAGTTCTTTACTTGTATCTATAAACAAGCAATAACAATAATAACCACAAATAGAACCAGAAACAATAGCAGATGACTTTTGAGCTGCCGAGCCTTTTCCCGTGTGGTGTAATCACGGTCGCAAGCAGCAGGTGGTGCAGTTAAGTTCCCGGCCGGGTAGGGCCGGTGCGATGACTGCCGACCGGCTGCAGGTGGCGCTGTGGCGCAGGGTCAGGTCAGCCTCAGGCAGCTGGTGATGGCGGAAGAGGCTGAGAGGCAGGCAGGGCAGCAAACAGCTCCGATTGACGAGCAGGGCGGCAGAGGGGAGCAAGGGGCTGGCTC
>VZRM01002577.1:310545-370781 GCA_013397955.1 Grantiella picta
CTCACTGGGCTGAGTGGAGGGGCAGGATCACCTCCTGACCTGCTGGCAATGCTCTCCCTAATGCCCCCAGGATCCCACTGCCCTTCTTGGCCCCAGGGCACTGCTGGCTCCTGGACAGCTCATTGTCCAGCAGGACCCTCAGGCCCTTCTCTGCAGAGCTGCTCCAGCAGCTCAGCCCCAGCCTGGCTGGTGCCTGGGTCTGTTCTGGCCCAGCTGCAGGACCTGCATTTGCCTTTGCTGAATTTCACAGTTCCTCTGCCCATCTCTCCAGCCTGTCAAGGCCCTTCTGAAGGGCTGCACAGCCCTGTGGGGTATCAGCCACTCCTCCCAGCTTTGTGCATCAGTGAACTCTCTGAGGAGGCATCTGCTCCTCCCTCCAAGCCATTGATGAATAAGTTAAACAATACTGGGCCCAGTGTTGAACCTTGGGGGGCACCACTGGTGACAGGCCTCCAACCTAGACCCTGTGCCACTGATCACAACCCTCTGGGACTTGTCACTCAGCCAGCTCTCAATTCACTTTACCATCCACTCATCCAGTCCACGCTTCCTGAGTTTGTCTATGAGGATATCACAGGAGACAGAGTCAGAAGCCTAGCTGAAGTCCAGGTGGACAGCATCCACTGCTCTCCCCTCAACTATCCAGCCAGTTAATGTCACTGGACACCATCTCACTGGATACTCCTTTCACCCCAGTTACCTGACATGGCCTTAGAGCATTTGTGAAAAGCAGGTCTTTCACATAAATTAATATCTGCAATAGTCCCAGTTACTGGAAACTCCAGAGCCAGGATGAAGCCTCACACACATTCTCCTGAGAGGGACTATAAACACATGCTAGGTGTGACGACTGCAGCTTTTGGGTACCTTACACTAACATATTTTCATGCAGCCTTACAATTCCAATTATCATTTCCAAAAAGGGACAAAAATATGTGAATTCTGCATGTTCCTTATTATTTTCTTTCAAAACAACAGCTGGTCCCAATGCATTAAGTATTTTATTAAAATTAAAATTAGAAGTTTAAATTACACCTTCAGGAAACTTGTTATCCAAGAAAATTATTCCAGTGTAATAATGAGAATGTAATTATGATTTCATTTATAAGAAGTGGTGTTCAATTATCACTTCTATTAAGAACAAACTGTTAACAGCAGTCAGTGCTGAGATTCTGAATATAGATTACTTTTTTCAGTTATTGAAAAATAAGCAAGAGCTGGTCTCTGCACTGAATATGCTCATCTGATTCAGACAGGAAGATATATCTTCCATAGATCCAGTTATTTCCCTTTTTTCCCCCCAACTGCTGTTAGTTAACAACTGTGCCTCATTAATCAAGTTTTGTTGACTTGTTCCAGATTTTCACACACACAGAGCCTGTAAGAGTGCAGGGAGAGGAATAGAGACTAGCAGTAGAGACACTGAAAAAGAAATAGATTGAGTAACATGGGAAAAAGCATAAATGCTGGTGAAATGGTGTTGAAAAACATCCTCAGATAATGATGAAGAATGCATCAAAACAGAATGCAAAAGTTTTTCCTTTCTTAAAGGCAAAAGTAAAGAAATGTCATATAGGGTAACCTAATGGTTTCCAAAAGAAAATCAGGACATAGCAGGACATACCAATTAATGTGACATAAGAGAACTGGGGAGCACTAGATATGCATCTCTAAGGCCTTAATGTTTTCTTGCTCAAACTTCTTTGGTTTCATTTGAAAACCAGCTGGAATTGAAATTTTTTAACTTAAGAAGTCAGAGGCTATTTATTAATATGTTGGTTGTCTAGATTCCTCAAGGCCAGCTGGAAAGTCAAGGTAGGCAAGTCAGGAAGGAAGAGATACACACAGCTCTGAACTTGAAATACTATGGTTGGGTTTGTTAATTTTATTTTATCCTTTATCTCTTTTTTTTTAATACAGTGAAACATTTCTGAAGTTGAAAGCACTGACTCTGCACAATCCATAACTAGAAGAAGTCTTGTGAAATATTTAATACAGATGTAAGATTGACATGTGATTAGAGAATTGGGAATATCACAGATACTGGCTCCATTAGGGTATTTTTTTCCAAGACAGGTGAGAAAAAAGGTATGAAAGACTTCTCTTGCATATTCATGTATCAGCAGGTTGTAAAGTTTAAGAAAGAAAGAGTTACCTTTGTTAAGAGAAACAAAAAAATCTCATATACAAATGCACCATTTGGAAAAGTAAATTGAAAAAGGCCACCAGTTATTCTAAAGTATCAGATAATAGTAGAGTCTCATAGGCAATGTGGAAGTTTTTCCTAACAAGAGGGTACTGAACATTGATAAGTCGCTAAAAAAATTTCCAAAGATATATAAACTAAACTGAACAGTAAGAATGATACTGAATCAAAATGACTCTCAAGCTCTGATGAGAAAAATTTAAAGTGAAAAGGAACACATTTTTCCAGCCTATTAACTGGAACAATATTAATCAACATGAGACTCCCCAGCTGAGGAAGACCATTAAATGTTCTGGACTGCCTATGCTGCAGAATACTCACCACTTTAGGCAGAGCACACTGACTGTTAGTATCACTAGCACTGTGGAAAAAACACGGTGGGATTTTGGGGGTTCTGTGCAGTGTCAGTGCACAGTGACTTGGACTTGATGATCCTTGTGGGTTCCTTCCACCACAGGATATTCTATGATTCTATAGCTAAAATTATTACAATAGTGTAGAACCAGTGATTAAAAGATAAAATCAAAGTCAGTCAAGTAGAATATCAATTCCAAGTAACATAAATCACTGTGCAGTTCCTAAGGTCTAAAGTAATGGGCTTGTGAAAAGACATAAATAGAATTATACTGACAGAGATGTTATAAATAATTTGTAATTAATATTATAAATAATAAGCATCTAACAAATGCTATCAACTAAAAAACTATCTGTAGAGATAACAATTTCTTGGGTGAGGCTTTGTACGCCATCTTTAATGCACTAGTTTAGTCCTTGCTGCAAATGTCTGTAAACGAAAATCTACAAAACACTCACAACTATTTCCATATAAAGAAATTTTTACCATTTTCCAAAGGTTTAGAGTCCCAACAGGCTTTTGCCATGAAGGAACATCAAAGACTTTTTATTCTTCAGAACTGATCCTCTACTGTAACTAATGGAAGGTTCCACTTTCTTTGAAGCTGAGGTGAGTTTTACAGTTGATTTCAAAGGCCAAATTTTAGCTAGGTATTAACTGAGTGAATGGTGTTTTTCCATTATAAACACCTTAAAGCCAGCTAATTTCTATTTACATCACTACTTATTTGGCTGGATATCTGAGACTAGACCAAGAAGGAAAGGCTTGTATCTGACCTTTTCTGAACTTTCCTAAAGAAAGGATGATAAATCAGTGCTAGCTTATTGCTGATTATTCCAGACAATTCCTACTACTATGTAATATATTGCCAATATATATTTATTTTTTAAAAATATGTTCTTCTTTTTAAAGTATTAGCATACTGTAATTTTCTTCAGCTAAAAAGGATATAATAAAGCACTGACAGAAAATCAAAGCATTTAAGTTTTACCTGTTTCACAGCCCAAAAGGACACCAATCAGCCCCAAGTCCTTATTTCCAGTTTCTTTACATCCATAGATCCTAAGAAATTTTAGAAGAAATATCTTACTTGTTAGAAAATAAAGCTTTCCTAAGATACTTTAAACAAAGATTAAGAGGCTATAGGCAGAAGAAAGAACTGAGAGCAAATTTTAAGACAAATTGTCATTAAGCAAATCAGTCATTGTCATCTCTCTACTGCCTAGTGCATATGTAGCAAATTATACTGTTGAAATCTGTTTGCAGCTAATAATTTAAAGCACACTTGGAAAGTGCTCAGACAATGTGCAGGAGTAGACAGGTGGAAAAACATATCAGTGTTTCAAAAAAAAAAAAATTTTAGTCCAGTAGACATGGTCTGCATTCCTGACTTGTAACTGGATTAATTTCAAGCACTGAATTCTCCAATTCATTGATTCTGTGTTTTAGATGTTATCTCAATTTAAAACATTGCTCACATCTGTACATTTGAGTATTTTGAAGGCTTAATTAAGAAGATGTATATGTATAGGGAGAGACAGAGGTTTATAGATATTTATATTATTATGTGTAAGGTTTTAATTTTTATCAGCCTTATAAACAATAACTCCAGCAATGGAGTTTTCTGAAGTCACTGAATCTAAATCATGCACCAGTTTATTTAAGCAGATTTTACTTAATAAAACTGTCAGAAATAAGTTAGAGGTCTGTGCCAATACATAAAGTGAGGGTCAGGTTTCTATGAGCTGCTGAGTACCCGCTGCCAAAAGCTGCATGCCCTTGAGTTGGAGAAAATCCAGAGTAATTCCATTGATTTAACCATGTGACTCCAGTTCCACAGCTTGGCAGCCCCTGTGTCTGTGGGCACAGCACAGAGAGGCAACGTTAGACATTCTGGGGTAAAGATCTCTCCCTTTTCTCATACACTGACAGAATTTCCTGTACAGTCTTGACCAGTGCACAGATGCTTACGCAAATGAGCTTTTCTAACACAGACAGCTTTGTGGCTAAATGCAGTAAAGTTACACTGATAAAAACATTTGGTTCTGTGGCCTAAGGGCAATATTTGATTTGTTTGATAGCACCAGTAAAATCAACTGATTTTGTTACCAGTAACTTACTGACAAAGATTTTCTTAAATATTCCATGCAAATTCAATGCTGCTTGAAATAAGATAATATTTTTGCTACTTTGCCTGAATTTATGACTTCATGTTACCAGAGATATTGAGTTTTTTTAAGAAGACTCAGAAGTATCTTAAAATTCTGAGAAAACATTCACTTATGAGTAGCAAATAAGTACAACTACACTGTTATATCGTAATGATCTGCACTTTCTGATTCTTATTCCTCTGTTTCTAGTTAAAAATCTCCCCACAACACTGGGAGTGTTGCTGAGTAATGAGAAGACTGATACATCAAAAGCTGGATGATCTGTCAAAAGAATAGCATAGTACTTGTTTTGTCAATAGACTTTTACATAATTTACTTCTACATAATTTTACTTTTACATAATTTACTATTATGTCAATAGACTTTTCCTCCATTCCATCTTCCTTTTATGTCTCTGGAGTATTAAATTTCTCAAAAGCATTATAACTTATATCTGTTAAAACACAGGATAATATTCACTATAGTGTGCAATTCTTATCTTGAATAAAAAATATTATAACTTAACTAAAAACATAAATATTCTGATACCCTGGAAATTACATGGGAAAGGAGTTATTTAAACCCACAAAAACTACTTCTTTGTGCTATAGGTAAAGAATTAAATTAAATTCCAACCAAGAGGAACATGAATCCAGACCTTGACAACTTAATTTGAAAATTAATCATTCCAGGATTTACAGAGACAAACATTTCTAGCATGTGAAGATTAAAAGAGAAGTACAACTTGATTTTTTAGATGCCAGATTTCAGTTATCAATATGAAAGACGTATTTCAGATGTCCTGAAGTATCACATGGACTGGACCAAATTCTCTGCAGACACATGACCACTTCAAAGTCTCTGGTTCTTCTTGTAGCTCTAGCCTAAATCCTGTCCATACCTAGAGGCACACACAGATGCCATTAACAATAACCCCTCTGTACTCCTGCTGACAAATCTCTCCCCTGCACAGGTTGTGCTCATCTGGGAACGTGTGAAGGGCTCTAATACCTGAGAAGTACAGCTGAAGAAAAGAATGCAATAAGGAGGAACAGAACACAGCAGGAAAAAAATTATGGAAAAGCTGTGCTAAAACCCGATTGTCATTTTGAGTGAAAATTCAAAGTTTGGGAGGAGTTCAAATCCTTAATTCTTTGGAGGGGAGGTAAAGCTCAAGGAATTTCTTTCTTTTTGCTTAAAATACTTCTCCAGTTATTTAGAATACAAATAGACAAACAATAACAATCATTTTCCATGTCTTCTTTCCCACTATTTTTACAGCTTACATTTTCATCTGGTCCCAATAAAAATCCTTATCACATTGGTTAATTTTTCTAAACTAAATTGCACAAATGTGGAAGAAATGTCATAGTAAGCTGTATTAAGATTAATGACTTCTACATTTAAGCAATTGTGAAACTTTTTAAAAGTTGCAAGTAGAACCAGATTAATATGCAAGCATTTTAAAACCCTCCTTAAATGGAGAAAATTTTGTACATCAAACCATCGTCTTTTCAGCCTAATTTCTATTGTTTCAGTATTATTTCTATTATATTTTCACATATACCAAAGGATTAGCTTAACAAGTGATAAACTGATTTCCTTAAGCACAAAATCAAGCCCATGTCCCCCAGGTTGCCCAGACAGACATGCAGAACTGCAATCATTCTGTGTGACAAATCACTTACTGAACTGGCATGGAAAGTAGCTGTGCTTAGCCTAGAAGCTCTCTCAGACTTTATTCTGCTCACCAGCAGCCAGTCAGCTGAGGCTGTCATATACAGGTGTGGTGACCCTGATTTGAGCTCTCTGATCCTATAGTTGGGCTGTTGCTGTATGGGAGGCAGCTGGCTGACAGCTGAGCTGCATTTAGCACCTCCTAATCAATAATGCTGCTTATCCTGCAGCTCTAAGTGTGGCTGATCACTCTGCCACCCATTTGGCTGCATTACACCTGATGCTATGAGGTTCTGAGTTCAGTCAGTTTAATTTTGCCAGCATTTTCACAGCAATCTCCTAAAGAAAAAGTAGATTATGATTTATTGAAAAGGTGAAAAGACTTTTATGAAAAAAAGGATTAGTTTTTGAACTGGCTGGAAAAAGTTTGAAATTGGTTAAAAGGTGTGATTTCAAGTCTTCTCAAAACCAAATAGAACTCCTGCACAGAGTCCCTTATTTGGAAAAGAAGACCAGGCTGTGGAGGAAAAGGGTAAAACTACCCAGAAATGGTCAATTCCCACTCTGCAGTAAAAATCAATGTTGTTTGCTATGGAGCTGAGGTAAGAGAAGTAAATTAGAACAAATCAAGACTGAGGGAAGAAGGAAAGCCTGCCATTGACCAATAGGAGTGGGAATAGGAAGAAAATTAGTTCAAAAAGATTATCCATCTTAATCCTATCCCCAGGTAATCTTAACGACTCCAAGTGTCATCCCTGATAAATCACTGTTTTTCAGATGCAAGCATTTGTGAGGTTTTTCTAGTTAATGAATTCTATGAAAATAGGCTTATTAAACATATGGCTTACTTTTTTCCAATGCAGGTTGTTAGTATTTTGTCAGCTTTTCAGAGGTCAAAGATTTGGAACCAGTCCTAACAGCATGATGATGCCAAACTGCACTTCCTGCTGCTGTGATAGATGGATACCCCGAGGTGGGCAGGCTCACTGAAAAATAACTTATGTACATTCACACTATGTTGCAGTCACCTCGGATCAGAAATCACTCACTGAAAGTAGTCTGTGTTGTACCCCATTTGTGGTCTGAAGAGCCAATCTGAAACCTGTAAAGCTATTTCCTCAAAGCCAAGCACTCATGATACAGCCAAGCTTTAACACACAGAACAGGTTTGATGTTCAGGTTTTGAAATTTCCCCAACCTAAGCCCCTAAAGTGTACTCATCCATAAGAGCAGTGAGCTGCCTCCACCCAGCACTCTTTCCAGTAAGAATGAGCTTTGCCCAACATAACAAACATTCTGCACACATAAAGGAATTGTTTCTAAGCTACCTCTGTTTTTCATTGTGTGCAATTCTGGACAAAGAACAGATGTTGATAGAGTTTCTTATGTAACTGAAATACAGATATGCAAAACAAACTTAAAAAGCAGATGAAGGTGTTCCATTATTGCTACAAAATATGAGTTCCACACAGTCTGCCCAGTGAATGACAGAGGTGCCACAGAGAGAAAGTAGAAGACATATGTTGGTGGAACTGAAGACTGAATAGTCAAACTTCATGACTTGGAAATGACTTTGGCTTCTAGGTATCGACAAATTAAATATGAAAACATTTGTATACTTTACTTGAGCTGGCTTTTAAACCTATTTAAAAAACATGAAAGAGAAATGAAGACAAAGAGAAATTAGGTCCTAAGACTAAGAACAGCAAGAAAAACACAACAGAAGAAAGGCACCATGACTAAGGATGTGCTCCAAGATCTTGAAGACTAGAAACAATCTTTTGAAAGGTTATAAAATAAATCTTGTGCAGCTACGGCATAGGCACAAGACATAACTGAAGACAGAGATTGGCTTTGAGTAGAAGTTTGATGGAATTACTGGAGTGAAATAAGTTTTCTTTTTCAGTGAGACTGAAGAAAAATACAGGTAGACAACATGCCCTTCTTTCATTTAGGAGGTGCAAGACATCCTGAGAACTTTCTGACAATGCTCAAATATGTAAAGAGAAAATTTATTGAAAAAAGTAGAGCAGGAATATTTTACATTTCACAAAAGATGTTGTATTGGTTTGAAAACAAACCAGTGCGAAATCACAAGTCAATAATTAAATTAATAGAAAAAATTAAAAATAAGTGAAATAATACAAGGAAAAGCACTGACAAAGTCAGATACAACTTGACACCCGGTTAGGGTGGTGGTAGCAGTCCAACTGAAGTAGTTCACTCAAAGCAGTGATCCTGGGAAGGTCTGGTCTCTAGCTAAAGATCCAGTGGTAGCTCTTGTCCTCTGGGAACCCAGTAGACAGGGCTAGCTCAGGCAGTTCCAAGGCCAGGTTTATCCAGGTGGGAGTGCTTGGCTCCTCCCTGCTGGGTGGAGCATCTCACAATAGGATAAGTCCATGAGTCATGAGGTGGGTCCTTGATGGCCCATTGTCTGTTATCAGGGGTGGGTCATTAGCAGGTGCTAACAGCTAATGGCCTACAGCTTGTGGTAATAGAATACTTAACTACATCTATATTGTAATCTAGGAGAGATGTCAAAGAAGACGCTAACATTAAGAACGTCAAATGTTTCAGGTTTTCAGAATGCTTTGTTTTTCAAAAGTCTCCATGGAATCCTCAGTATAACATTGCATTTTAGCTGGTTAACCTTAAACCACTAAACTACTCCTGCTGTAAGGAAGAAATTTATTTCTCATTCTTACTGAGAATTATATAAAAGCATTTTACAGCTGCTTCAAAACTTAAGGATCAAGTAAAAAAGACACAACATTGCACCTGGCACATGGAGTGTTACATAGTCTGCATTTTAATGTTAGTAGTGCTTCTATTAATTGTGCTGTCAAGACATTTCAATTCCTACACTTGGCCAAGAAAGACTTGAAGAGCTATCTAGTTTTAAATCCATTTCCAGCTGGATCTATAATTGAGACAAGATTATCTTGTGGTGGATGTGAGATGATTAAGACTGTAGCAGTAATTCAGTGCTGGATCTTGTAATTATTTTCCTCTAATACACTAGAGGAAATTAATTATTTTGTGTAGCTTCAATATCCTCAAATGGTGAACCCACACTGCATTATTTTATAGATTGTTGCCATGGGATGGCATGTCTAGGGATTCTCAGCAAACAAGTTTATTTTATGTTATGCTCCATTCTTTCAGTCTTCTCGTTGAAATACAAAGTAAAAAATCCATCTTGGGAAGGGAAGACAACAAAAGGAAACAATATAAGGAGGAAAAAAGTATCCAAAGGGTATCTATAATTTTTTTTTCCAGAACAGGGAAAGCAATTCTAGAGACATATGAAGAATGAGGTTCATTCTGTAGCATACAGTCCAGCCTCTATTAAAAATAATTAAAGTAACAAATGCCTAACAATTGCCTAACTCATAATTTTTGGAAGACATTACATTTGGTAATGCAGATGAACTATGATACTGATGTCTTCAGCAAATGTATCAGTGCCACTTCTGCAATTCTATTATCTCAAATTTGCCTGTACAATAAAATTGCATTAGATACTTAGTTTATTAAATTATTTTAACAATGATGTCTTTATAACATGCCCAAATTACTATCGAGCTAAAAAAAATATTAACGTCACTAGTTTTTTTGTGGATTTGTTTTAGGCTTATTTGGTTCCTACCATGCCAAACAAAAAAAAACATTGGCCAGTAAGACTTACAAAAAGAGATACACTGCTTCTGAAATCTGGAAGGCACAACAGTTGCATACAACCTTGGGTGACTTCTTATTTCAATGTCAAATATATAAGGGTAAATGAGGATGACCGCAAAAAATGTAGAGAATTGACAGAATAAGTGTGATTGGCCGAACTATATTTTGTAAATTAAGTATTACCAGATCCTTTAGACTTTTTTCAGATGAATTGTTGCATGTGTGTAACATGTACATATGCACTGACGAGAAGGTTCAAGCAAGATTTGGAATATATATTTTGTTTACCTTTGAAAATTTAATAACTAAAAGACATTATAAGGAATGAATAAAGGCATTACTATATTGCTTTGTAAAGTATAGGGCATCTCAGCTCACTGTGGTACATGCAATTCACCCTATTTTCCTTTCAGATTTCTCTTCTTTTTTTTATTTCTCCATTCTAAGTGTAATAAAGGTTTGAGCTACCAGCCTGAATCAAAGCAAAACCTATGTATGAAATATAAGGAATAGATCTGAACATCTGTGCTACCAAGGCTTCTGCTGCTCTAAGATAAAAATGGTATTTTTTTTACCTGTTTAAACCTAGTAGTAAAACATTATTATGCTTTTCTATACTGTTGCCCTAGAACTGAACTCAAGTGATTTAGTCTCTCTGGAAAAATTCCACAAATCCACAGGAAGGTGTTTTGTCATTGGTAATCATTGTAATCCACTGGAAATACCATGGCACAGCTTTGCTGGAGGGCTGCTGCTGCCAGAATGCAATTATTCCATCCCAGCGAGTCTTGCCATATCAAATTCCCAGCCTTGTAACATCTGTTTGTGTGCAGTTTAGCCCTTCTGTGCCTCATAGCATGCATGTAAGACCAGACTCAGAGTTCAACCAAGATTACTTTGGTTTAAGTGGTGCTGTAAGAAAACAAGACAGATATAAACCAAGACAGTTAGGACAAATACAGCCACAAAAGAGAAACCACAGTGTATAACCTGATCAATATTCAGTTTAGGAACTCAGATCTTACTATATCCATTATATAGATGTAGCAACAATTATTTATAAAGTGGTTTATGAAATAGCCCTCCATGGTTAGCTCAAATGCACTGTCCATTTTCTGTTGTAAAGCAAGATATTCCAAGAATACAGTAAACTTCATGTATGCCCTGACAGTTTTTACTTATAGAAATACATCAGCCTGGAACTGCTGGTTCTGACTATTTATTTCTCAGAAACTTTCTGCTTATGAAATATGGTTGGGGTTTTGAATAGTTAGCTGAAATAATATTGTGCTTCATTCACATTAAGGTAATGGCATGGGAAGTTATCTGAGTTCTTTATCTCTCAATTCTGCACTTGAAAATTTATATTTGCTTAGGATGGAAAAGGAGAGAGAATGATACATTCCTACCTCACAGAGATACAGTGTCAGACAACCAATTCATAATATTTAATGGAATAATCCATTAGAAAGACTGATAAAATACATACAGAAGCTATTGCTTGCCACTGCCCTTTGTTTTAATTTATAACTAGTTGATAAACATGCATTAGCTAACAGCTGAGGGGGCATTGTGGGACAAATATTTAATTGCATCTATTTTTATATAAAGTGGTTACAGTAAGCAAATTGCAGTACTACTGTGCAGAGTAATCCTCTGCACTGATAATGTACTTGTGTTAACTCAAGTTCTACTTAGTGCATAGGTTGGTATACATATCCTTAAAAGACAGACTGCATGTCTGATTAAGGGGATTCTTTGGTAATTTCCACAGAAAAAGAGGCTAAAAAGTCACCTTGTCCTCAAACTTCTGGCACTATCTCCAGGTCAGGATTCATAATAATTATGTTTTTTATCTTTAATCCAGGTAGTAAATATACTTCTGGAATTACCTTCAGTCTGTGTGCAAAGTCTGCTGCACTTCTGGTGGAAGGAAAAAGACATTGAGAGTTAGACAGGAGTTTAGAAACAACCAAGGCCTTAAGCTTTAGCTATGTGTGAAGAGAAATTTCACAACCAGCACTGCCAAAATGCTTGCTTCCCAGTCATTGTTTTATAGCAGCTTAGTGTAATGTCAGATTATTCTCAAGTATTTCTCACTTCTGTTACTGCCTGCTTAAAAATTAGTGCATAGCTTTTTTGAGGTCCAAGTGCCAGCAGGCTCCATCCCTCCTGCTCTCTCTCCCGCAGTGCTCTGGCACCCCTTGCTTTCTTTATCCTTCCCTATCACAGGCAAGCTACATTCCAGCTTGCCAACCACGTCCACTGATTTGACTCAAAAAAACCTTCATTTTCCTTTCTTCAGGGCATGAGCCAAGACAGAAGCTCAGCTTCTGAGGGAGACCCTAAAGCACTCCCTGACCATGTGTGGCAGCCCACTGGGCTGAGGCTGATATTAAAATCTCAGCTACCAGATTGGGCTGCGCTCTCCCCTCCCCTGCGTTACTTATATGGTTTTATTCTAGAAAGTTCGCCTTTGTTTGAGTTACTGAATATCACTGATTGGTTATTGAGTCTAGTTATTCCTCCCCTTAGAGAATACGATTTGTACCCATTATTGTCAATCCCCTTGAATTGTACCCCCATTGGTTCCGTACCCCAAAACTCCTCCCCAAACCTTTCCCCTTTTAACCCACTGCACAGCAGTGCTCGAGGCTCTTGCCTCTCCCCCGCTCTTGCCTCTCCCCGGCTCTTGCCTCTCCCTTCCTCGACTGCTCCTGACCCCTCGCTACCCTGCCCCCCGGATTCCTAACAATAAATCCTTTAACCTGAGGCAAGAGTCTACAACTCTTCCTTTGCAATCGGACTGTGCTGACAGTGCCTGCGTGAGCTTCGGTAGGGACTGTGGTGGAGGAGATCCCACCGTACAAGAACTCCCAGACCGTGACTGGTGCCGGTGGGCTCCGCGGGAGCCACCCCACCCGCACGCCACACCCATGTCCGTCTACAGAGCAGTACCTCAGGTCTCTGCTCCACAGTGCTTGCCCAGCCCTGGCTCCCCTGTTTTCCGTCTCTCCCTACCTCTTTAAGCTCTGCTGCTGCCGGTTTGTCCCCACTACTGTTGCAGGAGGTCATAGTCCCCACTGCCTGGCACATGTGGCAATTCTGTTTTAAGTCACTTCTTTCTTCTCTGCCTCTGCTGACTTCACGTTTGTCTACCCACAGTGATACCCGCAGCCCCCTTCTGCTTTGGCAGATCAGAGAGCTTAGAAGGGTCACCACCTTTTTTAAATTTAATGTCTAAATTCTTCCTCTTGATGATGAGGAGATCTGGACACTATTTCTGCCATGAGGAAGCAGAAAAGCCACAGGCTGTGGAGCATTAGAAGCAGCAGCAATCACAATGAGGAGTTTGTGCATGTGGGAACATTCATGTCACCAGGCCATCAGCACTCTCATACATCAAATAGCAAGAGAAGCAGCGTGGAGATCCTCCACAGACAATGGCTTTTATTTCCCTTCATTTCTGCAGCAGAGTGGTTATCCTCAGCTTTCTGATTCGTAAGAATCATTTATAAAGTCTTATGAAGTAAACAGAAACGGACTGGGAAAGATGACAGAAATAAGCATGCAATCACTTTAAGAAAAATATCTCTAAGATAAATCTTTATAGCCAAAGCTGTTAACTCAGCCCTTTAAAGTAATTTTACTTGAGCAGTCTTAAATAACCCTTAGTGTTTAAATGACACTCTTTACGCTTAATGTTGTTTTCTTGCCTGCGGACAATAACCATGAATCCTCCTCTAAGTACCTCTCTTCATTAGCAGCAGAATATCTTTTCCTACTCTGCATAATATTATGGAGAATGATGCAGAGTAAGGTGCAGAGTTTGCTTAGACTGGGTATTCTCATACACATGGTGGAGAGGTGAAATTAGATTTGGGCACAGTTATTGTATTAATCAAAAGAAATGCATCTTGCATTATCAGCAAAGCTCCTTATCTTGAGTGCCAGGTCAGATAAGAGCACTCTTTTCATAGTGTAACAGAGAGAGCACTAGGTAGTGCTGTGTTGATCTTCCATTCTGACCCAGCTTTCAAATTGCTTTCCTCAGGTGTTTTGCTGGGAAAGAGCAAAGCCTCAGAATGCAGCTTCAATTTCACTTTATACATGTACACTCCAATCTGACAGTCAAAGTTAAATAGCTGGGACTATCAGAACATGTGTGCAAATTTTCAACTTCTGTTGACACATGACCACTCTTTTAACTCCAGAAACTGACAACCACATTGGACTGAAATATGGAGGTTGAAATTTGCAGAAGCATTTTTCAAGAAGCTATGCCTGTAGGTAGAGATGCATTCACAGAAAGAAAAGCTGCAGGGTGGTCCTGCTGTTTGCTTCAGTGAGACCACCTACAAACAAAGAGGAGGAGATAATTTCCAAGCAAAAAGAAAATGTCAATCAATCTTAAGAAACAAACCAAGCTGAGAGGTTGAATGGGACTTGTTATCGCATTTTAAACAGAAACATAAGCTATCCTGCATTTTGCACAACGGTAGTACTCCTGTATTACTGTATGTATTACTATGTATTTATTGGATGCAATAATTTTATCTAGGGAACAAGACTCAGAGTTTATATTCAGTAAGAAAATATGATGAAGGATGTTCCATTATAGTTTTAGAAAAAATTGGTAGTTGAGATAAAATAATATTCGGAATAGAGCAAATTGAGAGTAAATCAGAAACGACAGTGTTCCACTATTCTAACAGGGTTTGTAAATAAGAATTCAGTCTCAAATATCTATGCCTAAACTTTGAAACTAAAATTAAATGTATCTTGCTTTATAGATGTCCTTCTAACCTGAATTAGCTCTTCTAACCTGAATTATCCAATAACTTTATGATTTTCTTAATCCAAGTAAGAGAGGATGCTTTAAAGACATTGCCATATGTGAATGAGAACTTTTAAAATTTGCATAGCAGATTAACTCGATCGCTGCTTGGTGTTGTCTGTATAATCTTACACATTTTGTTTATCCTACTACAATCCCAAACACATATTTACAGCAAGCATTTAAAAAGAAAAGGCATGAAAATATAACATATGAAATAGATACCACTGCTGTTCTTGATTTACTATTGAAACCAGAAGATAAATATGTGCACAATAGATCCTGCATTTAAACCATGTAATATCTTCATAAATAACTATATCAATTAAATACTAAAATGATCCCATTTCCTTGTTCAATTGTCTTATAAAACTGGGTATAAAAATGCATTAGCTGCCTTTTTCATGAGCCACCTTTGGGATCTACCTATATTGTCACCACTTCAGATAATGTATATATGAATATGCAGCATAAATAATGATGTAAACACTCAACAAAATTATGCAATATGTCTGAGTAGCAGTAAGGAATTTTTTTCCATTCTCCTTTGTTAAGATCTGCAGTTGGTTGTCTTAGATGGCAAGGTACCCTAGCAACACCAGGATTTTCTTTAATCTTTGCATGCCCTCCAATCCTCAAAATAATAGTGACTGGAGAGAAAAAGATGTTCATTCCAGGGGAAGCAGAATTGAGTTCTTTGACAATTTCATTTGAATGTCTGCAGCTACAAAATTGATAGCTGATGCAACATGGTATTCCTGTAAAATGCCTCATTTGTTTGAAGAAATGTACACTTACAGTAACAATCGGTGGGCAGCTGAGTGGCAAAATGGTTCACAAAATATCAAACACGATTCCCTACAATGAGATACCAGATGAGGCTCATGTCATGAAACAGGTGATTAGGAACTAATAAAAGGGGGAGGAATGGAGAGGGCGATATGTTGTATTCCCCTCTTCTGTGCAATCCTAAGCACAGATTTATCCTTTTTTCGGGAAGGAAAGTTTTTTTCCTTCTCACCAAGGCATATGGAAATACTCAGAACACACAATTGTCACTGGATTCCTGAGTCAGTGCTGGGGAGAGACAGATGTCCTAGGTTACAATATAGATGTAGTTAAGTACTCTATTACCGCCAGCTGTGGGCCATTAGCTGTTATCACCTGCTATGACTCACCCCAGATAACAATGGGCCATCAAGGACCCACTGCATGACTCATGAACTTATCTCACCCTATTGTGAGATGCTCTGCCCAGGAGGCAGGAGCCAAGCATTCCCACCTGGATATAACCTGGCCTTGGAACTGCCTGAGTTAGCCCTGTCTGCCGGGTTCCCAGAGGACAAGAGCTACCACTGGATCTTCAGCTGGTGACCAGACCTTCACAGGATCACCATTTTGACTGGACTACTTCAGTTGGACTGCTACCAGCACCCCTAACTGGGTGTCAGGTTGTATCTGACTTTGTCAGTGCTTTTCCTTGTATTATTTCACTTATTTTTGATTTCAGTCTTGACTTGTGATTTCGCACTAGTTTGTTTTCAAGCCAATACACAGGTAAAAAATAATCATGGTGAAACTTAGCCTATATATTTCAATGCATCTTTAAGATAATGCCTGGGATAGCTGTATTATTTATTTTTCATCACAGCCAGTCCCCAGAGTCTTGCCATGTTGCAGTGTGTTAATAGGATTTTTTTGTATATTGATGTTGTTCCAGAGATTTCTCTATGGCTGGAGTCTGTGTCCTCCTATGCTGTAAGATGATTGGTGTACTGTATTCCCCTCCTTATCTCCTCCCCTTTGGCTTTCCCTGGTTGGCTCTTCTGAGTTAACTATGCCCCTCTTCCCTCTGCTGATAGCCCTTTGCGAAAGCCTCACTTGGGGTTCGCCATCTTGGGTTTCCAGCACCCTCCATCTTCCCTTGCCTCTCCTTCCCTCTTCACCATTCCCGGACCCTCAACTGTGGACCTTAATAAATTCCCTGGAAATATCACACGGTGATCCTGCACTTCTTTTATAGCCACGCCTCCACAGCGACTTGCGTCCCCCACAGCTCCACTGCCTGCCATAGCCATGTGCCCGCCTGGCCTTTTTTGGTCCCAGGCAGCTCTCCCCCAGTGCGGCGTGGGGTGGCCGCTCGTGGATTGCAAGACTGTGCTGCCGCATTGCCACACTTTACCGCAGGCATACTTCCTTAGGTTAGAGGTAAAAATACCCTGTCAGTAACCAGTGGTTATTTGCAGCCTTTACAAGAGTAAAGAGTTTTCACGTGGCTGTACAGTCCAAGACAGACGTATAGATGAACCAAAATATAAAGATTTTACCATTAAAACTAAAAAATTAAACAAGAATATTAGTAGAAAATCAATTAACTCTATCAGTGCAAAACAGGGAGATTGCGTTACTTAAAACTCAACAGGGGATGTAATTATGGATAAAAAGATGAATATGAGGAAATCGCAAAGATGATGGGAATACTCATTTAGCGGACAGCATAGCTATATGCTTAAACACAATTAAAACCCTCCGTCTGCTCCAGCTAGGGAATGAGGTATGGACATAGTGCTATAATTGCTTCAGGAATTTGGACAGCAGAAGACAGTGGTGGCCAGGGAAGTAAAAGAAATAGGAACATTTCCTGGGTGTCACATTGAGGATCCAGTGAATTAGCCCATATTAGTAGGAGTTAATTGAATTACTTAATTAAAAGTTAATTTTATGTACTTAGTGTCTAAAAAGTAATGTTTAAACAATACAGGATTTGGTGAGAAAGAATGTGTGGACAGTGCAACTATGTCTGGACTGTGTCTAACCATGTAACTGTATGGACCAAGTGTGTATTTAGTGTTCATATAGTAGTTAGAAATCAGGAAGGACAGTGAAATAAAAAATGTCGAAGATGTCACTGGCCAAAAATTTAAGAAAAGAATAAAATTATGTTCTCAACAGTGTAAGGTTTAAAGTAGAGCTAAAAGATTACTAAAAAATGAGAATGTGACTCAGATTCAATAGCCTCTCCATAGTTATTGAAGACAATCACACAAAAGAAAAATGATAACTGAATCTAGGATTAGAAAGAAAGAATAATAATATGGAAACAGAAATTATCACAAAAGAGGTAGTAGGAAACTCAAAGACTATAGTCCTTTTGAGTGAGGGAAGAGACCAGGTAATCTTCATTTCAGGAAACTGAACCAATTGGTGCATGAAATTGCAGTCTCAGGAACATTTATGCTTTAAAAAGACAGTGAAGTGATCTTGGTTCTTTCAGGCTCATTATTCTGACATCTGTAATATACAGCTCTGTGCAGGGGCAAATGCAACCCTGACCTGAATGAAGAGCTGAGCATCTGTGCAACCACAAGGCATGTGATGTTCTGAAGCATTTTCCATGCCAGCCAGTGCTAATGGAGTGAGGAAATGAAAGAAAAAAAAAAGGAAATAAAAATATATCAGCATGTAGATTTAATATCTTTATTTGTATATCTGTTGCTTTTGGGGTTGGTTTTTGGGTTTTTTTTAATGTGCTGAATATCATCCTTTAAACAACAGTAGAATTTTATAAGATCTCACATTAGGAAACTTGTAATTAAGATGAAAAAGATAAGAATCACTAGAAGTATTATGACACAGGAAAAGGCTTGATAAAAGGTCAGTTCTCAAGAGTACTGCAAGAAAAAATATTAGGCTAAAATGAAGTTATTAATAATGTTTGTCAAGCACTGCTCACCAGTTCAGCAAATATTTGCTGATATTTTTATTGATTATTGGCACAGGAATCAGTGAAGTCCTAGAGATGCTAGATGGCACTGTTTGCTGTGGTGCAGATATGCACTTAGTCTCATTTAGATATAGCCCTGCTTTCAGATACCTGGAAGGAAACACATTAACAGCTGAACCTGACCCCATTACTAGCAGAGAAGAAGAGGTAAACAATGATCTGTTCTGCAGACATACAAACATGTTGGAAAAGTGAGGAAGATGGTGGCATAGAGAATTTCAGTCTAGAGTTCAGGTCATGTTTGCACAAAAGGACACCTCAGATAACCTTGCAGTCTCTCCAAATAAGATCTCTTTTGCTCTCAGACATTGCTATTTGTACAGGACCTGAAACTTTCAGTTTGTCTGTCATGTATATTTGTTTCACTTTTTAAGCAAGGACAGAGAAAGGTTGGATTGTGTCTGTTGGAGTCAATTTTTTTTAAAAACATTGTTAATGTTTTTTGGAGTCAATGTTAATTTTAAAAAATCTCTAGGAAACAAACAGCATTTTGTGTGTTCTATAATATCTTGTCAATAAAGGTCATCATATTCCGGTTTTTCCAGAGTGTTTTAATATTGGCCTTTGAGAACATTCCTGGACTATATCACAGTCAGTAATCACAGATTTTCAGGTTTTATTTTCCTGATAATCTTATTACATGGAAGGCTCAATCTAAACTGTAGAATTTATTATCTGCTTGGAGGAAGTAAACTTCATAACACTTTGCTTTAGACGACAGTCATCTTTAATTTGTGACTCCAGTGAAATATGTCAATTATTAAGATTTCAAATTCCAAAGGATATTTTGAAAGATATTTTCTGATCCATGGAAACCATGTAATTCAGTCCCTACAATCTCTAAAGAAATCTTAGGAAACATGGGGTTTATCTTAACATTGTGCTGAGATATTTGAATCTCAGGTTTCTTCAACAATGATGAAAAGGATCAACGCTAGAAACCAAAATACATTAATTTCAGAATACAAGTTCAAGGTACTATCCAAGAGCCAACAGGGAATGTGAGCCAGTACGCCACAGACTCCAAACTTATGGATCACAGGAGCACACACAGCCCCAGGTATGCTTGAGGTCATGGTGAGGGGAATGGCCTGGGCACAGTGAGTACAGCACTGGTGTGATAAAACATCAAATTATGTGTTAAGAATGTAATATTTGACCCAGTGTAGTGAGATATGACCTTAGGAAAGAGGTTCTTCCTGGGAACAGGGTGACAGGTGCATCCAACCCTCTGAGACAGGGAATAGCAAGCGTTGCTGTTTCAGAAAACCAAAGGGAAACGAAAACAAGGACATTGCTGCTGCATTCATTGCAACATACAGCTTTCAGTTTTCAGCTCCAGTCTAGTTCTGTGAGGAACAGAAGTTGAGGTGCTGACAAAAGATGACGAGACCTTCATTTAGGGTCCTGGTGGTTCTATTCCCTCCTTCCCAGGTACTTATCACTTTTCCGTATTTGAAGTTGTTACTCTCAACTTTTCTCTTTCAGAATCTAGTTATTTCCTAAAGTCATATCATGCGAATCAGAATTTTTTAGCGTTTATCCCATTCTTACTTGGATGCTGGCCACACAGTGGAATATAATACGATATACCAGCAAATGTATTCATTTACTACTTACTCTCTCAGTATTAATTGAAGCTATTAATATTATTTTTTATATTAATCTCTCAGTCCTTCTTTCTAGCCTTTTATCTATAGTTTGTTTTTCTTAAAAGCCTCAAGTTTTTGTTGACACTTTCCTTAAACTGAATACTTTTTTTAATACCTATTCCATCCAAGAGAGGAATTTCAAATGTGCCTGGAGCATGTAACAGTCATGGAATTCTAGGAGTTTTGGATAAAAACACCTGTGAAAATCCTAGTTTAGGACTTTAGGGGAATGGCTTGCAATTCCATTGAAAGAATCTCTTTGACATATGGATGTCTCAGTGAGTGCAACTCAGATTGATTACACTGCATTTCTTTTCCTCTAAACGGCACTAAAAACGTAATTTCCAATTTGACTGGTTGGTTAGTTTGTTCATTTCCTGATGTTTTCTCCTGAAAGAATGAGGTCACAGTTATCCAAGTTGAAAATCACATTATTACCTCTAGTACATATATTTAACTCTTTGCTTTTTCTATATATTCTTTCACAGTCCAAAACACCCCTTCATATAAGAGCTTCAATGAATATATTATTACAGTAATTACTGATTTCTCACTTTTACTTCAAAACTAAACACTGTAGACCCATTTGTCAACTAAGACCAAAGTTTGGCTTTATGTTCAATCCAAGATTATTGCCAGCCACAGAGATCACAGCATAGATTAAAACCTACAGCTAGTGGGCACAATATGTTGATACTAATCCTGTAAGCAGTTTAGTGCTTAGTAGCATATAATTTAAAATTGTTTGGTTGGTCAGCCAAATCCTGAAATCCTTCCTGCCATTACTTTTTTTCAGTGCAAAATTGTTGCAATCTTCTGTTTTTTCGTTGTGTCCAAAACTGATACCTTTTATAAGTGGGGTTTTCATGCAGTGCATAGCTACCCCGATCCTATACAAACCTCTGTTGGAGACTCTCAGTGTAAAAAATGAGTTGGTTCAGCACAGCTTCCAATCTTTCTAAGCCCAAATATTATGCTAGTTTGGGTGCAGTGCTACTTAAAATAGTTTATCTTTTATGTTTGGCATCTTGATCGCTTTGTGCCTTGGAATACCTTCACACAGGGTCTGGAAATGCCCCAAAAGACAGTAACATCCCAGGCATGGAGTGTTTGGGTGCTCAGGCAGATCTCAGCTGTCATGCCTGGAGCCTCCTGTGGCAAGGAGGAGATTAGGGACTGTCCTGTGCCACAATCTCTTGTGCCCAGCCAGCACAGCTGCTCATACACTCACCAGCCCAATCTAATCCCTCTGGGAAATAAAGGCACTCCTGCAGCAATTTAGGTTCCAGGTAATATTTACAATATTATTAGATGAGTGTAAAGGATGTGAAAGCAATAACCTTGCTCCTTTTTTCTTTCTTTTTTAATATGGTACATAGGCATGCAGCTTGTAAGCCATTCTTTCCAGATGTTATCTAAAAGAGACAACTTACAAACCCTTGAAATCTGAGGTTTGTAATACAAATGTTGACAGCTTCTTAACTAGAGCAGAACACCAGTTCATTTGGTGTGTACATACTGTCATTTTCAATGCTGCTGTGCCATCTGTTCACTCTGTGAATTGTAAAAGATTTTTCATCTATTGGTTTTAAAATCTGTTGGATGAATTGGATTGTAAAAGGTGAAGACGTAAATGGATGGCACCCTCTCTTTCTCTTCCCCTTAATTACAACTATCTTTCCTGCCTTTCCAAATGCTGAGAGTGGAAAGGTTACTGAAAATTGTGATGTGATCTTGCGGCAAATCATTGTTATAGCCGTCACTTAGAAGGAAATGCTATCATTAGGTTTGTAAAATATATTTTATAATCACACCCAGTTTTCTGACAGTGATACCTTCTTGATAGTTTTCCTTCTGGGCTGAAAATTTCCATATTGATTCCTGGCCAAAGATGATTTCTTCAAAGGAGCTGAAGTTAAGTGCCTTCAGTAATGGTGGAGTTCTCCTAGTGTAAGAAAATTGCATTTCTCTGTATATGTATTTTTTAAAAAGTTATAAGCTAAGCAATAAAAACAGAGTGACTCCAAAATGCAGAACTTAGAATCCTGCAAAATGGAATTTTAACATTTCTTCTAAGAATGGCTTTATGTTAACAACATAAAGACTAAATGAAATTTTCATCTATATATATACATATATAGGGAAATCTGTAAGGACTTTGCATTGGATTGCTATCCTTAAACTGCCTGCTTGGATTTACTCAATTTCATGGCTTTCATTGAGCTCATATAGCTGAATAACTGAGGGATTCTTGTGATGGGACGGAAACCTGGTCTTGTAAGGCAGGAATGACTATTGTTTCTTTCCTCCTGTTGTTCTTATATACACTCTGATGTCTGGGATGTGGCTAGAAAAACTGACCAAACTGGCATTTGAGAAACTAGTGCGAGTACATGTTTAGCACAGCCATTCAGAGGGATGAGCTTGGGCTTTGGGCATGGATAAGGAATGCCTTAGGAAAGCCAAAATAAGAAGGTGGCTGAACATCTCATTTGTAATAGAATATGTGAAGCCCTAACTTAAAAGTTTTTGTAGTTTTAATTAGTAAAATATACTCTAATTAACATTTTTGGGAGAGGCTGGGGGTGAAGTGCAATAACTCGTGCTGTGTGAGTTTGCCTGGAAAACTCTTGCATCTTACTCACATTTTTAGATCATTAAGAAGCTGACCAGTGTTTATTTAGCATTCCTAATGATGACATCTAGGCCATATTCAGTTCATATCCCTCTTTGTGGCATACATCACTGAGCTTTGTCAATTAATTAGTATCCCTGCAAACTACAAAGATATGAGCTATTTTAGTAGGGAAACTTATCAACAGCATTAGTTGAGTCCTTCTTGTAATACTACAACACTGTGGATTTAATTTTTTTGGTTGGGAAAAAACCCACAAGCTATGACAACCATCAAATTTGACTTTTCAGCATTCTAAACTCAAGAATCTAAAACAAATAAATCTAAAATACCAATAAAGAAAACAAGAATCTACTGTTCTCTGTGCTAAGGGAGCATCCTGATATTTTTTTTCTGCACATTCTTTTGTTCATCCTGAGGCTAGTTCTTTTTTGTACATCTATCATTGCAGCACAGAGTTTATTTTCTTCTCAAAATCTGAGTTAGCAAAATGATTATAAACATTGTCATCCAGGGATAACCAATTGGAAAAAAGAAAGTACAAAACTGGACCTCCTGCAGTAATTGTTATAGAGTAGCTACTTATGAAAGTGCATGGTTTGACATTAACATTTTTTCTTGTAGCTATTTTTATTGCCTCAGCAGAGACATCAGACAAGATTCTCCAAGTTTAAAGAGAATCTAAAAATAATCCTCCCTTCGCAAGGCTGATGGGATGTTTATCTTGTTGTTAAGTATCTATTTGCTCCTATTACATCTCAAAACATGTTATGATGGGGTAACTGAGAGTAATGACACTAAATTAGGATAAGGAAAATTGAGGTTAAATAGCATACTGATAATCTTCCTGACAGTGAGATCTCTGAAATCACTGAATAATCTCCCATGGGAATAGAATGGAGCTACACTGCTTGATGCTTTGAAAAGGGCTAATAAGCACTAGGTGTGCACCTTAGGGAGCAGTCTTTCACTAGCAAGAAATGAATAAGGTGACCGAACAGATGTCTTGATTTCATCATTCTGTAAATTTGAATTTGCTTTTTGTTCTGTTTAGAAAGATACCATTGCTTTCAATACTTTCTCTAAAAACAAAAAAAACCACTTTTAATAGCATTTCATAATATGTGACATAAATTTTTCACATACTGAAAGATCATACTTTGTGATAGTGAGGGTTTTTTTGAAGGGGAGAGTCTTATTTAAAAGGAGAAATCCTACTTTTCTCAAGAAGTTAGCAAACCATGTTGGGTTAGTTGTTCAAACTGCCTTCTAAATATTCAGCATGAAATGTACTTTTACCCAAGAAGGACCTGAATAGATAACTCCAAATGTCTACAGTATAAATTGTTATTTATTGTTTTGACAGTGATAGGAAAGTGCCAGTACTCCTCCTGGTTGAAAGGAGGGTTAAAAAAGTTTGGGGATATTTTCATGGTGTAAGGTGAACAGCTTAGATAGCACAGCAACTACTGCAATAATCCATGTGTTTCACCTCTTACTAAAAAGTACATTTTAGTACATTTTATTTTTTTTAATGGTTTCTGGTTGGGTTTTTAGTTGGTTGGTTTGTTCATTGGTTAGTTGGTGGTGTTTGGATTCTTTTTATTATAGAACAAATCTAATCTTGGCATGGAGATGTTGCAGGGGTTTTCTGGGGATTTTTTTTTTTTTTGTTTGGTTTGGTTGTTTCTTTGAGGGTGTGGTTGTTTGTCATTTGTGTTTGTTTGTTTTTTGGGGGGGTTGTTTGTTTTCTTTTGTTCTACCGAGTTTAATGTCTTCTGTATGCTTTCTTGAAAAACACCACATTACATCTGACTTCCAAAATTAAAAGTTTATTCCCAGGAAGTCCAGTTTACACTGCCACAGATTGCTATGAAGTCTGAAAAATCCCCCCACTGCTGACTGAGATCAACATAAGTCCCACTGGTGTTCGCTGTTGTCCTCTGCTGGATGCTACTCTTTAATCACTAACAAGGGTCTGATGAGATTTAGCACTAAGATGATAAAGCCTTGATGTTATCTTTTAGAAGGGTATGGTGAAAACTGACAAATATACTGATTGACAGTGTTTGCCCATGTGTTCTAAGATTCTGATATTATGCAAGGACCTGGCAAAAAAGAGAGACTCAGGATCGTTGTTCTGTATTTGCCATTTCTGTGAGCAGATGAGAAAAGCAAACCTAAAATGTTTCTCCCAAGACAGAAGGCTCGTTGGCCTGGCAGGAAATCAGGTAAGGCTCTTTAAGGTAATTACAAAAATTAACTTGTCTTCATGAAGCATTTCCATTTTGTCTAATGGGCAAATCCTAACTCCTCCAAAAGCATGTTCAGAACTCTGCAGCCATTCCTGAGAGGAGACCCTTCGTAGCTTTCAACCTAAGAATAAAGCACAGGATGGAGAAATTATGGAAGAAAACCCAAATGCAAATATCACATTTTTGCAGCTAGAAGTGAAACCTTCCGTTTGATCTTCTTGGTTAAGTCACAGAAAAAGTGTGTGGGTTTACTGGAGTTAAGGAGCAATGTATAAATCTATTTAGAGATAATAATAATAACCATGCTGTGTCAGATCAAAACACCAGCAAGCCCACGATTTGATTTCTGACAGAACTCATAATTTAAAAACACCACAAGTGTGCACATTTTTTCTGCCTTTTTTTTTTGGAGGGGGGGCTATTTTAATTCCAAGAGCTGAGATGGATATCTTTTGCAGCCCAGTAAATATGACTTTCTCTATTACTAGAAGAAGGCCATAAGCCTTGTATTGACCTGACAATGCAGGACCTCAGCACTACTCTGAGCCTACCTACACCTGAGCCAATTATAATTTGTTTTCACAGTGTGTTACATTATGCTCCATACACACCACATCTGTATGAGGTCTGAAAACTCTGGTTTATCACTGCACAACAAAGAAGAGCACTTTCTGTTAATAATAATTGTAAAATGCACCTGCACAACTTCCAAACTTTACCTGGGAACCTGTGAAATGGAAGCAGACCTTGCTGAACATAAAACCAGGTGTAAAAGTGAGGAGAAAATTACTCTTGCCACCAGCATACTGCTCCTTGCACCAAAGAGCTGGGGATGTCACTGACACCATTTTCACTGTTACTGTTCCTCAGGAAAACTGTCTTGTCAGCCTGAAGTTCCACTACTCTCTGTTTGCTCTATCAGTATCAGATTTTAACTGAGCAACTAACTTTTTGTTGCATTTTTTTAGATATTAAGTTTTAATTAGGGTATCAATAAGTTCTTGGCTTCACATGTAATGACATATTGTCTCTTACTATAGTAATATTCTGAGTGCAAGTTTGCACATAAGGTAATCATCACTAAATCATTTCAAACCAATAGTCCAGTTTTCCTTCAAGCCCCAAATTTGGCAGCCTCAACACTGACAGAAGAAATGACACAGTTCTTCTATCAGCAAAATCAGATCCTTTAGCTTTAAAACTGGCTCCTAGAGGCATCTTCAGGTTCATTATTATTTCTTGTGCTGGAAGAGAATGTGAACAATAATTTTTTCACCATGCTACTAATTATTTTGTAGACCCCACTGAAAGCATATCTTTTCCATGCTGACTATTCATCATTCAGCTGCTTATTCCCCATACATAGGCTCTTCCATGTATTTGATCAACTTTCTTTTTGAAGCTTAATAAGATCAAACATATCTTTCTTGAGATGAATGTACCAGAACACCACTCCACACAGCAAATGCTATTTAATCATGGCATTGCACAGTGTCATGATGTAAGGACTTCAAGTGCACAGTTGCCTGTCTCAAGAACTCACATAAGGTTCTCCATTTACTTTTGTATTCCCTACCCAGCAGTTTCATGACATCAACCTAATCCTGAACAGAGTAAGTAAAAGAAAACATGTCATAGGAATCATCCAACATAAACCCCAGGACATACTTGACTGATGATATCAGCTCAAAGGCATTCTCTGAGCACATTATTTATGTGTAGAATGAGTTTTGTTTGTCATCTGCAAATGCATTGCTCAATGCTGAATTCCTTTTGACATTTTAAGTAGTCAGGGAGTATGATAAGGTGCTTCTCCAGCTCTCTGGAATTGTCCTTGTCCTTAAAACAAGAGATTAATATCATCAGCAAAATATTTTCACCCTGTTATATATTCTTTTCTAAAATAGTTCATGAATACAGCATAAGTCCCAACAAAGATGCCTCTATGGTTCCAGTTTTCCCAATATTGTGAAAGCCCATCCTCTACTACCTGAGCCATGATCATTTCATTTCCTTAAAAGCCTTTGGTCTTGCAATGTCTAAAGCCTTACAGGAATTCAAGAAGACTGCAGAAACCAAATCAACTCTGTTCAACTGCTGGAGAACTATAAATATCACTGGTCTCATAAAACAACACTTACATTTGTAAAAGTCATTTTGAACCTTTCATAGTGATTACTTTTAAGCCAGTATCTACTAATTCTTTTCTTTCCTTAGAGTTTCTACTAATTTCCACTTTGAACAACAGGACTTGAGGGCTGCAGTTCCAGGAGAAATCCATAATTATTTCTTTAAACAAGAAAATAGTATTTCCAGCATTTAGTCAGAATATGAAGGCAGCTTAAAAGAGAAGTTGTGTGCTTTATTGCTTCAGCTATCCACCTCTCAGGTCCTGCAGACTTCTTGGATTAATGACATTTGGCCTATGCAATTTTTTAGTGTCAGCTTTGTTTAACATCTTCTGCAGATATTTCAGCTTCAGACAGATCTTCTGCTGGCATGGGTATCTCCTGAAATGAACAGTGCTCAAAAGGATTGATTAACACTGCTTTTATGCACTGATAAAAGATTCTCTGGCAGGTTTTCTACTCTGAGTGTGTTTGAAAACAGATTTATTATTAGTTTTTACTCATTTTGCTATTTAATTCTCAGACTCTCTTTTAGATTGTCTCATTGCTTTTGCTGTCCCTATTCAGGAATTTATGATTGTCTCTCTTGCCTATATTTAGACAGAGATTTATTTTTTCTAGATAATCTCTCCTTGTTTCTAACATTTTTACTCTTGTTTTTTTTCATGCTGGCTGCATTTCACCTCTTCTCTAGCCTTTATAATAGGTGGTGTGCCCAGGGAGTAGTATTATTTATAGCCTGATATTTAAGTAATGAATATTCCTCAAGAAACTCTATTAGAGTCTAATTCAGTAATACTCGTGCCTAAGTTAGAACATTGTGAGAATGGTCTCACTTCCTTAAAAGTACTTATGTTCACATTATGTTCGTGTTTAAATAGTATTTTTGAACTGCAGCAACAATGAAGATTGTTTAAAGATTTATTAACACCAAGAAGTAGTAATCAGATTTTTTGGGTTTTGTTTTTATAAAATGGTGAAAAAGTTGTCATTGTTGTAAATTCTCTATGTTGTTTGCAGTTTATTCTAGACATTTTTGCCCATAAGTAAACATATGATCATTAGGTTGGATTTTTGTCATTATGAAGTGTAAAGGAAGTCGAACTTCCTAAGATAGCTTATTTAATAGAAAATGTACCAATTCATTTCAAGCAAAAGATAACTTCTGCTTTCCAGCTGGCTCTGAGGATGTTTTTCTATGATGGAAAAGCACAAAATACTAGAATTGTCTTTGCAATTTTACATCTAATAACATTGAATGAATTATGAAAATTTATACAAAATATTAACTGAAATGAGAATGAAGAGTGGAGATTATGTGCCTGGATTCTAACTCTTTGCTTATAGAGCAGTAGCAGTAATTTTAGTGTCAAATGACAGATGTCCTTGAAACATAGCAAATCCAGTCACAGGTCATTCTTAGAAAAGCTTTTTTCATTTCTGTTCTATAATTAAAATAACAAAATAGGTGTATGCCTCCTCTTATGCTCCTGTATGAAGGATAACAGGAAGAGGGGGGAAATATAACCAGAACTATATATAAACCTCAACACTTTTCTGATAATTCATTTTATAATCCCTTAACACTGTGGAGATTGATTGGCTTGTGCAGATATAAATGAAATTTTAGAGATTATTGGCTGCACTCCCAGCATGATATGCCACATTCTCCTACTGTTAGGCTTCAGAGCTACAAATTAATGCAGGTTAAAGAAAACTTTGCATTACTCTTTATTAATTACAATAAAAAAGCCAGTTTATGGGGGCCTCTGTTGTCAACAATCAGATATAGACTCATTTCTTAGTGCATCACAGCCCTTTTTTGGGTAAAACATTCCTTTTAAAAAAGCATGTAGAAATTCCTCAGTGCTTTTTTTTTTTAACTGATTAAGTCTTGCTATCATCTTTAAACAAGTCTCTATATATAGATACAAGATAAAAATAAGGAGAAGAACTGTTTGGGGCGGGGGAAGGAAAAGAATTTGCATATAAGTAAAATTTGTTCATTATAAAGGGCCCAGGTAGATCTAGTAGGTCAGATTTTTGAAACCAGATCTGTGATATGGTCTTTCAAAATTATTGATGCTTCTGAATTTGTAAGTGGGCTGGTTTTTTGTAGTTTTCGAGGCTTTTTGAATGCTCAAGCAGTTCTTTTGTCCTGCTTAGCAGTAAATATTGCAATTAACTAAACCAGCTAAGTCAGTTTAGGCACAAATGTATAATTGGGAGACCTAAAAGAAGTTTATAATGATTTGTTGAGAAAACAATAAGGCATCACCTTCGATTACGGTAATATTCTCTACATTGTGGATTGCAGAGGTTAATTATCCACAAACCTTATTTCTGACAATGCTAGCTTATCTGTCCAAAGCCTCTGCATCCATGCCTTGTTTCTTAAAAGATGTTTATCACAGTTCTGAATAATTGAAAATGTCTGATTGCCAGACCTGTAAAATCCAACTCTGGAAAGCAGCCTAAGTACTTCCTATTTAAAAGCTGGAATATGTAGGTTTGGCCTCTTGAAGTAAACTATTTAAACAGTCCCAGCACAATATACATTTTTATCACTAATAGTTTCATCTCTTGGTTTTGGGTGAGTTTTTTTCGGTTTTTTTCTGAGAAGTTCCACATGAATGTATCTATTATTTCAGCTGTTCAGCTGTCAGTATCTATGGTAGATGTGATACTTCTGACTGTTTAGTTTACAAAATCTGGTTTTTAAGATTGCTTTCTGCAGTAATTTGCATTCAGTCTTGTATTCACAACAAACTACTGTGAGGAATTTTCTCTTGAGTTTTGAAAAACCATTTTCCAAAAAGAACAGAAGAACAGATTACTGATTTCCATTTTCTCTGTTTGTGCATGGATGTATATAGATGTGTCTGTGTGCTCTGTACTCTACACTCGTGAGGCCACACCTCAAATCCTGTGCTCAGTTCTGGGCCCCTCATTAGAAGAAAGAAATTGAGGTCCTGGAGGGAGTCCAGAGAAGGGCAAGCAGCTGGGGAAGGGTCTGGAGAGTCCTGTGAGGAGCAGCTGAGGGAGCTGAGAGAGTTTAGCCTGGAGAAAAAGAAGCTGAGAGGAGACCTTAGCACTCTCAACTCCCTTGACAGGAGGCTGTAGCCAGGTGGAGCTCAATTTCTTCTCCCAGGCAGACAGCAACAGAACAAGAAGAAATGACCCCAAGTTGCATCAGGGTTGGACATCAGGAATAATTTTTTCACTGAAAGGGTGGTTAAACATTGGAACACGCTGCCCAGGGAGGTGGTAGAGTCACCATCCCTAGTCGCAATTAAGAAACAAGTGGATGTGGAACGTAGTGCCATGGTTTAGTTGGCTTGGCCTAAGGTTGGACTTGATTAACTTGGAGGTCTTTTCCAACTCTAAAGATTCCTCATGAAAGTACATATTTTTTGGCATTTCATTAAAATATCTTCTGTCTAGAGCACCACCAGTGTCTTCTGGTACACTATTTTTCTATTCTATTTTCCAATACGGAGTAGAAAAAAAGTTATGTTTTTGTATTTTCTAATGTGTAACTAAAATGGAATAATTGTGCTATCAACAATGATTTCTTCATCTATTTCTTCTTGTTCACAGAAAAAAATGTTGGTTAATAAAAAGATATAACATAGAAATAATAATAACTGTCAAATTCTTCAAATTATGAAGGAAAATATTACTATGTAAGCTCTTTGCTACAGGACTGACTGTCAGTCAGATTTAGCAACTGGAGTGATTCTCTCTGGTCTTCCTGGGACGTAATGTGCTCTTGCCAAAATGCTGATTTTGGCCATAGGCCTAGGGGAGATAAAAGACATGCCACAGTCATTTAGGCATGCCCTTAGGATGTAGGAAGCAAGTTCTTTCCTCTGATCAACGCAAAGATTTTGGGGTTAATGTAGTCCAATTTTCCCAGAAAGTAATGATTCCATATAGACTTTGATTCCCCTGAGGAAGTGATCACTTTATAGACCATCGTCACCAGCTTTTTCCCTCTCTTCATCTTCTGCAAGTACTTCATCTCTTCTGAGGAAATGCAAAAGGACAAATGAGAGAAGTACTTTTATAGAAATATCTAAATGTATCTCACTACATATTTTCTCTTGAAATGGGCCAATTGGTCTCTGATGAGCTTTAGATTTAACAATCAGTAGTCAAAAGGGTTCACCAAAAGTGATTTTCTTTCTTGTATTATCAAGAGCTTCTTCAGTGAGGGAACACCTTGGATTGACCTTTTGTTTCATATGCTATAGTTATTTGGAGCTTTGCTCTAATAACAGCATTGTCTCCTCTCAAATGTGATCTCAGGTAGTAGTATCTCTGCAAATTTTTGGCTCTCTGTCAACTCATTTGACAGCTAAGCTCCTAATATATTCAGGCTAGAAAATAGGAAGTATATGCCTTCTGCATTTTAATATGAGAATAACGTTAATTATTCAAGTTAGATCAGCACAAATTAAAATTTAATGCCAACAAGTCATTATCATGTTATCTTAACCGAGGAGAATGTTGTGTCTTTACAGTACTCTTCATTTCAGTTTACTCTTTATTTCAGTTTTTTCCCAGCTGAGTGAGCAGGTAAACTTTATCTCAGGCCTGTAACCCCATTTTCAGAAATCCCGTATTTCTCAATCTCAAAAGTATTTGAAAGAAAAAAAAATGGAAAACTTTGGAATCTCCGTTTTTGCACTTATTAATATATTTGAGTGGCCACAGCTCTGAACAACCTGCTGCAGCTGGTGCTGCTCTGAGCCAGGGGCTGGACTGGGTGATCTCCACAGGGGCCACAGTCATTCTGTGGGTCTGCAGTATAGGTAAATTCTAAAAAATCTACTGTATTATTAAGATGGGGTTGCATAGATAAAATGTGTGTGTATGTATGTGTATAAATTATATACATATATATATTTATATATATGTTTGTGTGCATTTCTATTAAATTATAACTACTAAAGGCAAAAATTCTATTAATAACTAAGACTCAGCTGTAAATCTGAATCCCATTCGGTAGATTATTATGAACTGCAGTACTTGACATTTAATTATGTTAAAGAAAAACCCTTACACCATAAAAGGAAAATAAGACAAATTTTTCAATAGATTTTATTTACACAAATTTTTTAATTCAGCTGCAGTGAGTACAAGTGGGTCACTTATCCCGCAAGAGAAATAAAGAATAGAATAAAATTTAGTAGACTCAAAGCATTCTTTCAAATTACTGTTACCAAACTTGGAATTATTTTTATTTCTAAGACTTCATCTCCTTCCAGCAGCTATGCACACTTCAGAATAGAGGTGCAGAGTGCCAATGCTCTTCCAGAGCTGATCACAGGTAGATCATGGTTATTCCCTCTTGAAACAAATTCCTGCTCTGCGCAGCTTGACATCTGCACTTTTGTACTTGGGATTTTATCATAAATCCTCAGTGCTGCTCAAGCGTTACAGGTGGGCAGGCTGTTTTTAAGGAAATCACTGGTAGATGTGGTACACTGCATACTGCAAGTGATTCCAGACCCACTGGCAAGGCAGAGAGGTTTTTTCCCATGGTGGGATGGGGCTGAGGAGACAGAAAGGTTTATAAATTTTTTCCAATACAGTTTAGAGTCTCAAGGTTCACAAGCACATACCAGCCCCAGGATTTCCTGCCTCAGATGCACCTGTGAAGAACCTGGATGACTTTTGAACAATGTTCTCGCTCTCTGGGAGAAACAAGAAACAAATTCTACAGACAAGGAAAGGTTTGTCCTGTCCTGAACTGTCTATGTTGGTTATGTATAAACAGAGCTCAATTACTGCCAAATCTTACCTAAGAGTTAAAGAATATGTACATTTTAAAAGCAGTTTCTTAAGGTCTATTATGGTAGTCATTAGTACACTCACTACTCTAGCTTAAGGCTGTGAATATTTCTTCACAAGTTAAATCTCTGGTTGTTGTTCCTGCATTTAAAGTTTTATAGGTTCCAGTGTCCTGAATTCTCTTGCTGTTTTTCCCTTATTTATGGATATTGATGGAGGAAAATGTAGACTGTAATTCATAATATTTTACCAAATTAATAGATATATCACTTTTAGATTTGGTTTAGGTTTTATTTCTTTCTGCAAAACATTTATTTTATTCTTCAGGATATTAAATCCAGTTCCTCTTATACTCATCTCTATAAACTTTTATACTCTCTTTAAACAATGAATGTGTCAAAAAGACACTGTGGGAGATTTTCAGAATTATGTAACTCAAAAGATTTCAATAGCAAACTGTGCTTTCTCTAAGGAACATTAAGTTTTAAGTGAGTTATTTGATTCTGGATGGCTCTTTCAACCAATATTTTAAAAACTTTTATAAGCTTCAGATGGCTGCTGAATTTATAGCGCTGGTAAGTCACATAACAAGTCCTCAGAATATGGCCATGGTTCTGCAATACACACATGCAAGGTGTTAATCACTAAAGCACTTTCTGAGCTCCTGGATGAAATACTGCTAAAGGATGAAACACACACAGATTACTGATATTCTTCAGCAAGCTCTGATTTATAAATTTCATCTCCCTCTCAAAACTTGATCACTTTATTTTTTTTTCATCCAGACTCCACAGAGACTGCACAAGCTGTGTCTCCCTGGTCCTGTCCGTTTAGCGAACATAAATAATCAATGACATGTCATTCACCACAATTCACAAGTGATTTTTTTTCCTTGTATTTGAGGTAATTCCACAGACATAAAACTTGTCTCATTTGTAAGGTAGTGATCCAGTCTAAAAAATATAGGTCTACAAGGTATTCTATCACACACAGGAAGAGCCTGCAAGGAGTCTTGCTGTGAAGCCACAGGGTCTGCATCCAAAACTGAGGCCTAAGGAGAAAGAAGTCACCAGGGTCTGCTGGTTCTTATTCTAATCAAATAACCAGATTTTAATACTTTACTAAATTTATATTCAAATACATTTAATAGCAAGTCCAAATCTTAAGACTACTATAAATCAAATATAAATAAATAATCTGCAGTTATAATGTTTTAATGAATTATTAAAATAGCAGTTCTTTAAACATTATATGAAATAAACAGCAATAATCTCAAATTTTGGGAAATGTTCTGGAAAAGACTGCAAAATAATATTGTTCATTCATAAGGTTTTTTATTAGACAATAGTGAAGGTGTTCTGATGTGGATTTTTAGACCAGCATACCTAGGAGTTAAAAGTGTTACATATACATGGAATGTGTAATTTCAACCTTAAAGAAGTTCCATATTTTAAGGCTGTATTTTTAATATGACATTCCAATTTGTTCAGCAAATTATAATTTTCACTCCTTTTAAGGAAAGATGATCTAATTTTCAACAAAGAGAAAATACTGAGATGCTGACCAATGCCAAATGTCATTGAAATACATTATTTTAATCAATGATGAAAGAGAGGAATAGAACAATTAAACCCCTTTCATACTCAGTGCCATTAAGTAATAATATTGTCATACTTTTGTCATATTGTGCTTTCAAATATTTAATTAACCATATGGAGAAAGGATAAAATGTGCAGCCTATTGTGCATTTTGCATTAATTCACATTTTGCTAATGACCCATAGCGCACTAATTTATCATGGCAGACCTTGGAGCTTTAGTTATATGACTGGAAAATCTTTGAGAGTCATAAAGAGTATTGTAGATGGTTTTTCTTTATAAAAATAAAAACTAAAAATGCCATAAAAATCAAGATCCGTGAGGATTTTTGTTAAATGGTTGTAAGACTAACAGGTTTTGTGCATATTAGTAATATTTAGATTGATGAATATTTTATTGAGAATATAAAGTAGCTGAAATACCTCATTGATAACAACACAAAAGAGACGAAAATAGAAACAGCTTGAAAACTAAGAGAAATAGAGTAAAGGGAAAATACGTGGTCTCGAAACAGGAAACAAAACCTCTATTTCCTTTGAAATTCAAGATTTTGGAAAACATCTTTTCATATTTCAGAGTAAGCATTTGTAAATAGAAAGACACCTTAACACCTCTTATTTCTCATGTCTTGTAAGAATACATTGCTGGCTCATGTTCACCTCTGTGTTCAGCAGGACCCCTATGGCTCCTTTTCTGCAAAGCATCTGTGGAAATGGTCTCCAGGATTAGCTGAGTATCCTGCCTCCTTTCTGTTGCATTTCTTGAAGACAAAAGTGATTTTTTTCCCCTTCCAGTCCTTAGACTTGTCTCCCAGCCACCAGATCATTGGAAGATATTTAAGAATAGCCTCACCATGGCATCTGCCAGCTTCCCCAGCACTTGTGGGTTTGTCCCACCAGGGCCCATGGACTTCTGTGTGAAGTTTGCTTAAGTATCACCTGATCTGATCCTCTTCCATCAAGGATAGTTTTAACTTGCTCCAGACATTCCACCCTGGTCTCCAGGCTCCTGGATTCCTGAAGGTTGTTCTTACTATTGAAGATTAAAGTGAAGAAGGCACTCAGTACTTTTTTGTGTGTGTCCTGCGCCACTTGGGCCCCTTCCTAATTAGACAGTGGGGACAAATTTCCTCAGTCTTCCTTTTTCTGCTTGTGGACTTGAGGAAGCCCTTCCTGATGCCTTGATATGCATCTCCAGATTCCATTCCAGGCAGGCTCAGACTTTCCTAAACACACATTTGCATGCTCAGACAGTGTGACTACATCCTTCCCAGGATATCTATCCATCCCTGCCTGCTTTTCTATACTTCCTTTTTCGGTGGTTTCAGATCTGCCAGGATCTTCTTGTCCATCCCATTTTGCCTGACATCCTGCTTGTCAGAATGAATTGTCCCTGACGCTGTAGTAAGCTGTCCTTGAACAGCAACTAGTTTTCTTGGACTCCTCTTGCCTCTGGGGTTCAAATGTTCCTGGGCACCGGAACCTCAGTTATCTCTGCTCTTAACTTGAGAAAATGCTCCCTAACATTGTCATGCCTCTCCCAAAAACCCTTACCTGTGTTTTGGGAATTGTGTCAGGGAGCACTCCCGATACATGGAATGGAAACGACTCTCATATTTCAGAAGTTAACAGTTTACACATATACTCTTTTGCATAGCAGGTGACTTCCATGTCAGAGTTTTGTCCTCAGTATATTTTCTAATCTAGGCATAGCAAATCAGAGCTGCAAGTAGGGAGCTAGAATTCATCTTCATTAGATTCATAGAATCATAGAATGGCTTGGGACGGAAGAAACAATAAAGATCATCCAACCTCCCCCACCTTCAGCAGAGACACCTTTCCCTAGACCAGCTCACTCAGAGTCCCATCCAACCTGGCCTTGAATAATGTAACCACAAGTAAACTAATGAGCCACAGAGGAAAGAATTGAAGAGATATGGGAAAATTATATATAGCTGTGGTGACAACCTGTTAGTGTATTTCAGTTTGCACCAGATGTTATGTTTTTTAAAAGCCTCTGATAAGATCTATTTAGCCTTACAGTAAAAAGCAAACTTCAACCTCAGTCAGAGTATATCGTCTTACATATTTATTAGCACTGTGGTTTTGATCTTCTGTTCCTTCCACAGGTGAAGTTCAGTGAATTTATATTGAGACTGACTGCAGATCCTGTAGGACTGTATCTGAATGCTCCCAGCTGCCTGAGTTCTGCAACTGGACAGAAGAAGTTGCATATTTCTATGCTCCTCTCACTGTGACAGGCTGTCAGGGCCCTAAATGTAGGAGGATAGCAGTTCTCCACTGAGCTCTTAAATGGAAAGGATGTAAGCTAACAATTATTAGACCATGTTAGAATTAATATCTGTATACTTTCTATGACACTGTCATTACTTTTCAAAAATAAAATTTCTTTTTTTTTCTCCTTCATCAAAGCATTACTATTTAATATTATGACACCATCTATACCTCAGCGAAAATTTAAGGAAGCTAAGCCTTGGGTAGCATATTCTATACTGATCTGTTTCTGCACTGGGAAACAATTCTGTCATCCAGACAACTGGGAAGGTCCTATGGATATTCATGTGTGGATCATGGCTTACCTTCCACCCCAGAAAGAGAAAATGTTAGTACAATAGTATCTACCACGCTAACATGTAATTTATTTGTAAATTTTATATCTGTAAATGAAAATACAGTTTCCACTCACCACTGTATCAAGTACTGGAGCAATAGATAAATTCACTGTCTCATAACACTTAAAGCTGTGGTACTTAATTAAACAGATTGCTTTGTTTTTAACATAAGTTCTAGTCAAATAACACAGAGCACAGCAATTATTGAAAACTGCATGTAATTTATAAGGCGATAAGAGAGGAGATTTAGGAGGGCTCATATCTGGAACAAGCATTCTGTATTCTGCAATCCAATGTTTCAAGTCAAACTTTTATTCTTGTTGATTATCAGACTACACGGTCTAATTAATCTTTTATTACTCTGCAGCATTAATATCTTCTCAGTCACACTGGACTATTAAAAGTCACACACTCACAAGACAAAATATAAAACAAATGTTAGTGTTCAACATTGAAATTAGACTCCAATCAGTACATAAAAATAAATCGATAAATTTTAATATAGACACATATTTGTAGAGAGTAACAAACAAAAAATTTTGATAAGCAGCAAATATTGTTCCAAGAAAACAGCTTTAAAAGTATTATTTATACATTACCTTTTTTTTCTTTCCAAACATTTTCTAAAAGCTACTGAATTGATGGATTCAGGTATCTAGTTCTCCCTGACTGCAAAATCACTCATTTACATTTGCAGCACCAAATTCACAAAATAGTCACTATCTCCTTTACAAGTCCCTATTTAACAGGTAACTTTTTGATCTTCTCACCAGTTAAGATTCTCAGATTTTCAAATAAAAGGAGACAATATCATAACCCATCTACCTATATCAAATAGTAAAATTTTTAATCAGGTGCTGTATTTTTCTTCCTTGTTCTTGAGCAAAACTGGTGAAGGTTTTCAGTATGCTGGGGAACACCATTGAAATCAAAGTAGAAGAATTCATTTAACCCAACAATCATTTTGGTGCAAAACTGATTTACTTAAAGTCCTAAATTGATACTAAAAACTTTAAATTCCCATCAAATTCAGCTTATTAAAATCCCTGAGGATTGTGTTTGTCTTACTCCCCCTTCAACATCTGTTAGCACAGATGTGTTTGTTAAAGCTGTACCTGGCTTGTATAATGTGAAACCCACCCACAAATGTTTTCCATAGTCACAGAAGCTTCAAAACCAACATTAATCAAGGCAGTATATAACAAATACACGATCTGTGTGCAGAAAAATCTGTCATGTCTGGGCTACAGGGGCAGAACTTTCATCTTGAATTATTTTCCATAACTAGCTCTCATTAGCTGTACATCTTATAGCATGTTATTGCACTGGAGCAATTTCAGGGGCTTCTGCCCATTGTTATGAGAGTGTTATAACATTTCAACACTCTTTGATTGTATTGCAGGACTGTAATGTGCTAGAAGTGTAGTCTTTCATTTATTCTCCCACTAGAGGCCTAATTGGTGACAAGACCTACATCTGAATTCTGCCCCAATCAGCTGAGATCAGAACAAACATCCCCACTGTCACATCTCCATTGCCTTATTAGCATTGCCAGTCATGAATCTAGATTAATTTTAATGAGCTCCTTAAAATATAATTTATTCATATTTCTGTAACTTTCAGGTCAACCTATTAATTTCAAAATTATCTGAGATTATTTTAATAAACTCTGATGAGACCACCCCTTTTTGTGTGTTTTAGGACCAAATCAGCATTGTTCAAGCCCTCAAGACTTATCACTGCATAGTGTAATTAAGCACTAAAAGGATTTATTTTCCATATATTCTGATCTCAAATATTTTTATCTGCCTGAGTTATAACTGAACACCCTTCAGCAAAATATAGTTCTGATATTTCTTTTTTTATGTATATTTTAATTTAAAAAGCTTTCACTGCATTTTTACAGTACAAATGATACACTGAAACAGGGATATCAGCTGTCATTTCAAGCACTGATCACCATTACATGGAAAAATTTACATTGACTTCAAACAAACTAGGGAAGTCTCCAAATCTGGAGCAGGTTAAACACAAACAATCTCAGAGTGCTTAGCTTGGTTTTCACGTTTAAATTTCCTTCATGTCTCCACATTGATTCTGCCTGCAAATCTTTTGTTTTCCCTCCTCTCTGTTTTTTTAACAGAAAAAACAGGGAGTACTCATATTGATTCCAGTATGTGATCCCATGAAATATGAATTCCCAGCTACTAAATTGCTGCAAAGAAACATATCCAGTAACTTTTTCTTAAATCTCATTTTTCTTTCTTAATATGTAAATCCTGATCATTGAGAGAGTTAGTTGTGAGCTGAATGTACTTGCATAAGAAAGCCCATGGGTCTCTCATATTTTCATGCATCCATTTGCTGGATTTCCTGATATAAAATTTCCATTAGAGACCAAACACACAGTTTGAGGAAAAGGTTAGTTCAAACCACCAAGGGAAGTCACATGATGTTGGCCAGTGGTTGTTCATTTTCTGATAGGACACTAATGAATTCTGTATCTTTCCATCCCATATAACTGCAGTTTTTTCTGGAAAGATGAGGAAGCCAGAACTTCTAAGTGATAAAGCAAGAATGGTCTAAAAATAGGACAAGAGAGGAGGAAACAAGAAGAAAATTAATTAACATATCTGTTCTTTATTGAGGCAATTCAGAAGTAAAGAGAACAGCTTCCAACAACAGTTGTTTCTCCCATGCTGCCAATCAACACAAAAATAGGATACAAGTCACAAAGCAAAGAATTCAAGGCAAATTACTTTGAATGCTCATTTAGTGTCACTTAGTCATTGATAGGAATGATAGAATGGAATTAACAGAGTCACTGAAATGGAAGTGCAAATTATGTTCCACTCAACCGTGGGTTTTGATATCAAGGAAAAATTACACAATGTATACTTAAAAACCAATAACCTAAACCAATAAGACACTATAAACTTCTGCTGTATTATTAGACACAGTAAGCAGACAATAAAATCAAGTCCTATGCAAATCAGTCACAGAACCCAGATTCAGATGGGTTTTCACTTTTTATCTGTTGTCATTACACACACTAGTAAATTAATATATCTTTATATATTATTTACTTCCAGACTAATATGCGGTCACTGTGAAGTTCTTCATTGCTTACAGAAGCTTTTATTTGTACTAACTGCTATATTTTTCTTTTGCATAATTCCTTCACACTTACAATAGGAAGAGGAGGTGTAAGATAAAGTTTTGTTTAAAAAGTTGGATTTACACTGATCTGATCGGGACAGATACTGCTACCATAATTTATGTTGAATGCATCTCCTTTTCAGAGCATTAAGTGTGCTGTTAAAACACTTTTTCACCATGTTCTCTGTTTCCTGAAAAAAATAAGTAGAAATATATTAATGTATTAGTTATTTTTTTCATATTTCATTATATGCAAGAGAGAAAAACACAAAAATATTTTAAGATTTAATCATATACATGTAGTTATTTCAGCTGCACACTGTATTAGTTATTCCTTACATGGGACTTGGATTGAATTACAGAAAACATTTAATAAAATTACTATCTGCTATAACTGCACTGACTTCAATAGAATATAAGCAGGGCTCAGCCTGGTCTTTGTATACACATAGGATATTAAAAGCAGAGAAAAATTATGTGAACAGTAGCTCTATAGATGGAAATGAGAAAATTAAATCTTTAAGTCCTAACATTTACTATGCAGTACTTCAAATGTATGTTTGAAGTACTGCATAGTACGGGAACTTCTCTGTGTTCCTGCATAGCTTACAGAGGTTATTGAATTATTCTAGATCACAGATGCCCAATCAAATTTCTGGATAGATTGTCAGGCACTTTAGGTTATCAGCAGTGAGTTTCAAATAAATGCATTTACACCCTCTATCTCCTACCAAAGCAGAGCTCTCTCCTCCACCTTTCCCCACAGTCTTATAAAAAATTTTTCCATTTTTCTGCATATGCCACTTTGGTGGCTGGCTTTGTGGAATGGATCTGCAGAGTGGCCTGAGAAAAAGACTGGCGGATAAGATTAGAACTACCCAAGGTTTTACTGTAGAATGTGGTCCATAAATGAAAGAACATGTGGGGGTGGAGGCCACATATTGCTCACAACTGGTCCAGATTTTTGAAAGCATAATTAGAGTAAAGTACACCTGAAACTCCTGTAGAAATTTGCATTTCGCTTTCCTACCTCTGTGCTTTCTCTTTAATGCTTTTTATTAAAATATTTGATTTAAGGACCATAAACACAAAGTGAATAACAAAATAAAGAAATTATTTTGCCACTTTAGGTCTTGGGAAATGAGGTTGTGAGATTGCACTCTGTGCATACATGTGAATTGACAGGGGGCGAGACGGCAGCAAGCAACAACTCAATATGAGTTATAAAGCTCCATTTATTTCACGGCGAGTGCGGTTTATATAGTATTACAATGCTTCCATTTTTAGATCACTAATCTACTGGTTAATTACACAGGTTATAGTTCACATTTTCTAGCATTCCATTCTCACACTTTCAGAGTTACCCCCTCATTCTCCTTAATCGCAAGTCTCCTCCTGATACATTCCTGACAGTGTTCTTAGAGCTCAAGGGCACAGCTGCATTCCCCTGGTGCCTTTCCCACAGAACATCCTCAGGGACTAAGTGTACTGCCGAGGCCTAGAAGGCCTGCTTGGCTAGCAGTAGTCTTGCTCGAACACCAGTCTCTTTACCTCCTTATTTTCCAACAGTGAATGTGTATATTCTTTCTTCCCTAGCAATGTTTCAACACCCAGGGCAATGTCAGCCAGACTTTAAAGAGATAAAGGCTAAAAGGATATCAGACATTACACATAGCAAGATAGAAGAGGGAGTTTCTATTAGTCCCACACTTCAGAAAAGCCCTCATTGTGAAAGTGCATCTTTGTTAGAAATCAGAGACTCCATGGATGCATTCATTCCATTGTTCACTAGTCGTGAAGCCTTTTTCTCAGTGTGTCTTGCTGACACGTTACTTTTGGATTGCTTTAGCATTTTTAGGTTTGAGGCAAAGTAAAAGAAGTATAACAGTTTCCTAAGGACTGCTTGACTGGACTTTGAAATTCACACTTCATATAAATCAGTAAAGTAAAGCAAAGCAGAAGTATCTCTTTGATTTGCCTGCTATTTTTTGTTGTTTTTCTGCAACGCTGGGCTAGCAGGGAAGACTTATTTTTAATATTTTTGGGCAGGAAATTAGGAAAAACAGAACTTTGAAAATGTGGCTCATGGAAAAAGTGGATAGCACAAATGTGAAGAAAACTATTGGGGAATTGATTTGTGATACAGTTTAAATATATTTTCAACAAGTCTACTAGTGTAACAATAACCTGATTCAAGTGGGATTTTTTTTGATACCTACCAATCTCTACTCCACATACGAAATCTGTCTCACTGCCATTTTTCAAAATAATTTAGATGAAATGCTCCAAAATGAATTCACAGTGAAGGAAGCATGTTTGGTTTTCACTAAGACATTCCATTGAAAAGCAGGAAACAAAAGCCATTCCTTTCAGTTCACATCAAATTGTTTAATGAATTGCTGGATCTGGAAACATAGAAGCAACAGTTCTAAAACTTAGTGAAGGTGTCTCAGAGAAATATTGATTTGAATGATTTACTGAGCTGCAAAAACCAAAATCACGTTGAGGTAATTTGGAACTGTATTTGGAACTGTAATTACACATTAGAATGTGTAAATTTTACTGTCAGCAACAAAAACTGTTATAGTAATAAAATATATTGCAATTTTAATTACAACAGTAATTTTCTATTTACACCTAGCTGAATATGCAGAACAAGCTGTTCTTGGCACAGCTGATGTCTTTTTCTCTGGTCCTAGAATTATGAGCCAGACAAAGTTAAGGGGATAAAAGGGGATTTACATTATAATAAGGAACCTTAGGTGCACAACTCGTCAGGCCAAAAACACCAAAGATGCACACCATGCATGATGTGCATACAACTTCCATAGACTTTGAAAATTAGCATATCTGACAAAGATTCCCCAATTAGAACCTTAATAAATGAAGTAATGTCCTCCCAGTTCTGGTATCTTCTAGATTCTCCCCCCTAGGATGAGGTTTGAACCCTGTTTACAAAAATATGTCTCAGAGAGTTGGTTTCGACCTTGGTTTCTATGGAGAACCAAGATAGCAGAGGGGCTTCAGACCCTCAGCTGGGAGGGTTTTAGGATGTTTAGTCTTTCTGCCTAGGAAAAATACTGTAACTGACTTACAATATATGTAACTAAGTAGATGTGTGCTAAAATAATGTGTGTGTTAAGAATATGTGTGCTAAAAATACAGAGAATATTTAAAAGGTATATAAAAGAAAAAGGCAAAAAATCAGCACGGCATCACCATCAACCCATCCAACATTTGCACTAACTACAACACTACCTGTACATAGTCCTGAGATTAATTTCTTATGTCCCTGTCGTCAGAAATGCTGAATAATATGCCAGATTATAGTGTGGTGCATTAATCTGCTTGAATTAAAGACTTTTTTTGAATAATTATAGAGGACGGTTTACAGAATTTCATTCCTCTTCAAGTGGTTTCTTCTCCAGTTAATGTCAGTAAATTGCCTTTATAGATATCTCATATACAAGTTGTTTCAATTTCAAGGAATCCTTTTATGTATTAAAAACCAGCAGCACATAAGGTTTTAAATCTGATTTTCTTATTATCAGCAAATTCTGTTTCCTTTAAAAGCTACAATAGTTCTGAGAAGGTCATCAGGAGAATTCCAGGTTGAAAGTTTCTGCAGATAAAGTGTATTTTGCCGTTCTAGTTCCCACTGATCATTAATATACACAAGAAATCTCCTTCTCTTTCCAGTCTCAAGCTGATTTACCATTTCAACAAGAGATCAGAGAACTTTTTATCCTGTAAAGCTTCAAGCCATAAAATCATGTTTCAGTTGCTAAACGGTGTAACAGGCACAGTACAATGTACTGTTTTTGCAGTATTAGATCTGTCATTTGTTCTATAAAGACAATATTTGCTGTATATTCAATATTTTGTGTTGGCTGCAGTACTTAAATATAGTTAAACAACCCACAGGTTCTTCATCAGATATACTGAAATCAAACTCACTGAACTGAGAAGACTCAAAAATAACCCTCTACATTGTTTTCTGATAAATAAATGGGTGCAGATATGGTCGTATTTTGATAATCAGAAATTGCATTATCATTGCACAGAGGAAACACTGAATGTGTGAGCCCACATACTCACCTGTGGACAAACCTTTGTGCTTCCCATTCCAGTACCATGTCATTAATATACCTTTCAATTTTTTATCCAGAAAGCAAGGAAACAAAACCATGGTGCTTATTGTGACCCTACTTGACCAGAAATCTCCTTCATTCTTGGAGAGCATCCCTCCTGCTGTTTTCCATTACCTACCCACCACAGAGCCAACTCTCAGGTGTAAGGATCAACTCAAATATTCTGTTATTAATATATTGCTTCTACAGTAGAGTAAATTATTTTCAGTGATATTACTGTTATTTGTTTTATAATCTCTTTATCACTGTTTCCCTCAGACTGTCCATCAGGATGCAGATGCCTGAATGGAGGTAAGTCTGGTAATTTCTGGAGTCCCAAAACAGTATCAGAAAAAATATCTGGTCTTGCTAGTCTGGGCAAGGTAAGATATTTTGTCTAAGTGTTGGATCTGGGTGAAGGAGTCGTGGGGAATTGGCACATCACAAGTATTAAAAGAGCCTCCCAAACTTCCCAGCTGGTCTCACTAGGTCTCTATGCAGAAACAGTCTTCTCAGATGAACAATTTCAGATTGTTTAAGTTCCTGCTCCAAACTGCCTTCTGGAAATGGTTCTTTCTAGAGAGACAATTCAGACCAGAGACATTAGCTACATAATATTACTGTTGCAGGTCCAAAAAAAAGTGGGAAGGAAATTATGACAGACATAAATGGTACATCAGTGTAGGTCCCACTTCCTTTCACTAGCAACAATCCCATCTCATCAGTTCTTTCCAATGAGCAGGTAAAGAGGCTAAAGCAAAATACATGTCCCTCCTTTTACCCTTCTTTGTCTACACAGTTTAGTCTCTTTTTTATCTAATTAAAAAGCTTTCTGTGCTCACAGAGTACACAATCACAATCAAGAGAGTGAAATTTAGACAAAGCACATTCATTATCTGGGGGTGTTTGTCTTCTATTGACCTCTGTGTGTTTTGTAGGACTGATGCTGTTTTGTGGACACTTCTAATATGAAGTGTTGTTGGAGACTAATGGGAGGTGATGACAGGGTAAGATCTGGCTATTACACTGAGGAAGTAATGATGTGTAATTCAGAGATGAAAGAAAAACTTCAGAGCTGAAAATAAGTCTACAATGTTTCAGTCTTTTTGTGGTAAAGCAACACACCATAGGTATCTCTGACCCTATCACAGCCCTCATGTTCTGTTCAGAGGAAAAACATTTGCCAATTTCTGTCATTATTCCTTTGCTTGGAGCATTGCTGTTGATTAAAACATACAGGGAAGCATTAACGAAACATAAACCATTGTTTGTTTGTTTGTTTGTTTGCTTCTAATAGATCTTTCATCCAAACATCTGTGCAAGATAATCTTTCTTGTCTTTGGAAATTCCCAATTCTGTGAAGAGTCATTTTAACCCCAGAAATGCCATGGACCAAAACTTTAATCTCAGATAGATTACCTTGGAGAAAGCCTCCAGGTATCAACAGGAATTGATTACTGGCCACATATTATGATTTATAATTCCTTTAACAAGAATATGAGAGTTGTAAAACTTTCAGTGTAAAAGTTTATGCATTGATGCTCCATGGGCTCTGTGTAGGCAGCATTTATTGACATAGCAATAAATCAGATCCCTGATCTAGCTTTTCACTTTCAGTATGAGTTGTTTGGTTCTGGTTTGGTTTTAAAATATTTTTTGTGTGCCATTATGACAAAAATAGGAGTATATAAAAGTGAAAACTACCTTGCTTTCAAAATGGACAAACAAACAAAAAAACCTTTATAACATATTTAATTAATTACGTAAAATTGGTAAACACTTATATTTTGGGTTTTTTTTGAGTCACATTCTATCAAAGCTATAGGATATGTTGTAAATTAAAAGGATGATTTCACAATCAATAGACTATATGAAAACATTAGAGTAGTACTGAAAATACCTGTTTCTCTTCCTCATATTACTTAAACATAATACCTTCTGTGAACCTTTTGGAAAGACCTAAAAAAACCTGAAATATACTGACCACCAAATTTAAAGGAGTAATCATTAGAAGCAACAATACAGGCAACAGAACAATGTCTTGACTGATTCTTTAAAAGTACAGCAGTAGTGCCTTTTTTGTTAAATCATTTAAATACTAGGTGAAATTATCACTCACAGCAGAATATTTTATTAAAATATTTTCTACAAATTTGTGTGAGGAAGGTAGAGATTATTCATTTGTGTAAATGTAAGAGTGATAAATCATTACTGACAAGTTGCTGCCGAGGTCAAAAATGTGACTCTGTTTTGACATGTAGATGTAATGATACTGACCTCAAATGAATTAGCTGGAAAACACAGCAAAATTGTGAAGTTTATATCCATCAAAATAATTGTGTTTTAAATTGGGAGCTTAAGTACTGCAGGGTTATAGCTCTCTCCACACACTTAAAGTTGTACACAAATATCTCATGGGGATCATAGGGCTGTGTTATCCTCCACACCCAGAACCACTGCACCCCTCTGTCACAGAAAGCATCATCCCTTTGCCCAAACCTCTTCCTCCCAAAGAGTCCCAAGTCCTTCCTAAGGGTCTGGCCAAGATACAACCAACCCCTCCAGGCAGCTGTTATCCCAAATTGCCACGATGGGGAACAGGTGCCCCTGTGACCCATGTAACACCAGCTCTGTGTTAGCCAGGAGTGGTGGAGATCCTCAGAAGTGGAGCCACTCAGGATGGATTTGATCTACCTGAACTGCAGCTGAGGTGATGCTGCAGGGTTGTAAAGGATGGGAAACTGAGTTTGTAAAGAGGCAGCATGGAGAGCTACACAGGGCAGGGAAGAAGGCTATGGTGATGTGGGGCTGAAGTTAAAGGTGAGTTCTGAAGCAGCAGGCTGGATGGGAAGGTATTGAAGTTTCAGGAAATAGCAACTCCACAAACTAGAACTTCTCCCAGTATAGGCTGAAAAAGCAGTAACAGGCATGGGAAGAAGTTATGTATGCCCAGGAGTTTTGTGTCTTTGACCATGCTCCCATCAGGGTAACCTCACAGAAAGGGTCTTAATTCAGATATCTCATGTCCTGTTCTCCGGAGAGGTCTGTGCCAAGTCCTCCTGTAAGGTCTCAGTGTGATTTCTAGTCATCCCAGAAACAAAGTATGAATTCAGACAAAAAATCCTTCTAATTTATATGCTCTAGAGACAGCTGAATTAGCTGATACATAAATTTTGTCTTCTGCAATTTTCCTCTGAGTTCACCTGAATAGACATAAGGAGCTATAAATTTTGTAAAACTGTAGTTTAATTTTAATCTCTATATTTGGCTTGTAAGAAATACAGCTTGAATGTTTTAAAAAGGGGTTTTTGTCGTTTTGTTGTTGTTTAGTTGGGGGTTTTTTGGGCAGTTTCGTTGGCTTTGAGGGACAAGGGTCAAGTGGCTGCTCTGAGTGTAAATTTTATTATTTTGCATTTATCAGTATTTTTGATGGATATTTCATAAAATGCAAATATTATTTGCATTTTAAAAAATAAAATTTGCATATTAAAAATAAAAATTGTAAGCTTCTTTCTGGGAGAAATGATTCTTAAAAGCATCTATTTTATGTCTACTAGTTGTCTTGCAAGTAGTGCCTATTATGCACACCACACTTCTCTAAGACTTTGAATTTTCAGAGTCAGTCTTATTTGTTAGGAACACATATGACCTTTCTATTTTCTAAAGTAAGCAAGCCTACTAAAACTTCTATTTTTAGGTTCTTACAAGTAATTTTTAAAGTATTCCCATGATCTCACAAGTTCAACAGAGTTTACAGGTACTTTTTTCTATAAGAAATGTCCTGTAACACTGTAAATTTCCTGATAGATATTAAAATTTAAGTTATTTCTGTATTATCTAAATCTTAGCAATTTTTCACCAAGTAGATAAAAGGTATTTTGCTATTCTGATGATTACGAAAAAAAGGTTTGAACAAAATAATTTTCTCTTCCCTTCTATTATTTAAAGACAGAGGTGCTTTTGTTATGTTTACTTCTGGAAATAAGCATAGCAAACTAACAGCTAAATAACACATTTTTTCAGATCATTTCTTCCAGTTAGAGTAAGTGTTATGGATACTCTACTATTATGAAGTACAATTTTCAGTTTTGAGAGAATATAAATTTGACCTCTGCTCTGAAAAGTAATATCCTCCCTACTCTGTAAATATTCTGGGAAGCCTGAAGAATTTACTTCTCTGCTTGTGTGTTTGTTTGAACAAGTGTCTTTGATCCAGCAGGATTAGTATTTTTAACTCATATAAATGCCAAATTACACACAATTTCTACACTTCTTTATCTGGGATAAATGTCTAGCAGCAGCACTTGAGAGTTCAACAAAGTAAAAAACCCTTAGAGCAACTGGATCTCAAGAGATGTTGCCAATGGCTTAGCTGATGAAGAAAGACTGCACTTTCATTTTTTTTCTTGAGTGTGTTGAGATGGAGCTTCTCTGAGAGTTTCAGTTCCCAAAGGCAGGCTGTAATGTGGTAGAGTTCAAATTTTTCTAAAATTTTCCATTGCATTTTTAAATACCTGAAGGCAATGTTTACACTGTCCTGTTGTACTGGGTATTTGGCTGGGTATTTATTAGTGATGAGCATTTGGGTTTGGGTTGGTTTTTTCTTCATCCCCTGTTTTTCTTTATGTTGGTAGGGTCTTTTTTCTTTGTTGTTTTCTTTTGATGTTGTTGTTGTTGCTGCTGTTTATTACTAAACTGTCTTTATCTCAGCCCATGAATTTTGACAGTTTTACACATCCAAATAATTTCCCCTTTCACAGTGAAATGAATGAGTGGTTACCTGGGGCTTTCCTGCCTACTAGGTTTACACCAGAACACCTACCAGTGGCTCTTTACAAAAATGTTGCCCACACAGACATATTTTGAGACTGAATCCAATGGATATAGAGGATTTTCCAGAGCCCTGACTGAAAAAAACAATTAGCTTTTCATAGATGGAAATACCATACTGTAACTTCTGCAATGTTTCAACATTTGAGGAACAAAGATACTGTTTAAGAGAAGAATTTAGACAGGTGGTTCCTAAAGGGTCTGGCAGGCTTGCTATTACACAGTGGGACAAAATGCAGACATTATCAAACAGGACTAAAGATCTGGAGAGCTTTTTTTCATTATACTTCTGTTTCCATGTGAGTTATGAATTAACTTTTTCTAAGTTTTTCTGGGCCAGCAAGGAAAACCGGTCACTTAAAGTTTGGCACTGCTGTTTCCTCAGCCATCCCACTTTCTTATTTTCTCTGCTAGAAGAAGAGTACCTTCATAACATTAGCTTACCAGTCACTCCAGGTTTATTAGGATGTGTGATTTTTTTGTGTTAGTCTTTTCTGGGCTCAAAAAATTGGCCTTGACATAGAGGTCACGTTGACAGCACAGCAAAAGTACGCAAGAGAAAATATTTGGACCCCTGTGGTTAAGGTGAACAAAACTTTAGTTGATGTGTGCAGAAGGAAAGAAAATTCAGGATTTTGAAACATGCTGTTATTCTTTTTATTTCACTTTTTTAAACTAGTCTGAAGAGATGTAACCGTTGTCATGCATTACTTTCTCACAGGATGCCTTTCTTCCCTGTCACTGCCTTGGAGCTAAAATAAAATTGCCTGCTGTTTGACTCAGCTTTGTCTACCTGTAGCAACACCATCAGTGTCACACAGATGCAAGATTATTACAGGAGACATGTCTTCAAAGATGGTGTTTTGTGTAAATAATCACAGAAAGGGTCAGGTTGGATGGGACCATAATGGGGTTTCTGGTTCCACCTCCCTGCTCAAACAGGACCATCCCTGAGCACATGGCACAGGATTGTGTCCACAGCATTCTTGAAAATCTCAGTGAGGGAGACTTCACAGCCTCTCTGGGCAATCTCTTCCAGTGCCTAGTCACTCACACAGTAAAGAGGTTCCTCCTCATATTCAGGTGCAATGCTTCCAGACTCAGTATTTTGTTTACGAGGATGAGCATTCAAAATGTTTCTCTTAGCTCTCTCTTCCCTGCTGCACTTTCCTTTCTCCCAATCTCACTACAAATTGCAGCCATCTCCTCCATCTTCTGGCCTTTTACAGCATAATTGTGCTTTCCAGTCTGTAGGAAAGCCATGAATGGTGGCTGCCATTCGTGTCAAAGCTGCTGAGTCTTGAGAAAGCTTTATCACTCCATTTTTTATTCTATTCTGCCTTGTTCTTGGAAGTATATATAGTCTGGCACACACAAATGATCCCCTGGGAGACATTTTGGACTCAAACCAGATTACCTAGTGGTCAATAACAATTAATCTTCCCTTACAGACCAGCCTCTTTGCAGCAGCTGACAAAGGATTCTTCAGGCTGATTTTTAAATTTAGTTGCAGTTTTTGGACTTCCTGCTTGCTTAATATAAATGAATGTGTATTACTGAACATCTATATCTTCTGTCTTCTGCTACTAGTAACAGTGGAAAAGTCCTGTTGGGCAGTGTCCTCCATGGACTTTCAGTATTCCAGCTCAACACTGAGAGGGAGCAGAATGAGGAGGATTCCCATTTCCATAAGGAACATTTTCAGAGCAGTAATTATATTTCAAAGATGACATTTCATTTCTGAAATAAATACCCAGGACTAGTCCACACTTCAACCAAACATGGTCAGCTTTTATGGGTGATTAAATGCAAATGGGAGAGAATAAGAAAGGAAGATAAAGCCAAAGAACACAGATATTCATTAGCTTCCTGGAAATGGTTAGACCAGAGAAAAGTATTGGAAAATATCAATTCCATGCATTGAGAGAATGAGTACTTGAGCTCTTGCTTTGATCCAAAATGCTGTTCACATCACTGATCATCTCCTGGAGAGAAGAGACAAGATGAGATGAGTTACTTGTATTTGGAAATATAACAAGGCTTTTCTAACTGGGTTGCAGACCATTTGTGTGAAGCAACCTGTTAAAACATCCGGGAGATCCTGAGCCTTGCTGTGTGTTTCCACAGGAAGAGACTCAGGATTTCAATACCATACCCACCGACACCAAGGTTAACACTAAAGGGGAATTTGGTGTCCCTAAAACACACTCTGCAACTAAACTGAGGGTGATAATAGCCCAGAGCTTGACCAGTGCAACCAAGAGAAACTGGGCAGGTATATGGTGGATATGAGCTTCTGCATTTCCATCTCCCAGCAGAGTTATGCAGTCACATAACGACAAGAAAAAACATCTCAACTTTCAGGTCTCTACGCTTCTTTAAAATGTAAAAAGATTTAGAAATTCTATGTTGTCCTTTGCACAGTGATATTTAAAATCTGGAATGTATACTTGCTGTCTTGACAGTTCCCTTGTTATATCTGAGTTTTCCTCATGACACATACACTCAAATATAGCTACTTTTATTAAAAAATTGGTGTTGTTTTACATTAAAAAATGTGGAGGAGCCATGCAAGTCCATTCACATCTATTACATGATCTTGTCATCCAAGCTTTTAATTTCTTCCATTCAATGAAATATCTCTAATTTATAGTAACCGTATATTTGTCAGAAAGCCAAGAAGCTTTCATGTCCTTTAGATGTAATGTCTGTACAATACAACTTATTCACAGCAAGTTAAATTCAAACTAAAAAAAAAAATATAAATTATAAATCTAAGGATGGTGTGAAATCAACACAGAAGCTTATTTACTTATAGTTTTATAATTAATGCTCACTTCTGTGACTCTTTCCAATGTAAAAACTCTCAATTATTAGGAGATTTAATGATGCCTCATAATTTACAGCATGCTTGTACTGTTCATGTTCACTGACTATTTTACTGGAAAAAGCACAGCTTTAATTTATTTGATTTATCACCGTAATTTTTTTAATAAGCATCCACAGTTGATCTTTCTTCTGTTCAACATACAAGTTTTATTGGATACTACAACCACAGGACAATATGGACGTTTTAAAGAGTGCCATGTCTGTAAAATATCTGTTTTTCTTTCTGAGTGACCAGAAAGTTTTATGAATCATGACTAAGTGTCTTCAAATATTCCCTTAATATTTACAGTGAGAGATAGATAGCAATAATAGTACTCCACATACACAGAATTTTCTGTGATGTATTGAAAAAAAGTCCTCAAGAAATAATGTACAACCTAATGGACATTTTCCTGTGTCCTGAGGGATGAAAGTAGAAGAGCTTGGAAAAGTTTAGCCAAAAACTCTTGTCTCTTTCCCCACTAAGCTAGATTCAAACCCAATTAAATTTGGCACTGGATCTGTGAAGAACTTCACATCAACACCAAATTTCTAAGTTTCAACCATAAATTCCCATGATTTTCTGCAGACTTTAAATGTTTTTCTATGAATAAAGTGTGGAGTTTCTAATTCACAGGCGCAGGAATAAGTTTGGGCACAGATTGTCAAGACCTATTCAGTCACAAAAAGCAGTTTGGAACAGCATTTTGTGAGACTTAAGGCATGATGAGAGGAATGAGAAGTTAACAGATAGAGAGAATGTGGCAAAAGAAGAGATTGTTCACCCTCTTGGCAAAGTGGAAAGCAGTAGCCGGTGCAAGACAGACCTTGGAAATTCTGCTGCAGGAAAGAATAGGGGAGTGGAGAGAAGGGAGGGAAAGATCTCCTACACAAGGTAAATATGGAATCAGCAAAATCCTGTCAAAGAAATATACCTAGTGAGAAAAAACTACCTAAAACATGAAAAATGAGCTGATACATCTCTGGCAAGGAAAAGGAATGACACTTGGAAGAGCTCAGCAATACCATACTGAGCATGATAAAAAAGCCCAGAGCAGAGATGTCAACAAGAACAAAGGGTGCTTCCAAAAGTGGCAAGTGCAAGGCATCAGTTCTTCTGTCCCTCTACAGCCTGTGCACCTTGGTCATTGCAAAGGGACTGTTGCAAAAAACCTGGCAGTAGCAGACAAACAGCTGGAGAGAACAGAAGGGAGAGAAGCTGCTGTTTCCAGTTTGGAAGTGCAATAGTGTCCCTTAAAAGAGAAGTAGTGTCACTCAGGAAATGAGCACTGTCAGTGTTGGAGGTGGTAGCAGGAGAGCAGCAGAGTTCCTCCTCTGAAAGCTAACTGCACTGATATAACCTGCAACTTCCCCAGTGCTGCACATTAAAGGATTCAGATGCAGCTGCTGGGCTGAGAGCATGCTGCTGCTGAGATAAAATAGTCCACTTGCTGTTGTTCTTTGAAGAACAGAGCTCTGTGGAACAAGGGGTGTAATGGTTACAGAGGATCATCTATAATAAAAAAAAAAAGTCACTAGTGCGAAAAAGTTCCACCATAAAAATTTTCTCACAACCCATTTTTTTTTCAAATCTGAGGTGATGTTCTCAGGGGCCAACATAGAATAATCTGTTTATTAGCTCCCTTGTCAGTCTTAGCCCACTCCTTAGCATTCCATACCTGAAGGATGTATTTAACACACATCTCTTGAACTCACTTTCTCTTTCCAGATGCAAATCATGCAGGAAAGACAGCAGCTGCTACAGCTGTCCAATGATGTACTTTCACTCTGTTGTTCCACAGGGAATTCTGAGAATGAACAGAACTATAATTTAACATTTCTTGATTATCAAAGAGAATACAAAACATAGTTGCCTGTATCTGGTTGCTATTCTCCAGCCACTTAAAATCATTTCAACAACAAAGACCTCAATAGAGCAGTAGGAATGTCTAGACTGGCTTGCTCAGAAGGGCATAAGAAGTTCATCTCAGCAGAGCAAAGCTTCAGATCCTGACAAGAACAATATGCAAAACTGGAGGAACTGCTCCCAGTAGTAAGCTCCACTACTAGCTACAGGGTGAGTGTGATAGACAGCTGTGGGGCTGTTCAGGGAAAGAAATTCCTAAAGTGGTTGCCTGAAATTGGCGTGAGATGCCATGCTCATAATCATTGTACAACATCATTCTTTCAACAGGGTCTATGTTCCACTTTAAAAAAAAAATTCTAGCATAACATACAGAGCCCTGTATGTTCTGAGAACCTGAAGCAATGCCAACAGCATCTCTAAAAGACGTTATCACCAAAACCTCTATATCACGGACGTGGAGACAGTGCTGGAGTAACTTCAAACCCTCCTGACCTTTTAAATCCTCTTGTCATGGGGACACAACCATAGACTACACAGTCATTCATTGTTTTGGGCAGAGGATGACATTTTGGTCCAAAAATATTCAATATTACAATATTACAAAAATATTCAGACACATATTATTATTTTGTAATTACAATATTACAAAAATATTCAGACACATGATTTGAAAAGCAAACTATCTCAGGGAAAATTCTGCATATACATTACGAGTGGTCTGTTCCTGACAGTTATGGGAATCTGAGATTGAGAGAGAAGTGAGAGATTTTGAACTGTGAAGTACCACACAAATATGTATTTGCACTCTTAATTTAAGTTGCCATACTTGTACTACTACTACCCTATCAGTTCAGTGGTGGATTAGCAGTTTTCCAAGAAAAGTGGTCATATCCTTCAATTTGTGTAGTATTCCTCTGTATTTCTCTATAACTCAAACATTATTTGTGTTCACCAGTTCCTCATTCCTGGTACCATCTGTAAACAATAAGTTGTCCCAGAATGTTTAAGAATTCAAGAATATATTAAGCAGAAAATTTTGTTAGGTAGCTTTGGCTGTGTCAGAATTGCAGGTATAATTCCATGAATATTCATATTCAAGATTTATAGCTCGTAATTACTGGAAAACAAAACAGATGAAATAAAATTCTGAATAAGTGAAAATGGAAAATTTTGTTTTCACTATAGAAAAGTATATTTATACCATAGAAAATAATTTTTGTCACGTAATATTTACTAAAAAGTATTTTCATCTTTTTTATTCAGTCAGTCTTGTCAAACAGAAGTATGCATAAGTTTTTGACTGCCATGGAGAATTACAACTCAAGTGGCAAGTTTCCCTAACCAAGATCAGAAGAGCTTTTCAGTATTTCACACATACTATGAAATTCTATTTGTTAGATGTCTGAGGATAAATCAAAGGCCTCACACCAAAAGCTCAAACCTGTCACCATATCTTCCTAACTCAGCCTCAGGTGTTTCCTCCTGTGCTGCATCTGCCTTTGGGATTCTGCTCCTCCTGGTACCAAATCAATTCCTAAATATCTTATCTGACCCTTATTTATTCTCAGCTGAGAAGTTGTTACTTGTTGATCCAGACTGATGCAATCTCTCAGTGTTCTGTGAAACTTCTCTTTTCCCTAAAATTTCAGCATTTGCTTTCTTGTCCTACCAATCATTTGAACCAGAACTATGAGATCGTTGCAAGATAAATATAGTCAGCTGAATAGAGTCTCATGAGATGAGCTGCATGTGGAATAACACTGATCTAAAGCAATTCCAGGTGTTATGCTTAATTTTAATCCATTTTAGAGTGACTTTCTCTTATGAAAACTGAGATTCATGGGGGAAATTATTTCCCCTACCACTTATTTTTAAATAGAAAATGTAATAAGTTATTTGACAATTATTGTTATTGTAAGTATGGAAAAATACTTGCATGGTCACAGTCAATGCAGCACTCTGTCAGGCCCCACAGAAAACTAGAAGAAAAATTAATTAAACTTGACAAATAATAAGTTGTCTTTGTTAATTCAGAGGCATTTTATCCATTTCATTACTTATGGAACTATTTGTAATTATAAAGAACTAACAAGTATTTAAGCTTGAGAAATTATGTCAGTTGCATTATCCCTTTAATTGCACAAGCTGTTATGTCATTTCTGTGAAATGAGTGTTTTTTCCAAAAATGGTCCTGCTTAACTGGTGAATTAATGCTTTTGGTAGACAGACTGATCTCTGTGACAGAACCTTCTAACTTTGGGTGTCACACTCATAGAATATGTGATTGGTGAAACAGAAAAGAAAAAAAAAAGAGAACAAAAAAACTTTGTGAAATGTTTACAGTTAGATGGTTTTTTGAAAGCTATCACACGACAGTAAAATGATAGAAATAGTAGCTCTGCTAATTTGAAAAATCCTACACATACATTTTCTCTACACACTGATTAACTCAAATTGTTTTATATTAAATTATGTGCAATATCAAATCAACATAAAACATATCTCCTGTGTCTTTCTAAGTATTTTACAATGTTTCCATTTGAATGGATTTAGTTGGTTTTTTCACCTGGCACAGAATTTCTATATAATGTGACTTTTCTTAACAAACGAAATATCCATTTTCTACCTGGTAATTTGGAAACTAGCATTTACCAACATATGTGTGTCCCTGTTCAATTTGTTGCTAAATTGACAACTTTTTCCAAGTTAGATAGTTAAATAGCCTAGATGTTTATATTTCCTTCCATTTTCCTCCATGACAAACACAAATTATCACTGTAAGTAAAAGCTTATTGAAGTGATCAATGTTATAATAGACAATGCTTCTAAGATATCTATTTATTTATGTTCTGTAGCACTTAATCCTTGAGTATACAGGAGTATAACATTTCATTTAAAAATAAGAAAATTTGTCACTTTTTCACTAACTGGAAACATTTAAAGGATTGCACCCTCCTAACCAGTTTCACAAAAATGTAGAATACTTCTGACATCTATTCTATCATTGTTTCATGGCCATTCCTTTTACAGACTGGTTTTAAAATGTGAGTTTATGGGATCAGATTTTTCCTTTTTAAAGCAGCCAGCTGTGAGAGGAATACTAGTCTGCACCTCTGCAGTTTCTTGGCGATGCTCACCCAATAAAAGAAAGCATGAAGTAAATCCTGTTTTATACCTACATACAACGCACCTTAGGAGGAAAACACAGCTACCTTCTTTATTCTTCAGTTACAGAAAGATGAAAAGTAGGCAGAGTTGGGCTGAGTGTCTCATGCTATCCCTTACCTAAGGGGCCGCACTCCCTGCTCTCCACTGCCATCCTCTTCCTATGAAAAAACCTCATGAAACAAGTTCTTCAATGCCCATCTGAAGTGTAAGACATGTTGCTCTGGTCAAGCTTGTTCCTCACCTCTGTTAATAGTGTAACTAGAACTAAGAAAATGCAAACCTTGGCCTTGGCTATCTTACGAGTTTGGGTGCATTTTAAAATCTACCAGTTCTGCTCATAACCCTCTCAGAACCAGAAATAAACAGATAATTTAACTGACCTATTTGATCTGGCTATAAGAGCAAATCAATAACTGTCTCCCTTTAGAGTTTTGTATTTTATTGATGGAAGAAGCAAAAGAGGGAGCTACCAAGGCCCCTTTGGATGTGTTAACTGCAGTGTTGGAGACAACACACCTGCCTCAGCCTTGTGCTGCCAGGTGTGTCCAAGCCAATGTGACTTTGTTGAGAAACCAAGATAGGTGGAGCTTTGTAGCGGCCCACATGGTGACAGACCTTGAAGAGGTTGGAAGCAATGACAGCCCGGAGGATGATTGGGGAGAAGAGGTCCCAGAAGAGGATTGGGAAGAATATTATCCTTAAGTCAGGGTGACTAGTTGAATCACTCCCAACATCCTCCTAGGCAACTGATTTGAATATTCCTAACCGAGCAACATCATTGGGCAGTTACACTCTCCTCCCTATCTGTTCATATATGGTAACAGTTCTAGAGAGTTCTTCATTAGTCTATATTAAGTTAACATTGATTGGATAAATTTTGGTGCAAGGCGTGGCCTTGAATTATGTTCATTGGTTGATGTGCTTGTCAGTCATTTTTGTTGTAAACCTCATTGGATCTGACCCCTATACCCCTCCTACCTGTTGCTCCTTATAATCCCTTGTAACTCCCTCCTTGGGGCTCTCGACCTCGACCTCTCAACCCCTCTACACCTGTACCCAAACCTTCCATTAAAACCTTTGGGAGCTCGGTTGAGAGACTGTGTCTCTTTACTCCCTTCTCGTGTGATTCGTGGGCAAGTCTTTCTACTCCTGGAGATGCGAAGAGAAGTATCTACTCCTCGAAAGAGCCAGAAGCTCTGCTTCAGAGCTTCTCAGTCCCAAGCTGGCATTGTTTAGCAGCAAAAAATGCATCTACACACATATAGACATATTGAACCAGTCATAGTTATCCTGGAAATTCCCACAACATCCCTGTTGCCTGGCACCTTATATTGTCTCCTGTTTTCAGACACCAGCTGTGAGTCATAATGGGAATAGAAACAGGATGATAAAATCTGCATCCGTCAATGAATGCACTCAGAAAATGATATTTTAACAGAGAATTTGGTAATTCAGGACCCTCAATATTAGTGGGAGAGCAGAGTCTGATTGTCACTCCCTTCACCCCAAGGATTACATAAAGAAAAATCCAGAAATAAAAATCAGTAATTGCCAATCAAATACCTAATGGACAGCAGGTGTTTACATTATTAATGTCGATTTGGACTATTTTGAGATTAAAATGTTTTTATGTACTAATATATAATGAAGTTGGTGAATTAAATGGATACTTTTCTATTTCCACTTCCTCTAAATATCTCCAATTCACTGAGCACTGCAGTGAAGTTCAGTATTTTACCATAGTAACAGTAAATGCTGCTTTTTTGATGCCACCTACACTATAGCCTCAGAGAGGAAAAAAAAAAAGGAAAACACAGAAGAAACCCTCAAGGCAGTTTAACTGAGAATTTCCATACATGAAATGAAAGGAAGTTTTCCTACTGTTATCCAAGTCATAAGAACTAGTGCAATGAGGGAGTCAGAGAGAGGAATTGCAGCTTACTAAGTCCATAAAATGTTACTAAAGAAAACAAACTTAACCTAGACTACTTTGCTTGTCTCTTAATGAAACACAAGTACTAAATACCTGAACTCTACTTTCAGGAAAAAGGTGTTCAGTCATCTGAGCTCAAAGTGCTCTGCCAGCTCAAAGCTTTAATGGGCTATAACATGGAATTGCCATTCTACAAGAATTTTAACATTTTTAACCATCACATGAACCAGAAGAAATTATATCTTTCTCCTAGGAGAAAAGATTTCTGAAATGTTATCTGTGCTTTACAAGATCAAAAAACATTTTTGCAAAACTGACTATAATTGTGAGTTTTTCAACCCACCAGTGGAAACTAAGGTAAAGCTGACTAAAAGTTTAAAAAAAAAAACTTCAGGAAAAATTAATTTTGTATTTGACATAGTGGACATATTTTGGCACTTCTAATCTTGGTTACATCAGCTACTACCTGCCCACTACATACAGAAAAGCAAATACAATTTGAAGAACCTGCGGCAAGACATCAATGTCCCAGTAAGACTTGGAATAAAATTGTTTGAAAGAAAGACAATTCAAAACACAGTGCCCTTTTAGACCAAGTCCTTCTACATGGTATATTTTCAACTGTAAATGGCAGATAGGAAGTTTCACTTTTCACTGTATCACAGAAAGACACTTTAACAAAATGAGTCAAAAGTAAGAGTGTATTGACCATCCTAATAATATTTGAGTCACTGAATTTAGATGTTACAAGAATGAAGCCCAAAAATCCAACAGTATTACTGTCAGTGGAAAATATTTGAAACCATTCTGTTTCAGCATCCATACCTTTTCTTGTCTTTGCATATTTTTCCATTCCTTTTCATCCCTTTTGAAGGAGGGGAGGGGAGGGGA
>VZRM01002577.1:370827-544446 GCA_013397955.1 Grantiella picta
AGGGGAGGGGAGGGGAGGGGAGATATAGTCACCATATCATATTGTTGGACTGGAAGGTTCACAGGTATCCCTGAGGACAAAGTGCTTTTGGCAGAATGAAAACAACTTTTAGATTAATGTCTAAGAGCCACTTGTAGAAGATACAGTGAAATTACACAACCTTTCAAATTTTCAGTCCATTTAACAAAGTGATTCCAGTTTCCATTTTATATCAGGTAAAACAATGAATAGTGAACAAAATGTTAATCTCTAGCTTGAGCTTTTTATTAATCTCTGTATTCAGAGCACAGCAGTTATTAAACAAAGGAATCAGAAGAATGAAAAGCAGTGTAGAGCCTTTGGCCTTGGACAGTTCTTGTCCATTTAATTAATTTTCTCTTCTGAGTATAGTTCAAGATGCTGTTGGATATTAAGAAAACAAGTGTTTATCTTCACCCCAGTTTCCTCATTTTGGTAGACACTCTTCATCTCCTAAATATAAGTCCCTCTTTTATTACTAATATCTTTTTATCCCATCATAGAGTATGACTTTACAACTTATTTTTATAAAGAGCTCAAGTAGGAAAAAAAAAAGGACAACTTTTCTCATTAGAAAAATTTGAACTCTTAGTAAAATTTCAATTCTCTATAACAGGGACAATGTTTCAAGCTTCACAAAAGAATGTGAAGTAGCATCACTGGGGGTACCATAAAGGCTACATTCAAACAAGAGGTCTGATTACATGACTTACCTATGCCCTGCCTCTTGAAAGGATGAGTCCTGGGCACACATGGGCATCTCTCCTCATCCACAGCCTGATTTAAGGCAGATGTGTCATACAGACTAGCCAGCTCCCTGGTCTGGATAACTGCAGGAAATCTTGGAGCACTGTAGAGCAAGGCTAAAGCAAATGCTAAAGTCTAAATCTAGAGCAAAATCTTCCAATTTATCCTCAGGGAACCTTAGGTTGAACCATAGGTTGGATGCATTAGGTGGGCCAAGAGATCATGAGAAATTAAGAGTATCACCTGCCAAATTTTGCTTGTCATGACCATCTTGGAGTATTTGTGGGTTTGTTCTTGTTTGCTGTCCATAAAGTTGCAAAACCAAAAAAGTTATCAGTCTGCCCAAGCATCTTCAGCCAACTATTTGTAACCCATGCAAGCCTGCATAAAGCCAGGAGAAAGCTACAAAACAAATAAAGGAATAAAATCACATCTTGAAAAGAGAAAGTGTATCAAAATGCTACAGTGCAAGACACTGAAAAAAACCCATACAGAATAAAGCATCAGATTATGAAGCAAGTCAATAGTTTGGGAGTTTTTTAACTTTTCTTTCTCTTTTATTAAAAAAGAGAAACCTAACCCAGGAAATAAAACTGTTTGCTCCAACTTCTGGTATATATACATGAGCAAAATGAAACAAGACAGATGCACAAATACATGAACTAATTAGATTGCAGTGGAATTCCTGGAAATAACATTTATGTCAGTGCAGATTCAGACTTAGCATGCACACCCATGCACACGTGCATATACAAATGCAGGAAAAAAATAGCATATTTTTTAAATGGGATTTCTCATCTGTGAAAATGGGCTGTCTGCATTTGCCTACTAATAAGTTTGATTCAGATAAAAGATTACAGTTCTTTACATTTATAATATTAGAGCACTGCTGATTTAAGGAAAGAAAAGAGGAAAAGATTGAAACAGTTGAGAACTTCCTTATGTCATAACTGTCTTTGCTCAATATGAAATGTTTTCCCCATAAAAGCCACTCTACATTATAAAATCTACAATACAGATCTGAGGAAACATTTTGTCACAGATTTCCATTTTCTGTACTTCAGTTTCTGGTTAATATTGCAAAATTTACTTGAAAGCCAGCTGTTTGTGAGAACTGCCCAGAAAGCTTTCCTTTTTATTCTTTCTGGACTCATTTTGCAGAAGTTTCTTGTGCCAAGCACAACAAGAGCTCATTCTTCATTGTTCTTCAATGCCGTTATAAATAATAGGAATCATAAATATAATCATGTGTGTAACTCAAGTCTGTAAACACAATAACTGTGATGCCTTGCTGAAGCATCCGTCAATAAACATATTTGTCAGGTTTAATGCCTATTCAAAAGGTAAATGCTGAAAAATATCCCATATTTGGCAGTTTAGATAATAATTCAATTTTCTGAATCTCCCTCTGGCACTTGTGGAGTCCATTTTGTGTCTCTCCAGTTAAAGCTTACTAGTTTTTATATCACTACCCAAATGATCAAAGCTGGAGGAAAAGCTTTTAGTCCTACAGAGGATAAGGAAGTTCATATTTTATCTGACTCTTCATGATGGAACTCCATGCTCAAACTGATCTAATTTTCTCGGATATAGCAAGAAGGAAAATACCTCAGAATCAGAGCTAAGAAGTTGCTGGCATCACTGGAAAAGAGGAAAGTTAAGTATGATTGGGGGAAAAGATTATTTATGATTTCATGTATTTACTTCCTTATTTATTCATGTCACTTTCACATTTTGTAAGAATATGCCAGTAATGAGTAACATTTGAGTAAAGAAGCTATCCTATATTTTTTAAAGGACTGGGACAAAATAAAATGGGTCTTAATAGTACTGAACTCTGGGAGTTTCTTTTTTATACTTCACATTAATGGAAAATTATGGAAGTGGAAACAGAGAGTTTGGCTGTCATTTGAAATTGTAGGGGTTTTTTTAAATATTCCATGATAATTTACTAAAAAAGATTAAAAACAACTATTGTATCAGATGGTATTCATTTGAACAGGAACACATCATTGGTTATAAGCAGAAATCTCACACCCACCTCTACCATCACTTCCATACCATTTTTTTCATTGTAGACACTCACCAGGTTGGATGAAAAGGAATTTTCATTGGAAAATATAAGCTGACTGTTACAGATTATCTCTCTGCCCCACATATATTTGGAAATTAATTTCATGAAAATATGCTTTATGATCTTTCCAGAAACTTGGGTAAAGCTGTCTGTCCTTTCTGACTTCACCCTAAGTATCAGAGCATTGTATGCATACAATCTTTGCTGGTGCTTGTTCCCACCTAATATGTGCTCCCACTTTCCTCTTGAATTCAGAAGCCTCTGACAACCTTCCCAATGTTCCTCCACAACAGGATAAATCTTTCCTAACCTTCAAATTAGTTTTTCTTTAAAAACCAACAGCTTTCCTGTGTACTTCTCCCCTTGGTTGGTTTCCCCGCAGGTTTTCTGTCTAGCAGCCTCCAGAATAGCACAGAGTCTGATATCCCACATCTTGGAGCCCTAACTCTCCTTTTTATCTGCTCAGTTTTCCTCTGGGTCCTGAACCCCAGCATTTTCTGGCTGCGGCCATTGACCCCATCAGTGACCACATTTGTCATTCTTTCTTGGCTGTGAGCACTAGGCAAACAGTGTTACTCCTTTTCAGCCCCTCTAGCCCCTTTTCATTAGGAATTGTCACCAGTACAATTCAGAAACTTCTTAGATTGCTGCACAAAGTCACTCAATGACAACAGTCTTAAAAAATAGCAAAGACAATGTGGATATTATTTTGTTTCCAATTTTATTTTAATACCCTCCATATTCTAATTCCATTTTTTTTTATAGTATCAATCTTATATCCAGAGTACATGGAACATGATTAGACATTGAAGAGATCCTGAAAACGAAAATATAATTTTGCCTATTTTTATTTCTTTTTAAAAGATTTTTTTCTCAGCTTATAAAATAAATTCTTCAACTTCAGTCTAGTATCTGGGAAACATAAGTCATCCACAATCATCTACAACACAGAATATAAGTAAAGAAAGGAAAGAGGGAAAGAAGGGACTCTTAAAGCTTCTATAATGAGTTGATGGACGATGTCATGCCCCTGCCAAAGGAAGGTGTTTTAAACCAGCTGCACTTACAGTGTTCCATCTACAAATCAAAGGAAACCAAAGGAAGCCAATCCCTAAGTAGCAGCTCCAGTGCAAGCAAGGAGCAACGACTTTAGTATCAGGATAACCTTCACATTAATTTTTTATATGATAGATGAGAAACAAACCTCAAAAGTGAAAAAAATGGTGCTCATAACCGAAGCAATTTTTCAGATATTCTGTTTTCTTTCTTCTCAGTATTCACCAGTAGGAGCCTGAGTGAATGTACCTGCATGGGTTATTAAGTGGGAATATTTAGGGAATAGAATGGTCAAATACCATGTGTCCTTATTGCTCTTAGCTTCTGTAACTCATTTACTTCCTTTCTTCAAACATCTTGTATTCAATAAAAAGAAAGAGAAAGCTAAGGAGATATTCCTAATCTCCTGTGTTTGAATAGCCTTACTCTTGTGTCTTGGTTTGAAAGACAGGCATCTGCTAAGAGAGGTTGAACCCTCTCTTAGGACAGAGAATGTGATTTCCCCTCCCTCAGAATTATTTTAATTTTGAAATCAAGGGCTTTCAGGCAAAGATGTGGGAAAAGGATTAACAGTTCTTTACTAGTATCTATAAACAAGCAATAACAATAATAGCAACCACAAATAAAACTAGAAACCAATAGCAGATGACTCTTTGAGCTGGTGAGCACTTTCCCGCGTGGTGTAATTACGGTCGAAAACAGCAGGGGCGCTGTTGAGCTCCCGGCCGGGCNTGGGAAAACATGCACTCCCCGTGGGAAAGAGGTTGAATCTAAGCTCACCCAGCCAGGAGGAGAAAACAGAGCACAGCTGGATTTTCCTATGGTCGCAGGCAGAAGCAAAGAGCAGCCTCTCCTCCCGGTGTCTGACCATGAGAGAGTGCCTATTCTAACAGACAGCTCCTTCCTTCCCCTGCCCTGCCCAGCACACCTTTTTGTCTCTTACAAAAGAATTGATGGCTCTAATCACTCAGATATTTGTTGCTTAGTAACAGGGATGGAGAAAAATTCCAATGCCCCCAACCCTCGACATCTTGTAAATAAGATAATTAGTGTTTGCTTTTCATATGTTTTACAATACAACAAAAACTATTAATATTATTAAAATTGTGTATTTAAAATCACTGGTTATTTCCTGTACAGATATTATTGATACCAATACTTGACTTTACTTTAATTCCCATTTGGATCAGTTGTTACAGCAATATATGCAGGCAACATAATCTCACAGAGATGGAACTGGCAAAAGTCCAATCAGCTCCTTTGCATATTCATATAGACCTTTGCCATCCAGATTACGTTTGTATAGTAAGTTTATATGTGAAGTTATAAACCTTTGCAAATATCTGCATTACTTCAAAAGAGTGCAGGTAGGAGGAGGATAACCAGCTGTCATCACTGGTCTAAGGTCCAAGACATCAGTCTTGGCTTTTAAAGAATGAAACACCTTTATAGCTAGATATCCATAAAATTCATCCAAAGTTTTAGGAACCAGATCCCGACTTCTAACTCCCAAGCATTACAAAGTTTATGAAGCATAAATTTGCATAAATGACCCAACTCTGCTCCAAAATGGAGCAAAGATGTTTAAACAAGTTAATTACATTTCTCTGACTTTGATTCTCTTTCAGAATTTTATTTCTATATGAAGCTGAAACTTTGTATCAATATTCTGTTGGTTAACTTACTTATTTAAAGTGTGGCGAGTCCATAGTGATCTTGAAGTAGGGAATGAATAATGAATGAATGTAGATCAGTTTAATGTATTATATTGATGTTATTAATGGACGCAGAAAAAGATTAATACCTTTGTAGGTGTAAAATTCTTTTTGAGAACTGCTAATTTTTGCAGATTCCCTTTTTAAAAAGCGCAGCTTTGGATAATTTTAGGTATAGCCGTTTTACATGCATCCACTTTTATCAAATGCCCTCCTATCTACTCCTGGAGGTGAAGGACTTATATTTTCATGCTGTAAAGCTGAACAATCTGCTAGCAATGGTGAAGATAATCAGCTGCTTCTCTGATAGTCAGCAACATGCACTGAATTTTATTAATATGCCAATGAAAAGGTATCTCCCTCTTCTGAAGAAATGAGGCGAGTCTACTGATAAGTTAAATATGACTCCTTCAGCCTAATCTCTTCCACATAGAATGGTAGCCTATTATTGTAGTCAAAATAAAATCTCCCTTTCAAACTAGAAAATTTTGTTGGACTGGGAAATCATGACAATGCACATTAGATTTCACAGCAGTGAGTCCAGCATGCCAGTGGTTTATTGGAGGAAAGACAAGTAGCCATTGAATTTAATAATCACACAATCTGGAATGACAGAATCATGGAATATTCTGAGTTGGAAGAGATTCTCAAGGATCATCAAGTCCAACTCCTGACCCTGAACAAGAAGATCCCCAAAGAGTCACTATGTCCCTGAAAGCATTGTCCAAACACTTTTTGGACTCAGACAGGTTTGGTGCTGTTACCACTTGCCTGGGGAGCCTCTTCCAGTGCCCAACCACCCTCTGGGTGAAGAGCGTTTTTCATAATATCCAACCTAAACCTCCCCTGACACAACTTCAGGCCATTCCCTCTGTTCTGTCACTGTCACCACAGAGCAGAGATCAGTGCCTGTCCCTCCTCTTCCCCTCAGCAGGAAGCTGTAGCTGCAATGAGGTCTCTCCTCAGGCTCCTTTCCTCCAGGCTGAACAGACCAGGTGACCTCAACAGCTCCTCACATGGCTTCCTCTCCAGACCCTTCAGTAACACTATAAAATGAAATTAAGATATACAGCAAAGAAGAGTGAATGGCACAAAAGACTAAAAAAAGGTCAAATCCCATACTGTATATTAATGCAATAAAGTCAATCAAAGCTAAACCTTTTGGTTTCAATTGCAAGTTACATCACATAAGACATCCATCTCCTCACACTGGTTTATAATCTCTGTAAATATTTTCTTGCTTACTGTTTAGGTTTTTTTTTAACAGTCCAAGTAACCAATTATTGTCAACAATTCCAGTTTCAGAAACATTTACTTTTCAGTGTTCATTAAGTTTCTTTTCATATTCCATTTTCAAAATCCATCATCCAGCTGAGGAAACACCACCTCTGTGTTCCTTCTGTGTACTCAGAATAGAATTTTGTCCAAATCAAAAGTGGATGCAGACTGACATAGAAGTATGGCACTTTGCAGAAATATTTTTATTTCAATTACTTCTTTTAATTTATTCAGATTCATTGACTGAGTTTCTGCCTAACACCAGGTTTCCCAGTCTTCACTTAGAAATTCTTTCTCTTATGCAGGAATTCAGTCTTCATTGAACCATCTAAATGTTTTTCTCAAAGAAAATGTCATGATAAACATTTGTGCTTGTGTTTTATAGACTGCACACAAAGGTCATATTAGCTCTTATTAAACACTGCTACATGTAGAGAGTACAAAGCCTGACTTTCCTTCGTTGGGCTATCCCAATATGGTATGTAGTTGTGATCCAGATAGGACGGCATCCCCAAAGCTTTACTACACTTCCTGGGTTCAGCATAATGAAAGACATTATTTATCTGGAAACCTGTGCTTCCTCAGAACCTTGAATTTGTCCAGGGAGAGCCTCAAGCATTTGAGAGCTGCAGGAGAAGGTCTACAAAGGTTGAAATATAAGCACAGAAGGATGAGTCATGTTCTGAAAAAATTTAAAATCTGAATTTTCAAGGACATGACGATCTAAAAATTTCAGAAAATTTACGATCCTTAAAGCCACCAAAATACAGGTCAGAACATATTTTAAAAAGTAGTTAAAAAATAGACCTTTAAGAACTGAAGTTCATCATTACAGCACTAAACATCCCTGTTCCCATGTGGCTTGCCCTGGCTAAACTTCACACGGCTGGTGATTGCCAATTTCTCAAAATTGTCGAGGTTTCTCTGCAGGGCTTCTCTGCTCTTGAGGGAATCGACAGCTCCTCCCAATTTAGTGCTGCTGGCAAACTTTGAATTCCTTTGAGTCCTGCATCCAAATAATTTATGAACATGTTGAAGAGCGCAAGGCCCAGGATGGAGCTCTGCAGAACCCCCCAAGTGACGGGACACCAGCCTGATGTCACCCAATTCCCTGTCACTCTTTGTTCCTGATCCATGAGCCAGTTGCTCTCCCATCACATAACATGGTTATCCAGCTTTGTGGTGGGCATTTTGTCCAGAAGGATCCTGTGAGAGACAGTAATAAAAGCTTTGCTCAAGTCCAAGAACATTACACTTACTGGCTTTCCTAGATCAACTAGATGGGTTACCCTGTAGTAGAAAGAAATCAAGTTGGACAAGCAGAATTTTGAAGTTCTGCTGGCTGTGACTGATATTGCATTTTCCTCCAGATGTTTTTCAATACTTCCCAGAATAATCTTTTCCATGATTTTACAAGGTATTAAAGTGACACTGATAGGCCTGTAGCTTCCAGGAAACTTTTGACTGTAGTTGTCAGCCCCTAAAAGTTCTAACATCTTAATATTACTCCTACAAATTTTTTATAGCAGTGAATGAAAATGAATTGGTATTACCCATGAGGATTTATAAGTCTAGACATAAACACTGACAAAATGTAGAACCTGTTAAGTAGAAGAGAAGAAAATATACTCAAAATGTATTAATTTTTCAATGGATACTTCCACCTGGAAAAATACAGATAATATTTATGATTTATACTGCTGAACAAAGAAAAAAAAATTCATTTTCTATCTTTGCTTCTTAGTTCCGTAGCTCACAAACACAGTCTTATTATAAGTGAAAATTAAAATTTGTTGGTTTGGGGGACTTTGGGGGGTCTCTACCAACTATTCAAATACAAATTTTAGTCAAAACCCAGATACTTAGACAATTTCTCCCATACCACTACACTATTCACCAAAAAAAACTTTTTCTTCATTGGTTTATAAGAGTGGTATGAGAAGGATCATTTTTTTACATTTATTTGGATTAATTACTGATTTAATAACAAGCCTTTTTTCTTTGTAGAATACTAAGTTCATCAACCTAATAAATTATGGTTAGAGACAAAACCAAGTTCTAATCAATAGTGAGAAAGAGTTTAGAGCTACGGAATTATCATATGATCCATAATTTATAAAAAAACACACATGTAAGCCACTAAGTAAGCAGTGCAAACAGGAATGTTGATCTTTTCACCAGCAGAGAGTACTACAAAACAGTGTTTATGTTTCTGGCATCATCAAAAGATGCATGAACTCACACAGTGATGTATTTCTAACGGCTGGCACGTTAAAATTTGGTGATCTCCATATCTCTCTCACCGTTTGAATACTTTGGACACATGCATGCCCTTCAGAATTTAAATGTTCCCTACAGAGGCATAGCATTCAGCAATACTCACAGCAAAACACATGCAGATAAGACACTCCCTTGTTTACTATGCTTGGATCTTATTTTAATCAAGCAGTGCGAAAGTGACTGCATCTGGGTGAAGATGCTGTGCAAATATTGAAGCACACCTGTTGAAAAATATATATCTGTGAGTTCCCAGGTTGAAACAGTTTAACCGTACTCCCTTGAGTCTATTCAGAATAAAACTTTGCTCTCCCTCTTCCCCTCTTTCTATTTCCTTGTTGTGCTGTTGCCCACAACTAATGACAGTGTGCTAGTCAAAAATGAGACAAGGTTTGTGCCAAAACTAGGGGATTTTCTTTGCATTTTTCCCAACAGCACTTGGAGGTTAATGTAATTATTAGGATGTTATCAACAACTTTTCCCTGTTGCCAGTTACATGGCTGTGAAAACTGTTGCCATCCTGTCACAATGCAGAGGCAGTCAATGATGTGCACATTAATTTGTGTGCTGCATACAGATCACAGATCTTCGTATCAGACTTACATGGGAAAGGCAACAGCAGAGAGTATTTGCTCCTTGGAGGATGGCAGGTCTAAGAGTAATTTTAAATCCACAACAAACTTTTCCACATATTTCAAAGACACATATATTTCATTTCAAATGCCACTTATGGGCATCTGAATTATACATCTAGCATGCATCGTTATTGCACAGGATATCGTTCTATTTATATTTTAGCTATAGTCAATTTTAAATCAGGTCATCTTATTTATGAATTTATCAAAATAATAATCATATTTTGTAAAATAGAATTCACTTAATTAATTTTCTGCCATCATTTCTGTATCATACTCCTGGCCTTTCCCAGCCCTGTTCCAGATTCCACACTGGTGTATAGTTCTCTTTTTATGAATGAGTAAGAGTAGATGCTCTGGCCTCACTTTCCACCCACCAGCACTCAGTAAAGCCAGCAGAGACTGGGGCTGCTGGGGCCAGCCCAGGGCCCAGAGCCCAGAGCAAGTCCACGGTGAGGAGGCATGCAGACACGGTCTCAGGGTGCCTGAGGGGGGCTGCCCTGGAGCCCAAACACGCCGGGAAGGCACACAGCGGCTGCAGGCTGTGAGGCTGTCTAGACGCGGTCCTTTGCAGAATCGTGGCAGGTCAAAAAAGGCAGGCTTTCCATTCCAGGTTTCCAGGTGGTTTATTAGGGTCAGAAGGGGGGAGATTGGGGGATGGGAGAGAGGGGAGGAGAGGCAGGGAGGGGTGTGTGGTCCATGGGAGCTGGAATCGAAAAGGGTCCACTCTGGATCTTGCAGGGGCTTACCAGGCTGGGCCGGGGGGTGGTGCTGACTCACATGAGCCAGTCAGGGAGAGCCAGAGGGGAGGGGTTAGGGGAGGGGAAATGCACTGCAACAGAGGTACATCCCAGGTCAGGCCAGGATGGCATCTCCAGGTCACCTCCAAATCAACAACATACCTGGCTAAGAATAGCATAACTGCATCACAGCTGGAATATAGCTCTGGTAGAATCTGGGGGAAGAGCAGCTGCTTAAAAGCACTTTCTAAGTGAAGATGGACAGCTCCTGCTGAGACCTGAGCAGCAGAATTTTCTTGAAGAGCACTTTTTACAAAATGGGCCTCCCACACCATCACTTAGGTCAGCTCTGAAACTCCTGGAGGGTGCAGGTGCTCAGGGCCCTGACATCTCTCTCTGCTCTGCACAGTTGCAAAAGACAGAAACTCAAGAGTGAATTCTCATTACTTTCAGCTTTCCTGTTCTTCATGCTTGCACACAACAGAGCATGAACTTCAGAAGATGCTGGGTGTTGGTCTACTGAAATAATGAAGTGAAGAAGAAATGCAACAAATTCTTAAACATGTCTATGCATTACTAGTTTTCACACATATATTTTCATATCAGTTCACTGAAACAGGACATTCATAAGTATTTGATGAAAACCCCTGGCACCTTCCCACTTAGAGGGAAATTTTTCTGGTTTGGCATATGAAATAGAAAGGAGATGGGAGACGAATAGATTCTTAGAAGACATTGTTTGGCATTTTCTAAACTAGAAAAGTTTATCAGTAGATTAGATTAGTTTGCTAAAGGCAAGGAATGGAATGAGGTTTGAGGGGTAACTAAAATTGTCTACAGGAAATATTTGAAATAAAATAGTGAGAGTTGTAGAGTAAGCAACAAAGGCAATAGAAGCACATGGGTTTTTACTCTGCTTTCTCATGTCATAGTGGGGAAACTGGCTCAGGAGGAGGAATAACAGGAAGAAATGTGACTCTTCAGCTTCAGTGAAGTACCAGGTCCTGCAGTGTAATGCAAGGAATATGTTTGCACACAGACAGGCCTGGAGCTGTTTCTTTCCCACCAATAAAAATCTCACCTTCAAGTGAAGGAAGATATCTGTGGATGATGCAGAGCCTTGAGCAATGGCAGTAGGGAAAAACAGCCAAACACTTAAACTATAAAAATAGTAATAATGGGTCTATAAGTTCTATAAGGTCTTAAATCACTCTTGTGTCAGCAAGATCTATAGGTTGATTTTTTTATATGGAACTTCTTCAAGAAGCTTTATTGTGGACTCCAGGCAATCAAATCCTGTGATTCTTAGTTGGAGGGCTTATTGTCCAGCCTTTAAGTAGATTAATTGCTTTTGGAAAGGTTTTCAAGAAGTACAAACACAGGCCCTAGGAATCTTTCTTCCCTCAAGTCCAGGAACTTAATTTCTGATTCATACGGTTTGTAAAGAGCAGCACAGCTTCTGATCTTATTTCTTATACAACCTAAAGTAACTCCAGACTCTTTAATGGGGTTACTTCAGATAGAAATTGCTGGCAGTAAGACTGAAAGGAAAACGTGTTATTATATTTCTTCCTTCATACGGCAAAAGGAAAATATCAAACTGTACTTGCACAGAAGTTTGCAGGTTTTGTTAAAGGTCCTCAAGGCAAGACTGTGTGTCCATTATTCCAGTTAAAAGTCTTATCTCTCTTACTGTTGGGGGGAGGTAGTTCAGAAGGCAGCTAGCCACACTTAGCTATGTGCTCATGAAATTAACAACTTCGTAATTTTCTTCAGTTATATACAAAAATGTAAAGGGTTTAACTTTATAATAGCTCGTTCCTATACAGGAAATTAAGAACCTTTGTCTCCAGATTTTGTGTGACATCTTCATTAGGGTATTTTTCAGAGAACTCAAAAAGCAGTCTATTTTAATGACAAGGGGTCTAAAATAATGTTAACAGAATTAGTATAGCTACAAGACAAGCTATTAAAGTGCCTAAAATATAGTAGATTTATGCAAATGTTTTAAAGCATTTAAAATATTAAAATATTAAAATACATTTTAAAAGAAAAAATATTATTTTTTTCCCTTATATAGATATGATGAAGTCTATAAAAAATCCTAATCCAACTCTTCAGAAATGGTGTCAGTAGCAATTTTTCAAGGTAAAGGTAGGATAAGGGTGTTATACACAAGATTATTAGCAAGAAGTGTTTGGACAAGTTTCTCAGGCACAGGGTGTGTCTCTTGGGGTGTTCTTGCACAGGGTCAGGATTTGAACTTCAATGATCCTTGTGGGTTCCTTCCAACTCAGGCCATCCTATGGTTCAATGATTCTTTCTGCCAAGCCATGAAGGATTTTAATTATATACTTCTTACTGTAATCCAACCTGACAAAAAGCTATGTGCTGTGTAGAACACATTCAATTTGAAGCATACTGGCCAGAATCAATAGCACCAGAATATTGAGAACAGAATGCATAGAACAAATTCAGGGTTTTTTCCAATCGTCTTTTGATCAATGACCTTTGTCAGATGAGGACGTGTTCTTGGACCACTGCAGACATCCTTACGGCTGCATATTCATGCATTCTATCACCTCTCTTCCCACAGAATAACTAATCTGCAGTAATTGTAAATGCATGGAAAGAAGAAAATCCACAGATTACAGGGAAGAGAGCTTCTTAGAAAGACCTACACAGCAAGAGATTCTGTGTCTGAGCATCCCATACTCTTTTCTACCAAGAATAGTATTTACATTAATGAAATATTTTATCATCAGCAAAAGAGCTTCAGGTTTTGCCCCCTCAGCCTGTCTTCACCAGCTCCAAGGGCAGGCCAGACATTCCTGTTACCTGTCTGTGTCAGTCTCTGGCACTGTGCACCCCAGCTAGCACAGAAGGAGATGCAGCAATTGCTCTCTGGTCCAGAAGCCTCTCTGATTGACCCTTAATGAAAGTGTAAAATGGACCGTGATTACCATGTGGGAATACTTTGGCTTATGGATTCAGATAATAATTAACCAGAAGAAAAATAAGTTGTGCTAGGGCCAAACAAGGAAAAGAACAGAGATTATGTGATATGTAAAGATATTTTACTTTCTTTAGAAAACCCTTGCATGACATGAATGGGAAGACCAGTGGGGTCCACAACATCAATTTCTTGTTTAAAAGTAAGGATGAGTTACTTTGATTTATTATATCACAGCAAATATCAACTAACTCAAAAAAGGATGGAAATTCTCGGAAAATCTCTTATCATACAAAGCAGTTAAATGTCTAATAAGCTATATGCCATGGGCATAAATGTAACACCTCCACTGCAAAGTGAGCTTTATGGTGTGACTCTGATCAGACATGATTGCCTCATACATATACACAAATGTCAGTTTGTGACATATGGATTTATACATTCTGAATTACACAAGAATGGTGAAATTCCTCTATATAATTCCTCTATTACTGAGGAATCAAAAGTCAATTATTGCAAGATGTGGTATAATATGTCCTGGAAAGTTACTCCATAGCTTTGATTAAAAACCTTTTTTCTAGAAAAAACAGAATCCAAGTTGCCACTTTGGAACAATTTCTCTCCTCTTTCCCCCACAAATAAAGTGTCAGAAGAAATACTTAAATTCTTAGCAACCAAGCAGGAATTGAATTACCATCAGAGTACCTTAACAGTAGACACAGCAGTTTTTCAGATGAACTCAAACTAGGAGAATCAGAATAGTTGTAACATCCAAATTAATTTTGCTAATGCACGAGTCCCTACTTATTATGTCCAATTTGATTGAGATACCATGTCATCAAGATAAAATAAACATATATGTAAATCTACATTCACATATTGCTAGTCTGTTGTAATATATTTATATTTTCAGATTTCACTTAGTGCAAATCAGTGGGATACTGGAGAAATTTTCTTGATCTGATGCCCAATATTAAATTAGATTGAATACTCACTATCTACATTTATTGCAACAGATGTCATTGTCACCTATCCAGTTATTATAGTATTATTTGGCACAGTGTAATTAAAAAAAAAAATCTTGTATGCAGGCAAAGCAGTTAATTATTCCCCAGAAAATTAATCCTTTTGAAGCAATGCTCAAAGACATGGATATAAAAAAAGCACCCACTTTCAGACCAGCAGGATGTTGCAGCAAGTACCGAGCATTCTTTGCCCTGTTGATACAAGTGACTTCCTTTTTCTTGACATTCACCTTACTGCATAGGAAATGGATTATATTCCTTCTGTACAATGCTATTTGGTAATGCTTAACATCAGCTGTTTGAAAGAACAGGCTCCACTTTTCTGTTAAAAATATACATTTAAGCTACCCAGTTGTCTGCAGAGCACGGGGGAAATCCAGGAGACTCTGAAAAAGCTCATGCTAACATGGTCAATATCTGTACAACTTGCCATGCTCCTCGCGCAGCAGGAAGTGAAGTGGTCAAGGCAGCATTTGTGTGGTAAATCTCAAAAGCCATGCAGCTTATATAAGAAGCTTTATGGACCTAAGAAGCTAAGAGGGAATAATGTAGAATATAACAGCCCCCACAGAAACATTCTTGTTTGAAAAACATTGAGTCAGAGCTGACAAAACCTTCTTAAACTACCATAAAAGTAATCAAATGCCTAGCAAGAAATATAAATGGAAGAAAAATTGACTGTCCTGGGATTTCTATTAAAACAGATCAATATAGCATATGGAAATAAGTCTTTTCCTGAAAGCAGAGATTTTTCAGATGCCTAATGAATAAGACAACAAGCCTCTTCAGTACCAGAAATTATTTTGCTTGAAGATGTCTGCATGTTTAGAGACATGAATGGTAAAAAATTAGGAAGGTACCTGTGTAAATGACCAAATTTCATCATCTAAAAAATAGACTCAGTAATATCTAGAACACCTGCAGTTGTGACTTCTGCTGTGGATGCAGGATGTGATTCTCCTACAGGATGTCCAAAATAATATGTTTCAGCTCTAAGGAAGCATGAAGATGACATCTAAAAGATAGTCATCAAAAGAACTTGTACAATGGTGTATTAACATAGGTGATTTTATTTTAAAACTCTAAAACTTGTGATTAACTACCTCTTTCAGTCTACAAGAGTTGCATCAGGAATTTGGGGTGGGGAATATAATTTTATCACTCATGTCCTATAGTTGAGTTATATTTGCTATATGAACTCTAACTGGGAACTACAGACTAAGCTAAGAGTTTGTGAAGAAAATTAATATCTGGACATAAGCATCACAGGCTTTTCCTCCAGGGTGGTGACCCAATTAGTTTCTTAATCACTTCCTAACAGTAATTTTGCTGGAAGGTGTGAATATGGATGCATGCATGCTTACAGATAGCCACCCAAGCATGTGACTGACACCAGACCAGCTCTAGTCAGCACTTCAAGAAAGATGCACTTAGGAAGAGGCTGAAAATTAGTACATTTTGTACTGTCAAAGTAGGAATACTTGTGTTTATGTCCTATGGTGCTACTACCCCATGTATTCACCAGAAAGTTGGGAATTTATCTTTGGTCCCTGTTTTAGTAGAAATGGAAATTCATATAATCAATTTTACTGCTCTGTGAGACCCTGCTTACCCCCCTCCCCCCAAACGGCTCTGTGCTGTGCCATCCAAGTGCTCTGAGTTTGAATTAGGTCACTATCATTTCTCTTTTTTAAGCCAGTCATTATACACCACAGATACTAATTTTAAAGAATCAAATTTCTCCTCGGTGTAACACTAATAACAATCCTAAATCCCCTTTTTTTCTGCAAGTGTTTTGTAACTGAGACTGATTGCAAGGGGTCAAAGAACATTTTACCAAAGTGTCTTTCCTTTGGTCAAATATCAGAATTCCTAAGGAGCAATCTTAGTTTAAAATGTAGTTATCCATTTTGTTTCACACTCCGATTGTTCTCCCAGGGGAAAACTAGAAAGTAAAAGTAAAGCACTAGAAGGATTTAACTTCACCTTAGTGAAATTTCAGTGGCACTAAATTAGTAGGAGTTGCAAAAAGCAATGAAAACTGACAAACATCAAGGTAGGTATTACTGAAACTAAGCACATTATCCTTTTTTGAATTATGTTTGCTTTGGCTAAATGTGATCTACATCAGTGTGACATGAATACTTTCCGCTGATTTTACTATATTGTTGTATTTTATGACAGATAAATGTTGTCCCTGATATTATACCACAGCACAGAAATTGCTGATCTACGCATGCTACATAAAATAATCTTAGATACTTAGGATGTAGAAATTTTGAAAGCTGTTGGATTGAAGGGACCTAGGAATGACATTGGACAATAAATTAGGCATTAGTTTGCAATGCACTGTGGCTGCCAGACAAGCCACTTTGGGGCCACTTATGTAAATATTTCATGCCAGAAACAACAGAGATGAAATTCTCTCTCTAAATGGCTCTGTTATTTGGATTTTCAGCCTGATGGTTATGAACAGACATAAGACTCATGGCTTTTTTGGCCTTCCCTTTACCACAAATAGGCAGGAGATAACAGCTAGATGTACATATACATGAGAGGGGTTCACTATAGAAAGGACTATAGCTATACAGGAAAAAAAATGAGCATTGTTTTTCATTAATATTTGTATGGAATATTTGCAACATCACATTGCCCAAACAAGGAAAAAATGCAGAGTAAATGTAATGGCAGCAGCTCTAAAATTCTGTCTATTATGGAAAAATAATTCAACAAAAGTTAAAAGTGAACCACTCTACTGAGTGGAGCAGAATTGTTTTAGGATTTCTAAAGAGAAGGATGAATTCAAAGCATTTTTCAGTTCTGGCCATGGCTGGCCAGGTGGGGTGTCAGCATGTGCCTCTGATGCCAGAGACATCACAAAGGACAGGTCACGGGGCAGTGTCACCACATGCCCCATGCAGCAGGGCCAGCCTGCGCCAGCAGTGAGTGGGACAGGGAGGGGAGGGCTGGGCTGAGCAAGGGCCAGGCCAGAATGCTGGTGGTGTTTCCAAGGTTGAGGGGAGGATGTAGGGGCTCTGGGGGTAACCTGGACAGGGCAGGTGTTGCCCTCAGGGCTGGGTGGAAATGGGCCTGGAGCTGTCATCGAGATGTGGTCCTGTCCCCACAGGGCTCACCAACCTTGTCCTTGATACTCTGAGCTCCTCATGCCCTCTCCCACACATTCCCAGGCCCCTGTGTCTCCTGTCCCATCTGCCTTCTCCCTGACACCCAGCCCTGCTGAGCCCCTTCTCTCCTCATCCTCCAGGGCATGGCTGGGAACATCGCCCAAATCCTGATGGTGCTGAGCATCCTGCAGTAGTGCTGGGGGTGAGTGACCAGAAAGATGCCACACAAGACCTCCTGCAGTAGCATAAGGAGCAGCAAACCCAGGAGAAGGCTTGGCCCCTGGAGGAGATGCAGCAGAGAAGCCAGGAGCCACCTGGACTCAGCCAGAGGAGGGGCTCCTCTCTGCTTGCCAGCACTGGTGGCCTCTGCTGAAATCCTCCCATGCTCTTTGAGCTCTGCTGGCTGCCCAGGCAGAGCAGCACTGGCTCTGGCAGCTGCAGCCAGGGGGAAATTTCCAGTAGTGCTGAGGAGAGGGAGGAGGAAGAAAATGAGCAGCAGGGCACTGTCAGCTGGACAGAGAAATGGATTTGCTGAAAGATGCTCCTACATCCCTGCCAGAGAACGCCCTGTTATTCCTCTTCTCTCATGTGACAAACAGAAGTCAGATCCCTGCTTTCTGCACAGTCTCTGCACATGCTCCCAGATGTGATGTTTCTCCTTCCAGAAGGCACAGGAAGGATCTACCCTTTGTAAATACATTAATAAATTTGCTTAGTTTAAAAATTCCTGTGTCTGTGGGTATTGAGACAAAACTCTATTAGGAAATGTTACCCTTTGGCTCCATCTCCCCTCTGTAACAAAGAGATGAAACTTGTGCTCAAATTTACATTGGCAGTGGTTACACTGATGCTAAGATATTCAGCACCTCCTCAAGTTCTCTCTTTCTCCCATTATTCATGGTGAGTGATATTCCTGGAATGAGGACCTTTGTTGAAGTGAAAGGGAATTTTTGCTTTCTTGACCTTTTCCTGCTTCATCATTATGAGTAGTTGTTTAATTTTATAACACGTGCAACATAAGTTTAGAACTATTTGCAATTGCAAAATCCAAAAGTTTTGCAGTCCTTGGAAATAATCAAGAGTCTCTCGACTCGTGCTCACGATTTCTGTACAGGTGAGCAGAGCCCTTCCTTGTCTACAGGACAGTAATCATTTTTGTATAAAAGAGGTGATGATGCAGCTTCTCTACAGAGCACAGGCAAAACCAGTAAAGAGCTGACATTGCCTGAGGAGAAAACTGTTTTCTTCAAAGCATAGGAGTGGTGTCTTTACAGCTGAAGAGTTTCAGTGCAGGTAGTGCAGGGAGAATGGCCCAGCCCCAGGAGCTGCAGGGCTGCAGGCAAGTCACCAAGCTGTCTTTACTGCCCCACTGCACCTCGTGGCACTGCAGCACCACAGGGTCTTTCTGCCATCCCCAGAAGCACTCACAGCCTCCTGGCTCCATCGCAAGGATCCACCAGTAGGCTGAAGGAAAGAGCATCCCCTGGACTTGGGCCAGCCTGCTGGCCTCCTGTTGAACCAGGCTGGTTAAGGAATAATAAATAGCAAGGCTAAAAAAAAATAAATAACACGCTCTAAATATTGCCTTGTTTTTTGTAGAAACCCTCCAAGCCAGAGAGGAAGAAAAAGATGCTTTATAGGCAGTGCAGTCTATTCATGGGAAATTTCTAACCACAAATTGTCTGTTTGGGTAAGAGAACTTTGCTTTCCTGAAGTCATCCTGAATTGGGTTTGGAGACCTACCTAGTCAAGCATTATTTTTCTGCCTGGTTTAAGTAGCCAAGATAATTACCTTCCTTCTGCTATTTACCTGACTTTTTTGAGGTTGTACTTCTGTGTCAAAGGTTATCTCAGCTTATTTCTTCTGCTGACTGCTTTTATTGAGGACTATGTCTCATGACATTAAGTGAAAAGCCATGCAGTAGAAGGAATATCAGCAGTTGCACAGAATATTAACTTCTAATATGGCATTGAGCAGCTTTTATGAAATATGGGCAGGTGATTCCAGAGTGTTAATTATTCTTGTTTCAGATAAAGCTAAAACTAACAAAGTAACAATGTCATTTTATAGCTGTAACAAGTAGCACAAAAAGATCATTCTTTCACACAAGATAACAAATGAAGTGAACATGCAGCAGGCAAACAGCACTGTTGAAGGAAACCTATTTAACCAATTTTCTTTAAAAGCTATCTTTCATCTACTCCCACTTCACAGCACTTCGATTTTTTTTAGTCTGCCATTTATGTGCTATTTTGGTTTTCTGTACATTTTCCATTCCTTTTGCCTCAAGTTCATCATTAATAAAGTAACCTCTGTGTAGAAAATCTGCTTTTGTAGGCTTATAACATCAATCCTGTCCAATTCAAGTATAAAATAGCCTTGCAACTCATAGGATCAGTATTCACTGAAATATTCTGTAAACATGGAGATACCTAATAATTATGCTACGTGGACCAAGAGGAGAGGCAGAAAGAAAACAGAATGGCACCTGAAAAAATTTACAGAAAAATGACTGAAGCCCAGAAAACATTAACTAGAATTACAGAGGAACTTTTTGCAAGAGCAGATAGTGATAAGGGGGAATGGCTTAAAACTGAAAGAGGGCAGGTTTGGATTAGATTTTGGGAAGAAATTCTTTACCATGAAGGTGTGAGGCACAGGAGCAGGTTGCCCAGAGAAGCTGGATGCCCCATCACTGGAAGTGTTCAAGGCCAGGCTGGACAAAGTTCTGAACAACCTGGTCTAGTGAAAGGTGTTCCTGTCCATGGCAGGGGGATTGGAAATAAATGGTCTTTAAGGTTCCTTCCAATCCAAATAATTCCATTACTATTATATATTCATATGAATTTTAAAAATCTTTCTCTGATGGGAAGCATTTAATAGTCTTTAAGAACTAATTCTATGTGGCAAGCTCAAACTCTTTCCCATGGGAATTTTTTTCTTCTTCTTCCTGGGTTCTATAAACAAAGATAAAGTTTGGATGTTATTGAAACGGTCTCTGGAAAGAGAGGCGGTTCAGGCCTGGCCAATCAGCCTAGGGGGAGGTTTTGAACTGACCCAATCCGGATGATCTTTGAAAGTCTATATAAGTTTTAGAATTAATTAATAAAAAGGGAAATTCGCCCCATTTGACACAGCTTGGTTCTTGCACTCTGCTAGCACTTCAACAGTGACAATTCTACAATAAAATATTATACAATATACTATAGAGTCAGTCAGTAAAATAAGGAATTTAACTACGAATGATAAAAACTGGCACCACAGGACAAAATCCTGGCAGGGAAAAAAAAAAAAAAAACAGAAAAGAAAATAAAGAAATTGTCACTTTTAGGAGAGCTTTTTATGGTTATATAGTACACCATATTGTAAGTACACGTTAATGTGATTGCTATGGATTTATATTTTTAGCAAGTGCTAAAATACTACATGGAGATTTAAAACATCAATAAGAAATAAAATGCTTTGTGGAGGACATTTACAGCGCACTTTAAGATCCGATCCAAATAATTTTTTTCAATAATATATTTTCTTGGAGCATGTGTTCCAGTCTCTTACTACTATTTTTTTATCTTTACATTCTTTTAGTTTGTGATATTTTTATTGAAAAGCTTGGTTTGATGATCCAAACATATAGTATTTTATTTATGAATAACCATAACATGGAATGAAAAATCTTGATACAGCAATTTCATTTTAAGGTATTGTGACTATGCATTAGCTAACAATAGTATCTCTTTTAGGCTTAAATTAGCTCATTTAATACAAAGCAGGATCTGTCTTCAAAATCAGGGCAAGGAATCCACAAAAATTTGAAACTTTGTTTGACTTTTTATGATCTTGTGAATCAGATTTTTAGGGACAGAAAGACCCCCCTGATCTCAATGTATCATAGGAGTGAATTAAGCTTGCATCCTGGTTTTCTCCACCGTGAATCATGAATCTCTAGAAACAGAGTGAAAGTGCTTAACAAAGGTGTCCTAGGTTGCAATATAGATGTATTTATTATTCTATTACCACCAGCTGTGGGTCATTAGTTGTTATCTCCTGCTAATGACCCACTCCGGATAACAGACGATGGGCCATCAGGGACCCACTGCGTGACTCATGGACTTATCTCACCCTAATGTGAGATGCTCCACCCAGGAGGGAGGAGCCAGGTGTTCCCACCTGGATATAACCCTGGGCTCTTAAACAGCATGAGGAGCTCCTGTTTCCTGGATTTCTGGAGGACAAGAGCTACCACTGGACCTTCAGCTAGAGACCAGACCTTCCACAGGGTCACTGCTTCAACCTATCTACTTCACTTGGACTGCTACCACCACCCTCACTAACAGGGTGTCAGGTTATATCTGACTCTGTCAGTGTTTTTTCTTGTATTATTGCACTTATTTTTAATTTTCCTAATAAATTATAATCCTGACTTGTGATGTCCCACTGGTCTGTTTTCAAACTAATATAAAAGGAAAATCCAAAAGAGCCATAAGATGTTACCAGCCTCTTTGATATACTTGTTTAACAAAAATTTGGAGGGGAGGGGAGGAAGTCAATTCAGCTATTGGAAGTTATCTGAAATTACTCAATGTAACTTCACAGAGTAGTAAGGGCAGTTCTCATCAGATCTTTTTGGCTTTGTTTATATTCAGTTCCAGTTTCTAAAAGCTACAAAATAAGCTGTAGGAAGGCTCACATAATATTTCTCTCTGCTTTTCTTTCTTGCATGCATGTTTTAATGTAGCTGAGGTTATAGGAAAGAAGGAGGAGGAGAAGAAGAAACAACAACAGTGGAATGAAACTTTTACCAAAAAAACTCCTTTTCTAGGGCTTCAAAATTTGGTGCTATACTCTTTTTGCCTGAATGCTGTTCCTCTCAGAAGAGGTTTTCTTCTTCTTTTTTTTTTTTTCAAACTATAATGATCAGTTCAACCTTTCTTGCCCTGTGTATCTCTTTGGAAAGGCACACAACCCTTCCTTTTTATGTGACTGTCAGTAACTATAAAATACAAGCATATTTAATTACTATATATTCTGATAAAATGACATATAATTTCTGTATGCTTTTAGAGTACCTTAAGATTCTCTCCTTGTACCCTTCCATGTTTCAAAGGAAATGCAGGAAGTCCCTTACATTATCGCCACGAGTTTGCCAAGAGGACAGCTGCTCTACTGATAAAAGTGAAATGCTCCCCATGTCCCAGGTGAGCGTCTGTTTGACTCTCAAGCAAAGGGCCAGGTCTGCTTCAGAGGCAGTAAGTTTTCCACACAGTAACCTTGGGCTTTGGGATGACTATAAAGGGTAGATCCTGAGATGGTAACTCAGACAGCCCAAACATATGGGCACATACAAGAGGTTATGAGTCAGAGCAACCATGGAGTATCCAGGAACAGAACAACAAACACAGCTAGGTGAGTTCAAATCTGGCTTGTACCCAAAAAAAAGGGTTCTTCTTATTAATTTTAATCAGATCCTGTGTCATCTTTCTGTCTCATGGCTGCATGCGGTTCAGAACAACTTTTTGCTCGTAAGGCTACTGTCACTGGTGTTACAAATCTGTCATGAATCGCAGTGGCATGGTACTCTCTTCTTGAAACCCAAGCTTTAAGTTTTACTGCCAGGGATCAATAGAATATGCAATGTCATGAGTTTGTACCTAATGAGCTTCCAATGTCCTTTCTTTTCTCCTGATGCATGCATTAGGGAACCATTATACTTCCCCAATAGTTGGTTCAGAGCTGCATATGGAGCAAACATCCCAACTTCAAAAACTCTAGAAGCACCTTAAAAGCAGTGTACTCTAGAGAAAATCAGTGTGAACTCTGTGTAGACTGTACAAGAAAATCCATCAAACCTGTGTACAAGCTGTGCATTACCTGTGTTGCTGTTGGGTTCATGCTGGTTAAAATGGCTGATTTTACTTTGTCATTGCAGTCTAGTTACTCAAAGTTCCACTTCTAAAATTGACATTCTTTCCTTTGTGAAACAGTCAGCTGATAACCGAGGGAAAAATTGTCACAATTCTTCTCTGCAACTAATTAGAATTTTTTTAATAATTAAAATTTTAATTAGAGTGTTCTCAGGTGCTTCAATGTCTGCCTCTTTGAGGGGAGGGAAGAGAGAGAGAGATGTTTCTCATAGTTAAAAATTAGGGAAGTGGGTTTGAGGGAAAGAAACTTCAAAGTATGAAACCTAGCACAAAGACTCAGTTCTGATTTGTCAAACTAAAATTAGCAGAGAATATGTTACATTTACATTTAATACTCTTCGGGGGCAACATTTCCAGGTTTGCCTCTGCAATGAGAAAGCACCAGTGGTATTCCTATCAGGGCTGAACACTCTGCTCTTTACCCATCCATCTCTGGAAATGCTTTCTTTTCGTGAAAGGAAGCTTTAAAATATATTTGCAGTAACACAACCTACACATAATTTTTATGTCTGCAGTTGCCTTTTTTATAAATTATCAGTCCTCCAGGGCTATCATTCTACATGATATTGCAGTCAAATCCAATGTTGTACCTGTAATATCACTGCCTCTTTCACAGACATTCTAGGTAGTCCTGTGCCCCTTCCATTGTTGCTCAGCCTTAAAGCTGCTTCAACACCAGAATGAATTTATCCTTATGTTACTAGACAAAACTGCTGCTATTCTTTCCATTATTTGAACAGCTATTGAACTGCACAAATGTCATTAACTATGGTTCAACCAATAAATCATGAACTTGAAAATATTAAGCACTGCAATATATACTCTGGTACATTTGAAAGTACTGTTTCAGAAGTTCTGGCTTATTAAGCCTGAGAGCACCTTTTTATTGTTTCCTTGAATTTCTAGCAAAGGTATAATTTCGTCAGTCCATCCAAGGCTCTTCATCTGGGATTTATTTGCAGAAAATCTGCAGAGCTGAGTTTATCTCTGTGAGAATCAGTGTCTATTTAATTTTTTTATCTACTGACTGTTTAAAAATCTAAACTTTCAATTTCTTAAGCATATTCACAAATACTAAAATAGTTATTTAGAAAGATAAGCCCACAATCTGCTTCTGAAAGGTGACCTTTTTAATATTAGCCCAAATTGTCCACGCTCCTCCATGAGATCCCTGCCTCAGACAACTAAAATTTTAACAAAAGCAGACAAATATGACAGAAACCCTTGGAAGGATTATTCTTAACCTTAACCTAAATCTGATAATCTTTATTTAATATTAGTGCCACTCTTCATCCTTTGCTATTTTCTCTGTGTTTTTCACTCAGTATATTCATTAGAGAAGATATTTGGTCTAGGTATTTCAGAAACATCAGTGAATATGATATGCCACCTTTCACAGAACAAATTTAGATCTTCTCCAGGGAAAGTTCCTACTAAAGGAGCATGAATAAGATGCTTAATACAAAAATAGGGGAGTCCTTTTTTTACACTTCAGATAAATAAAAAAAAAATTTAAAAAACCCAACAAAACAACCAAAAAAAACCCCAACCAGCATTAGAAGCACCATCTATAGCTGTTAGTTCTTACTTCAGTCTTCTTATTTGGAGCATATTGTAGAGGTAGTTAATGCTACCCACCCACAAACTGTATTTATACAGATCTATGGTGGTGACCATGGGCAGCATGGGCAGCCAGAGTCTCCAGGTAGCCTTAGCTGCTGCTGCCCTTTGAACACCCAAATTTAATCAGCCTCCCTCATCCCTTCTCATTTCATCTGGCATCAAGTCCATCAGCCAGCTGTGGAGTGGGCAAAACAAGTTCAGTTCTCCTGGCGGTGTTTCAGGAAAATCTCGTGTTTCAGAGTAATTTCTTAAAGTGGGAAGTTTGCACAACTTAAGACAGTGAGAGAGAGATCTCCACTTGTAGTCTCAGCACTCTGTTCACCACTGCTTACTCCTCTGATGCAGATCCCTTCTCCACCACCACAGGAAATAAATATTATTCTCATCAGTAAAGAAAACAAAAAAGCATTTTGTTCCTCCTATTTTGTTTCTTTAACAGCAAACTCTGGGACACACCATTTCCATTTTGTCCAGCCTTTTAAGAGGCTCCATATGTCTTTTGTTATTTACATTGTCTTTCTCTATAGAATACTTTGTTATAGAACGTCAACAGTGACATTATCAATCAAGTTTACTTAATGAGATCTGTTTGGAGTTACAAACACTTAAACTCAGCATTCTCCTACAAGGAGACACAATGATGACTGACTTGAGGTCCCCACTGACAACTACTTCTTTAGGCATAACTTTATTTAAAAGCCCCAAATTTCATTCCTATTACAAGGTTAGTTTTTTATATCCAGTTTATAACAAGTTTCCATGTATTGTTAGATCATTTCTCAAGCTTCATAGAAAATAGCATTTTTTTTCCCCAAGCAAAATAAGCATGAAATGAGATGACTGTAAGTGTTCAGACTTAAATATGAGTGTAAGTTGACATTTAAGTATTCTCCAATTATGCTGCTGAAAGGGCAAGGACAAAAATGTATTCAACATCAAATGTAAGTTTTGATTTGCCAGACACCATAAATCATATCAGTTATGAACAGTTCATTTGTCTTCAACAACTGATCATATCAAAATACCTGTTTCTTTTGTGTAAAGCATTTTAAAAGGTCTGCACAGAGCAATCAATGTATTTAATATTAGAATTGAAATTTGCCTTACACGGGCACCCACACCCAGTGCCTTAACACAGCTGCCTTCATCATCTGTCATGCCCTTTGTTCTGGGTGTCATAATGATGTAGCACTATAAGAACTGCAGCACAGTAATACTTTCCAGCTCTGTTTCTCATCTAAAGGTATTTCATCTCTCCCTCTCATGAATAATCTGATCTAGCTTGTATTGCATTTTTCTACCAGTCATAAGATAAGAATGCTGAACCGTCAGCAAATTTTTGATGTAAATCAATGGTCACAAGAGATTTAAGTAGGAGGCAGAGGAAGAGTATAATAAGGGATCAGCTTATCAAAAAAAACCCACTTTTCAAAACCAGCTAACTTTTAGCAAAGCACTTCCTAATTCAGCTGTCAAGAGTCAGCATTTATCAAAGGATACAGAAGAACCTTTGAAATTGCTGTGTGTGGTAATTAATACATATTTGAGATGGAGAGGTATTATTACCAGATAACTATTATTTCAGGATCACTAAAATTCACTTAGGAAGAGCATTTGTAAAGAACATTTCCAAATGGACTAAATGTCTTTAAAAATGCATGTGTATTTCTTTCCTTTTGGGTTATACCAAGAACAGAATAGAATTCCGTTTCAGAGCCATCATTTTCTTATATCGTATTGCCTCAGATAAATTGGATAAAAAGGAATATAAAGCAACTTCAAGTTCAGAGTTATAAATTGTATGTGAGAATGATTTGTAGCACTAAATTATACAAAGTATTGGAACTGATAATGATGGTAAAATCTGGTTTTGGTCCTCCAAAAATTATCTTTTGAGATCTTATCTCAATTACATGAAGTCTTCACTGTAAGTAGTATACAAAAAGAAATAGTCCAATCAACATTCAAAATCCTCTCATATTTATGCATCTGAGTGTGCTGAGGTTTAAGTGTTTTATCTGAATTCTAGATTTTCTATAATTTATGGATTTCTTGTATAAACTTTTTGTATCATTTTTTTCTGAAGTTCAGATATTTCAACATTATAGTACTAGAGGTCAGTGAAGTATTTAAACAAAGGAAAATGCATATGGATTACAAACTAAACCATACCTGTGCACTTCTCAAATACCTTGAGCTGAGCATGTGATATTCTGTGTTTTCAGAGTTCTCTGCCACCTTTGTAGCATTCAATCAGTAGATGCAGAATCTTATCAATCACATCATCTACCTGGACTTCTGATCCAGGTGAAAGATATCCCTGCCTATGGCACAGGTTTGGACCATAGGACCTTAAAAGGTCACTTCCACGCAAAGCATTCCATAATTCCATGATTCTGTCAAGCCCTTGATATGTGCCCTGCTCTTCTTGTCTAGTTTTGCCCCACTCCCCTTGATCCCCTCATCCAGATCGTTGATAAAGATGTGAAACAGGACTGGCTGGTGACCAGTCAGCAGCAGGATTAACTCCATTCCCCACCACTCTCTAGACCCAACCATCCAACCAGGTTTTTACCATGTGAAGAGTGCCCCTGTCCAAGCCATGAGCAGCCAGGTTCTCCAGGAGGATGCTGTAGGAAACATTGTCAAAGCTTTACTAAAATCCAGGTAGACCACACCCTTATCCGCTAAGTGGGTCATCTCATAGAAGCAGATCAGGTTAGTCAAGCAGGACTTTCATTTAGCACCTAGCTTTTTCCTCTACCTCCTTTGTCACTGTTTGCTGTTACATCCAATAAAGGATGAAGCTGCTTCTTAGACATCCTTTTGTTTCTATAACATTTATAGAAATATTTTAACTGTCTTTACTAGTCAGATTAATTTCTATTTGGGCTTTGGCCCCTCTGATTTTCTTCCTACATAACCTCACGACATTGTTTTAGTCCTCCTGAGTTGCATGCCCCTTTTTCAAAAGGTGATATACTCTCCTTTTATTCCTGAGCTCCAGTCAAAATTCTCTGACCAGCCAGGCCAGTCTTTTCTTGTCTTCCAGCCTGTGAGGATGGCCTGTTTCTGAGCCTTTAAGATTTCCTTCTTGGAGAATATGCAGCCTTCCTGGACTCATCTTTTCAATGAGACTGGCCAGGAAGGTTGGATCTCAAATAATTAAGATGAGAACATACAATATCCTTACCAGTAAAAGTAGGAAGTGGAACAAATTTAAATAAATAGAATAAAACCGATCAAGTACATTTGTGATACAGATTACAAACAAAAACAATATACCAGTAAATAATATAAAATATCTTATTCATGAGACATTACTAGCAAGCTAACATCACATTAATTATATTTTAATCAAGCTTGTTTGTAATAATGGATGTAATATGCCATAATGCAGTGTAGTGCAGATTGAATTGGCTTTGTCTTCTTTGTCCAGAATACCAAAGGGAAGAATCATTATTCTGCTGCAGCATGCCAGCTTCTATTTATGGATTGTCATTTTATTTTCCTAGCTGTTCATCTAAAGGTGCGTCATATGTGACCCTCCCAGGTGCACAATCACCATTTCAAAAATGTGTTGTCTCTTCCACAGCATTGTTTCAAAAGACATGGAGTGGTTCTAAATAATGTAACACATAAAAAAATGTTGTCTGATTTAAACACTTTTACCTAAACTGGCAGTCAAACCCAGTACTTGCAGACAAAGATTTTTGTTGACTTCAGTGTACACTTAATCAGTCTTTTAAAATTCTAAATTAGAATTGCATGTTTCATAAAAAATGTATTTATACACTAAGAATGAAGTACTGTAGTTATGATTAAATTGCAGGTTGGCTCTTGCAAAAATATCTTTGCTGTAAAATACTACAGCTTAATGATATAGTGCACCATGCAGACCATATATATTTTAGAGGAAGCTATCCAAAACACACCATTAAAATAAACTTTGGCACATTAATTCTTGAGAGACAGCAAGAAGAGACAGCCAGTACTTTAACCCCTCTGGTGTCTTTTTCAAGACTGTAATTACCTGTGTTCAGACCTGACTTTGCAGAAATAACTAGATCTCTCCTTTTACATAATTTGTATTTTTTACCATTTGAGTACTAAATAGTTTTTTTAATCACTTTAAGTATTTCATAAAATGTATTCTTTTGTCACAAGGTCTCAATGTAAATAGAAATATGATTTAAGTCTTCATAACATTTATCAAAATACTTCGTTTTAGGAGCAAGTCTTAATTGAAAACAAAGGAGGGGTGGTGCACTCATCATAGCCCCATTGAAATAAGCCTTTAAAAAAAGAGAAGAGATGGAGACATCATAGAATCATTAAGGTTGGAAAAGATCTCCAAAATTATCGAGTCCAACCTTTGGCCAAACACCTTCATGTCAACCAAACCATAGCACCAAGTGCCACATCCAGTCATTTCTTGAAAACATCCAGGAAAAGCAGCTCTGCCACTTCCCAGGGCAGCCCATTCCAATGCTTAACCACCCTTTCAGTAAAGAAAATCTTTCTGATATCCAATCTGAGCTCCCCTGGTGTATCTTAAGGCTATTTCCTCTTGTCCTACCACAGTTTCCTGGAAGAGGCCAATCTCTGCCTTACTATTGTCGCCTGGATTCAAAAGACAACACTTGCAACATGTTAAAGTGGTAAGATAAAAAAGCAATTTTTTAGTGAAAGTTTCAGGTACACAACTATGTCTCTGCACATGTGTGATAAAGGATTTTTATAATTTTTATAAGGTTAATTAATTAGTATAACTAGCAGGTGCCTCCAATAGGAGATCAGTTGCCCCAGTAACTCACCCTTGGGTCAGTCTCTTGGAGCTGATCCAGGGACTTCTTTGCTCTATTTCTTCTTATGCCTCTTAAGTTCTGGTGGAAAACAAGATGTCCTTGTCAGGAATTCACTTCTGAAGAATAAGACTAAACAGAATTTCAAGAATGTGTTAGTAAGGGTTAGCTTATTGTGAGAAAGGGCAGGAAAAATACTATATTTTTAAAATCTACAAGGCTTAAAATCTATGAAAAATATATAAAAAGCAAAAAAAAGGAAACCTTTAGGCATCACTTCAACTCCCTTTCAGGTAGTTGTAGAGAGCCTGAGGTCTTCCTTGAGCCTCCTTACTCCAGGTTAAACACTCCCAGCTTCCTCAGCTGCTCCCCATAGTGAGAAGTTTCTCACTAACCAAAGCCTAAAGTAGCTTTGGTAATATTTTTCTTTTATTTACTGTGTTTTTCTAAACTGGAAGTTGGTTATCTTACATGCTTTGTCATAAAATAAGTAGCATTGCTGACTAGCTTCCTGGCACTCCTCTTCACATTCTAACTGACCATTTTTCCCACTGGGGATGAATTCCCATCAGGAACCAGCTGTGGTCTGTGACAGGAAATATGTACATCGGCAGGGCATGGCCCATTCCATTTCCATTGGGTTCTGAAATATATATTTTGAAGGAGTAAATTCTCTGTCCAAAATCTCTCTCAATTTCTCAGCAAAGTAATATACTCAACAGCCTCCATTTCCCTATCCCATGGCATACTGTTGGCATACACATTAAAATAAAATTGTTTTTCATGCTGCTCTGTGTTCTGTCTGGCTTTGCTGTTCACTCTCTGACACACACACACTCAGCTTTGCTCACAAAAGTAAGCAGGATTCACACCTCTAGGTCTTCTAACTCCTGGCCTTCTAATGCATTTAACATTTGGCCTTTTGCAACCTGAGTAAATGTCTTTAAGCACCTTCATAGAAAAGCTTGGGGTTTCCTCTTTTACTCATGCCTCCTGTACAAGTAGGTCTGGGGTGGAATGAGGGAAGAGAGTTCTTTGAACAGGAAGGTAATTCAGGCCCCACAGGGGAGAGAGGAAAGGAGGAGGAATAGTCCAGGCCAACAAAGCCCAAAACTAAGAGCCAGAAGGGAAAAGAACTCCAGAACTTCTTTCCCCATCGTCCTAAGGCAAGAAGGTTGGCTTTTGTTTTCACTCTGCATTCAGTAAATATTTCTTTCTCTCCAGCCAGTCTGGTCTTTGATTATTTCTGAAAAAGCCAGAACAAAGATAAATAAGACCCTGCCACAAGGTTGAAGTAAAATATATTGATGTAATGAAACTGAATAGAGGTAGGGTAATTTATGATGTCTGTAAAACACTAATTCAGGCCACTTTTCTGTAACATAGACTATACAAGACAATTACAGGGAAAATCGGGTAGGGTCTAACAAGACAGAAAAAATGGAACTCAAAATAGCAGAAAAATTGCTAACACAACAAATGTGTGACAGGAAAAGAAATTCCTACAGCATATAGGCATTAGCCATCTTAACCCCTTCGCATAAGTTGTTTATCTTCTTATAAGATGGTAACATATGCCTCAGACACCTGTGATCAAAAAGACCGTGGTAGCACAGGAAATTAATGAAAAAAAATTAGACAAAAAGATTGGAGGGGGCTTTTTATTACAAACTGCTTGATTACAGGAAGGCTAAAAATACAGGAACAAAACAAATTATTGTTTAGGTTTTAATGAGTTTGTTTATCTAAGACTAATCTTGTGAGAAAAATATAGATTCTCCTTTATATGTAAGAAATTAGGAATTCAAAAGATTTTGGGGGATGGCAATCAGAAGTGGCACTGCTTGCAGGCAACACTAAATAGAAGAACACTGTAGCTCTTACTCAGTCTTTGCTTGTTAGGTAGTCACCAGTAGCACATACCTTAATCAGAGATATTGCTGCATCTTTCAACTCAGACAGATTTTTGAAAAACCCTAAAAGTCCCCTTGAAAATGAGAAACACTGTGAGAAATGAAAATAGAAAAAGAAGGAACACTTCAGACATATTGCTTCAGCAATAAATTTGTATTCTTGATATTTATACTATTGTGCAGCTCATGATTAGCCTTGAAATTGGCACTTGAGGGATCTCACAAGTAATTATTCTCTAAATACTGCTAAAGTGAGTAAATATTCAAGAAAAATGTGTCTTACTATCGTTAACTCAGCAGCATTCCTGCCAACAAAAATAGTAGCAGACATCTTAACAGAAGGGGAGGAATATATACATATTTCACATACAGGCAAAATAATTTTAAAAAATTTTTAGATCATGATTTGTGCGTAAGATTATCATTGGAGTATGATTTATTCAAGTTGTAGAGGCTCTTCAAAAGTTTTTATATTAAAGTAGATGTTACAGTAGGATTAGTAGATTACATCTCTTTGTTAGATTTTTAAAACTCATTCCCAGAAACTGTAGCTTTTCCTCAGTGTCCCAAGAGCAGCTGTATTTGTCTTTTTTCTATCGATGTGAATGGAAGACTATGGAAACATAGAACAGAATCATAGAATTATAGAATCATAGAACCATAGAACAGTTTGGGTGGGAAGGGACCTTAAAGATCATCTCACACCAACTCACCTGCCATGGGGAGGCCAGGTTGCTCAGACCAGGTTACTCAGATCTCCATCCAGTGTGTCCTTGAACGCCTCCAGGTATGGGGAATCCACATCTTCTCTGGGCAACCTGTGCCAGTGTCTCACCACCTACACTGCAAAGCACTTACTTCCTCCAGATATCTACTTTAAACCTACACTCTTTTAGTTTTAATCCACTCCCCTTCGCCTGTGACTACATGTTTTTGTAAAAAGTCCCTCTTCATCTTTTCTGTAGTCTCTCTTCAGGTCCTGTATAGCTGCAATTGGGTCACCTTGAAGTCCTCTCTTTTCCAGGCTTCATTCTCTCAGCCTATTGCCATACAAGAGGTTTTCCATCCATCTAAACATCTTGGTGGCCCTCCTCTGGACTTGCTCCAACATGTTGTGCTTTCTTGTGCTGAGGATCTCAGAGCTGGATGCAGTGATCTAAGTGGGGTCTCACCAGAGAGGAGCTGTAGTGTGTTGACCCTGGCTGATTTCCAGGCACCCACCAAAACCACTCTGTCACTCCCCTCCAAAGCTGGACGGGGAGAAAAAATATAAGAAAGGTTCCTGAGCTGAGATAGGGACTGGGAGAGATCACTCAGCACACACCATGGTGGGTAAAACAGGTTCTAATTAGAGATATTAATTGAATTCATTACTAACAAAATCAGAGCAGGATAATGAGAAGAAGAAGCAGCCCTTAAAAACACCTTCCCCCACCCCTCCCTCCTTCCCACTTCTACGTCCTACCCCAGAAGTGCAGGGAGACAGGAATGGAGGCTATGGTCAGTTCATCACAGGTTGTTTCTTCCACTGCTCATGGAGAAGAGTCCTTCCCCTGCTCTAACATGAATTTACCCCAGAAGCAACAGTTCTCCACAAACTGCTCCAGTATGGATCACTGTTCCATGGAATGTAATCCTTCAGGCACAGCTAGCTCCAGTGTGGGTGCCCCACAGGGTCACAATTCTTGCCATCAAACCTGCCCCACTGTGGGCTCCTCTTGCCATGGGTCTGCAGGTCCCTGCCAGGAGCTTGTTCCAGCATGGGCCTCCCATGGACTCACAGCCTCCTCTCAGACATCCACCTGCTCCAGTATGGGTCTCTCCTCCATGGGTTGCACATGGATCTCTGCATCCTTGTGCTTCACAGCTGCTTCACCATGGGCTGCACCATGGGATGCAGGGGAGTCTTGGCTCTGACACCTGGAGCACCTCCTGCCCCTCCTTCTTCACTGAGCTTGGTGTCTGCAGAGTTGTTCCTCTCACATGTTCTCACCCTGCCCTTCTCTGCCCCTAACTACACATGCACAAAAACTTTTTTTTCCCTTCTCAAATATATTATCACAGAGGCATTCCTAGCATTCCTGATTGGCTCAGCCTTGGCCAGCAGCAGGTCCATCCTAGAGCCTTCTGGCATTGGCTCTGCTGGACACAGAGAAAGCTTCTGGCAACTTCTCATAGAACCCAACCCTGCAGCTCCCCCACTACCAAGGCCATGCAGAATCACCCCCCTCAATCTGCTGGCCTGTCTGCTTTTGATGCAGCCCAGGACAAGGAAAGATTAAAGGAAATGAGTCCTGCTGAAGATATGGTGGGACAGACAGCTTCAGGGATGGGTTAGGGCATGCAGTGAGAAAAAAAAAATAAAGAAAAAAATAATAATGTAGAATATTTGATCAATGGCAGCAGAAGAACTTAATTTCAGGTTTATTTAGCAAAACAAAAGAAAGCTCCTGTGGTCAAGGGGTGATAATTGTTCTACTCCTTCTTGCACAAGCATCACTTCTGAAGTATTTTATCAGAATGATACAGACAGATATATGCCCCTGAAATCTTGGTGGATGACAGTGGACAAGTCTGGTTAGGACCTTGTCTCAGATGTGAATTTCAATGAGCCATTAAGACCCCAGGGAAAGAAGAAAAGTTAGTGGGAAGTCACACTCACATGCACTACCCAAACTGCTGAAGCTTTGTGTTCTTTGCTTTTTAGTATTTTTTGCTGGAAGTAGAAGGGTAATGGTAGTCTCATGTGAAGAGCAGAAATGAGCAATCTCGCGAGATTACTAAATCAAAACCAATGTTGTAATCACAAGCCACAAGAAAAATGCTTCATGAAGCCTGCACACTCTTTAACTAGCTTCAAAGACTTCCTTCTTTGTCAAGCACCTATGTATTTTTAATTTAATATTACCTAGTCTAATAACAATTTTTTTCCTCCAAATTCAATTATGGTATTGATCCATGGTTGTAAATAGGCTAGTGCAATGAAGCTTATTTTCACTGCAGGTTGCATGATATTTTTATAACTCAGCATATCAGATTTGTTTTGCTTCTGCATGTGCTTTAATATTTGTAGTTAATGTTATAGAGAAGTTTTACTTTCATTAGAATAACAATAAATTTAAAACAAATATTTGCATATTTAGGGTAGGTGGCAGTGTAGGTTGAGAGGTGTCTATTATGTCATACAATAATACAGTATTTTGTGGTTAATTACAATACACTCTACAGATTATGAGTAATCTACTTCCTACCAAATGAAATTTGTTTTTAAAATGTTGTTCAAGCATAATTTCACAGGGAATAGGCATACAATATAAATGATGCAAGTTTTAAAATGAGCTGTTTGTTTCACAGAGTATTTGACATGCTTCACTGAATATTCTAAAAATGGCAGAAATAAATATGAGAGAAAAACAGAATATTCTGTATTTCCCTAATTACTTTTCTGGTCTAGTGTGGAACATGTTTTCCCAGAGTCAGTGTGTGTGTGACAGCAAGGGATGGGATTGATATTAATTCTGAAATTTAATCAATTTTGGTTGTCTCATCTTGATAAGGAAAGATCATGTAATAAAGTTACTCTGCTTTTCTTGGGAGGCTAAGTTGCAGTAAATAAATAGCACTTGAATGAATCAATGAAAAATACCTACTTAAAAAATAACTAAAATACTAGTACTTTTTTTCCTGTTTTTCCTTTTTTCTTCTCTTGATTGGTAGGAGACTGGGATACATGACAGAATGTACTATTAGAAATTTAAGTTTTAAATGCTACATCAATTAATTTAAGTGGCTGAACAGCTCTCTAACTTCCTTTTCTCAAGAAACCTCTGTCTGTAGATAACTAACTCTTATGGGGACTAATCCAAGTGGATCCCAGCCTAGCTTTAGTCAGGAGAGTAGCATAACCAGCATAAAAAACTTCCCAATTTTTTATTTAACATACCTCTTTCTCAAAGGATTTAGACAGATACAGACTTTAGATTTTTTTTTTTTTTTGGGAGGGGAGAGGGGAAAAAGTGGATTTTAATGAGTTTTCTGTCATGTATATAAAGCTTTATGGCAGACAGTAGAAAAAAACGTTTGATGCTGTAGCTGAATTTTAGTCTGACAGGAAAGCCTCAGACCACACTATACAAGTTTTTGAAGCTGCTTCTCTATTTTCTGCTGTGCTGAAATACACATTGGGATCTCCCAACCTGTGGTACAAATGCCCACAGTAAATATAAAATTATTTGAAATCATGGTGTTGATTTTTCAGGTACCAGCAAGGAAGTTGCAAATCCAAGGTCAATCAAGAGAAACTTCAGGGTCTTCGGTCTACTTGTTAAGACTCTAGAAGTACAAGTAGTGTCCTCCTTTATCCTTCCAGTTGCAGAGAATGATGATGGAAGAAACAAGAACCATCAGGTATGTACATGATCAACTCTATCACCAGTAGTGTGGCCAGCAGGACCAGAGCAGTGACTGTGCCCCTGTACTTTGCACTGATGATGCCATAACTCAAAATCTTAGTCCAGTTTTGGGCCCCAACCTACAAAAATTACGCTGGCCAGTTAATGCAGATTTTTAATGGAAGGTCTTATCATAGCTTTTTTGAAGTCTTTCATTTCAAAGGAAGACTTCCTGGTTTATCATTGCTTGTTATTTCTAATTCCTGCCAATATTTCAGTAGACACATGGGTCTTTTGCTGGTTGGGCTTTGGTTGGTTGGCTGGTTTTTTCCCCAGGATTAACTGAATTCTTGGTATACGATTACACTTGTCTGGTGTTAATATATGGTTGATAAGTTTAAGTATATTAGTATGTAAATATTAATAAAGCTATGAAACAAACAGCAAGGTGTTACAAATGTTTGGCATTGATATCACAGTAACTTGATAAGAGCTGTTACAGCTACTATCAGTTGGGAATGGAATTGAGTAATTGAACAAGGAAATTTCAAGTAATAAATACAAATCCTTCCGTAATCAGTTCCAAATTGTGAATCAGACATATTGTTACCAGTATTACTTTGTGGATCTTACATCTTATGGACAAGAGCCTAGGAGGGATCCCTTTGCCCTCTGTAATAATTTCATTGTTTGGCTGCTTGCTCATACTCTTGATTCCACAGCACTAAGCTCACTGCAGGTCTCTCTCATTGAAATAAAACCAGTGAAAGCTATCTGCATTGAATTTTGGTCCTTATAAAATGAGACTGAAAGTAATGTCAAATATGCACTGCCAGACAAGTTGGAATATACTGTTTTTCTCTTCCACATTTTGCTTCCTTTAGGCATGTTAAAAAGACACTATTTTCCCATTGTCAAGTGGTATTAAATGTGGGAGACTTTTTAATTATTTTATTTTTGCAGTTTAATAGCCTTAATCCCACAGCACCACCAGTTCACATTTCATTCACATAGATGGGAGGGTTCAGTGGGAGAGAAAAGGTGAAGCATCCGATGCAAGGAAGGAAGATTTGCCTTCCCCTGCAGCAAAACCTTACAAGGCTGCACAATTCCCAGCCTCTCCATGAGACCTCAGCATGAACACGATGTGTGGTGTGGACACAGCTGATTCCTGAACTTCCACCAGAGAATTTCTGCCTGTGGGCCATTCCATGTCAGGGAGTGCCAAGAGCTGTGCTGCAGGGCATGTGGGGTCAGGCATTAAGATCTGCTGAAATAAAGAATATTCGTCAGATCAGTTTCACAATGGGAAATGGACATAATTTAAATATTATAAATTGCAGAACTTAACCCTTTGGAAAAGCAAAGGATGGAGAAAAGGAAGTGGTAGAAGAGAAAGAAGTTAAATGCTAGTCACCAATCCCAATTCATAGACTGGATAACTTTCATATTCCTTATTCAACTGTCGAGCTTCTCTGCCAAGTCTAAGTGAAGAATGGAAGTACATAAGGAGGCACTAGATAAAAGCAAGTAAGAATTACCTTTGATTGTTCCTTCCAAATATGGTTATAAAATCTGCCATTTTAAATTTCTTCAACTATCTATGTCATGACTGTAAAAATACCTAATGGAGTTTGACATCCCTATTTTCACATTTTATTTCCGATACCATCCCTCAGGAAGACGCGACTTTACATTGTTATTCTAAGACTAAAACTTGTCTGCAATGTATATTTTTATAGCATTAACAATATAATTTTGTCAAATGTAAGTACATCACACTGTGAAGCGTTCTGAAAAAAAATACTTTTATTCTAGACGTTACTTTAACAGAGGGCTCATGGGCGTTAAAGAAGCCTATAGAAAAGAAGTTGTTCTTCATGTTTGATAACCTTAAGGGCAAGAAAATCCCTGAACACATAGACAATCCTTGACAGACTCCAGAAGAAACAAAGTTTGCCTTGCAGTCCTGTTAAGTTCATTGAGCTGGAACGAACAAGTACAAGGATAGTACCAGTGTTAGTAGATCTCTGCTGCTGTAGAAAACAGTGGAACAAAGTTAAGAAATCTGAAACCGTAGGGAACTTAGTTTATGTACTCCTATGGTCATTGCTATTGGAAAAGAGCAACAAGAATATTTGATGTGACAAAGGAAAATAAAACATTCCTCTATTCTTTTTCTTTTCTCCTGCTCTAATGTACTGTAATAAGAAAATTTTACATGTTAGCCAGCCTTTTTAGAAATCATTAAAATCAGCAATCCCTTTCAACAGAGCCCCACCAGGACGCACTGGGCTTAAGATGCCAGGGTGATTTAAGATCCTAATTTATAGGGCAATCACTGAATATACAATGGGTCAAAGTACAAGGTAGGAAAGCAAAACTAAAACTTTCTTTTCTACAGTATGGCTGTTGGTGAGAGCACAGATAGAACCAGTCTAAGTATCTCCCTCCTCATCCAAGCACATACTCTGGACCTGCCTTCCATCTCCAGCTGAAAGGTCCAGGTCAAAGTCAACATTTGATCCTTTGACCCTGAAGCTGAAGAACCACTAAGCAGCATGTGATCCTCCCTTTTCCTCTTCTCCATAGTTTCTGAAGCACTTCTGCCCTTACAGAGCTGGTATAATAGGTCACTTGAGGCCCCAGATGGTATCTTCACCTTCTACATCAGTGTGAGGACAAAATATTCAATTTACATGTCAATTTTATATTACTTGAATTTTTGTAATTTTATGCAACATGCAATTCACACACTAAAGCTTTGTATTAATGTCCTGAGAAAGATACTCTTACAGGAATTTGCTGATACTTCACCTCTTCAGTGTTACCTTTGCTCAAATATCACTCCCCAATGTTTAAAATAAGATATGCAGAAGATGTTTATTTTTTGTCCAATTCAAGGATATTGTTTGTATCTTGCATCCAAAAACTGTATAAAAGTACAACAGTACTAAGACTTTTGCTCTTAACTTGGAACTGTGGGAAGGTAGTTATTTCCTTTATTTTACCTTTGCTTGAGCTGAACATTGAGATTTCAGCTTCTGGCAAGAAGTTCTGTTTACTGTTCTCATTGAATTCTGTATCAACTCAGATTTAATATATTGTTGGGAGCTGTGTTAATTCTCTCTTTTCCTGTCCACAATTGTGCAATAGGAATAAAATAGGTGGAATGGCAGGAAGAACCTAAAAGGAGGAAAAAGTCTGAACTACACTGGGTATTGGGAGTTAGAGAAGGTAGTGTGTGTGCATGTGCATGGGAGAGGAGATGGGGAAAGAGTAGGAAAAGAGAATAAAAATCCTACACTCCTGCGTTCCCCATCAATGTGTTCTCACTGCTACCTTGATACAGGCTTTTAGTCACTCAACTCATTCCTCAAAGCTGTAAAGAAATAAACAAATTCCTTTCTCAAGATCAGCAATATATTTTTTCTGTTTAAACATCATTTGGAGAGACAGAGTGACTGCTCATATCTTCCTTTCCTTTGTGCTTCATCTGACAGTTATAGTCTCTTTAACCATGTCTGCAAGCAAAACACATCACTTTACATTTCCGGAGGGTCTCGTGTCACTGTGATGATGCATGGCATCCTGTTAAGGCCTTCACATTAAACACAGAACTGAAGGCAATCTGAGCTGTATTCCTGGGGTGACTACGAAGATTGAAATACTGAAGATTACTGAAAGCAATGAATCAAAACTACTACAGGCTGGCTGAGCAGAAGAGACATCTCAATAAAAGTGTGCCAGGTCTTTGCTTTGCGTGCTCTGTAGCCATTTACACTATTTCAAAATGGGACACAGTCGTTTCTATTCAGGTATAATAACATTTGGACAGTGTGGCCTCCTGAACTCTGTTCAAAAGAAGATACTCACCATTTGCCCAACTAGAGATATTATTATCCTGTTACATGCCAGGAATGTCAGGTTCTATAGATCTATACTGTAGATGTATTTGCTGTACATCTTAAAATTCCTATAGAATGAAGGAAATAAAATGTATTGCAGAATGAGCCATTTGAATGCATTTCCCTCATTATATGTCCAGTTTAGAATGGAATTAATCTGGTTTTAGATATACTTGTTTCTGTCCTTTGATCATTAAATGATTTAAGAGTTTTATGCACCAGCAGTGTCATCAATATTTGACCCCATCTGTTGTCACATTGGCAGAATCAGCCGATATTCTTGTTAAAAACAAGTGATTAATCAAATGTCAGCATAAAGATTAACAGATTCTTCATAAAAATTCTACAGCCTGAAATATCTCATGTAAATTAGTCAGTGAATACTTTTAAAGAAAAAGCGCTTTTACACAAGCTGTATTGATTCATATCTTAAAGCAGAGATGCAGGAGAACCCTAACATTTAGCAGGAAAAGAGTGAGTTAATTCAGCTATATTTAGAAATGACGGATTTCTAAGGGAAAAAATCTCCCTTCCTGAAGAAAATAAAGCTCATTAATATTGTCTCTCTCTTTTTTTTTTTTAATTAAGTTTTCAGGTTAAATAGGTACAGGAGCTTGTATTTGACTCTCTGACAAATCAGAAAGGACACAAGGACACAAAAGAGCATCACACATCGGGCATTTAACAACCTGAAGGATTGTGCACAGTTTGGCATTGATTCTCAGTTTCCTCTGACAAAGTAAGGCCTGTGGCTCTGCATATGTTTGTAGTTATAGGAGTTTGATTCATGTTTCTTAGGCATAGTAGATCTGAAAATACAGGGCAAAATTTCTTCCCTTTTTTGTTTTTTGTGAGAAATGGCAAGAAAAACAAATGGCAAGAGAAATGGTTGGTGTCTTTTGGCTGGTTTGCACCTGAATCAGAGAATAGAAGAATCTTTGGTTGGAAAGACCTCTAAGATTATTGTGTTCAGCCACAAATCCAGCTCTGCCAAGTCCACTAAACCATGTCCCGAGGTGCCACATCTACATGCAGCAGTGCTACATAGTAGCATTTCATTAGTCTAAGGAGAGGCAGATTTCCAGGTCCTCTTTCTACTATCTTTAAGACCTAAACCTTGAATTTTTATAGATTTTTAAAAAATCAGGACTCATCCATTTTCCTAAAGTTCAGTCACTTTGAGCATTGCCTGTTGGTGTGTAAGGCAGTCAGCACTGCTTCTGAAAGCAAATTTAAGTTCCTTACTTGTTGTATCACCTTCCCAACAGTTGTGACTCAGTAGCAGATCATCAGCTTACTGCTTCCTCCTCATCCATGAGCAGAAAAGAGGGAGAGTTTCCTACTGACATTTCAAACTCAGCCACTCACAGCAGCTTAACAAGTCAGCATTTCTCTCTGACAGCTGTCTTTTCAGCTTCAATGTTTAGATTCTGGATAAAGAGTGATTTGTTCTTCCCTTTCAAAACTCCCCAAAAGCCAATAATATCTAGGTCCAAGATAATAATTTGGTAAAACAGGTGGGTACTGAACCAACACTAGAACATTAGAAAAGTTTCTCTTATGTCATGAATCCCATCTGAAACCAATCTGAAGTATGTATTTGGGAATAGTCTGCATTCCTACAATACCTTAGGGCAATAGGAAGAGGGTGTAGTTCAGAACAGTCACTGACCTGTGCCACACAGCTGTGCTCACAGAGATGGTTCTCAGCTTGACAGAAGGCAGATCTGCCTTAAGTGTGCTCTGATGCACCCCAGGTGCTCCCTGGCACAGTGAACTCTCTCTCTCCTACTCCACATCTGTCTGCCCAGGTGGCCGTCGCCTTCCCAAAAATCATCTTTAACACGAGAACAGATGAAAGCTGGGATCTGATTGTGTAGGCAGCATGTCATCTGCGGGTTATGAACCACAGTTCTTTACTCCAGAAGTTCAAGCTCCTAACTCTAGCCAGAGAACTGTAAGCATGAATTTATATGTGCTTACTCAGGTGTTCATACCGTTCATGGAAGATGTAACTGCCAGGAATACCAGTTACAAGAGGCAACAAAATTAATAAATCACAAGATATTTTTCCCTTTTTTCCCCTTTCCACTGCAGTTAGACTTTGCTGGTTACATTTTATTTGTCAAAAATAAGCAATGTGGACCACCATGATATTTCTGCAGTCTTAGCTGTTATGTACATGTGAGAATAGGAAATTACAGGGAGCTGAGTCATTTTGCTAAGCAAAATTCATCTGGCTAAGCCACACATTGAGGACAAAATTGCAGCAGTTTTTCACCAGAAGCAGTTTCTCAGAAAAAGTGTTACAGGTATGAAATAAATGTTCGTTCCTAGTCTCCCAGAAGGAGAGAGAGGTTTTCTGGGCAGTAGCACTGAGGTTACAGTGCATAACTGCTGCCAAGATAGCATCTGCCCTTCCTCTCCCTATTTATGGTCTGCATAGCCATGCCGACTCAATTGAGCTTTTTACTTTGTGTGAGTAAGCACTCAGGTTTGAGAAATCCCACAATGCTTATATAAATAGAATACAAATGCAGTCTCAATGAATAGAGCACATTGGCTGTTGTGCTTCTGAAACAGAGCATATATATTATGCTGCTTCAGAGTAAAATGAAAAACAATTTTATCTTCTAAGGGAGATGAAGTGAACATCCAAGCAAGTTAAACAGTACATGCTGTGAGTCTCTACAGAGGGAAAATAGTGTCAAAAACCTTAGCCAGAGGTTAATTGATAATCGGTTTAATTATTCATTTGTCATTAATGATTACTAATGAGAAACATTAGAATAATCAATGTTCCAGTCCAGTGCTTTGCCAGATGTCATGTTAATTGCAACTGAAGATAGCAGTAGCTTAGCAAAATACAGAAACAATTAGCATGATTGACTCAAAGCCACCTCACGCCTCTCTGGAGCATTGTTCTAGCAGCGCTACAGAGCAGTAAAAAATTCTCTGGGTTTGCAGAGAGGGAAAAGAGCATTCCTAATAGCCTTTGATATAACCCAGATTTGTCTCATAAAAGGTAGAAATTACAGTATGTCTGACACAAGCAAATATATTTGCTCGGAGAAATCACAATCACAGGCTAATAAGAGAGGAACTACAAAATAACCTACAGTGAATAAAATGTTAACACCAGAAATGGCTAATTGAAATTTAAATCTACTCTTTCCTCCATGACATATTTGTTGAGCTTTAATATTCCCAATGAATTTTCACTTTTAAATTATGCTTTATGACCTGAAACAACCATAAACCACTAAAGTACCATGTTGTTATTCAAAATATGCAAAGTAGGTTCTTAAACTACAGGTATTGTAAAACGCTGAGAAATTAAATTTTATTCTATGCAGAGATGAGAGTTCATTCCATAGCTGAAACAGGAGCTTTCATCTGGTTAGATGGATAAGCTGCAGGACTGGATGAAAGCAGAGGATGATGTGTACATCAAATACATCTTCCCATCACACAACAGAGTTCTCTCTGTCTCTCCACATCCAATTTGATCCTCAGCTGTATTATGAAAACCAGAATGTCTGTCTCCACATCAGGGAACCCAGGTGGCTCTGCTCTAACCCCAGACTTGCTTCTATTATTCTGTATCTCCAGAATGTAGGCATTGGGATCAGAGAGCCCAGATCAGTAGTGCCAACACCCATCAAAGAAAAAACTGGGAATGGCACATGTAACACCAGTCCATGCAAATATGAACGAGGTTCCTGAAAGTTAAGCAAAACACTGAGTCTATCTAATAAATGTGGCTGAGATGCCTATCAGGTGTTTAACCACCATGAGCAATGGGGTACCATACAATCTGGTGTAATAATCAGATTATAATCTGGAGTGACTGGGATGTATATAACACAAAACTATTCTTTAATTGATTCTGACACTGAAAATAGGATGAATTTTTTGATTCTTCTTGGAAAAGATGGTTAAAAGCACATCTGCCTTGATGATTTCTGTGTCCAATCTTGTGCATGAACCACAGTTCCTAATCACAAAATTCTGTGTGACAATCAAAAATCAGCAGTGATTCTGTCTGCTTTATCTGATTTGCATGTGGTGAAGGTGAGAAGTGTCTTTGCTGAAGGTTGGCTTGTGCCTAAGGGCTCTAAGTTAGACCCCTGGCATACTTTCACAGAGCTAAGGTAACATGACCTGCACTGAAGCTGTGAGAGATGAAGGACATTGATCAAAGGGAAGATTCTGCTATTAACAAGCATTTCTGTGATGTCCTGTGTGTCCTGCTGATGTAAAGCTGGTACCTGCTGATTGAGCTTAATCCTTAAGATATGATATGTTATTCATCTAGACAGAGGTAAGGTTTGTCAGTGCCAGGAAAGGATCCTGACAGGTCTTTCTCCATGAGGTTTTTGACTGTTGTAATTATGACATGTAGTTAAAAGTCTTCGGCTGTAAAGCAAACTACCCTAAAATTCATGAGGATGAGCTGTAAAGACAGACAAATGGCAGGAGTTTTCAAGAGTTTCATTATGAGCACAAACTCCAGTATTTTGGTTGTTTCTTTTTCATATATAGATATAGCTTTTATAGATATAACTAGAGATTATAGAGATATAGATATAAATACAGATGATAACAATATAGATATAGCTTAGATATGGATATATGCATTTTTTTCTATTCTAAGTTATATCAGCAATGTCTGGGGATTGCTTTTTATAATCAGTCAGGATATCTGCAGTATAAGATACACACATTTTTTTATTTTAAAATAACAAAATTAAACTGGTGAGTGGAGTCAAAATAATGGAGAGGCTTTTCTTCAACCACCAAAAGAAATCTCTTCAGGCATTTCACTCTATCCCAGAGAACACAGAAGTGCTTGTCTAAGAAATAAAATAAAAAAAAACATGTGTCCTTTCTTACCCTTTCTTTGGCTTTTCTTCCATGATACATCTAGAATTTTCTGCACTAGTTCACTTTATGTAGAGAATTTCACTATTGCCCCTCGGTGATGTTTCTTGTTGGTTTGTTCAGGTTTTTTTAATCTGGAAATTTGGTTGTGAAAATCTGCTCATTCCCTCCTTTGCAACATACTGGCTTTCACACAGGAACCTCTACACTCAGCAAGAAGACACATTGATGGATCTGGTTGCATAATTACCAATGTTTCACATGTTTATGGGGACAATTTGAAATAATTTGACAGTGTTCCAATTGCTGCATGTAGATTACAGCATTAAAATTTTACTGAACATTTAATTTCCTTTTGATAGCAGCAAAAATCACAGAAATCAGCAAGCTACTAGTTAAAAGGGAAAAGAGAATAAGGAAATGCTCTCATGAACATGTTTTTGAAAATCAGAGCTCAACCATACCACTAAGTGAATTTCCAAATAGGACTAGAAGGGACTTTGAAAGACTGATGAATATGTCTTGGATATATAGGCTATATGTTTGTCTAATCTATTTTTAAAAACCTCCAAAAGAAAGCAATTCACAATGTCAGTGTTTCACATCTAGTTCTTCTCCAAGAATTAGACATTTGTTTTTTCCACTTAACTGATTGAAATATCCTTTGGTGATCTATTTTTATTAAACATGGAGAAAAAATTGATAATGGTTTTCTTAGAAAAAAAAAAAATAATGGGAAAGAACTTCAAACTTCCCTTTGATGAAGACCTCACATATCCAAAATCCAGGATTCCTTTCCAGCAGTTGGTCTAACAGAAGACCTTTTCCTTTTCTAAAAATCTGCCATTGCTTCCACATTTAGACAGTTATGCTGCTGAGTTTTCACTGTTTTACACCAAATTATAAGTTGTCTTCACAAATCTCTTAATGTATTAAATAAACATTGCAGGATTTTTAGTTCACTTTCATCAACAGCAAGTTCCTCCTGCATTCTCTTGACTATCATGTCTTCATTTTCCTATCCACAATATTGCTTTTCTCTAACACGTCATTCTAAGTCCCACTTCTTTACCACCTCCTGACACTTGTGGTTTAGTAGATATCATATTAAGACTCTTTCCAGCATGTATAATATTTTGTTTCCCAGGAACTTTCCCAAAACCACAACAGCATGCTTTTATTTCGATTCAGGCTATGTCCACATTGTCCCTGAGACCACAGGCCATGGAGCAGATGAAGTGTATCCTGTTTTCTGACTCAGCTGTGTGCGTGCCCTCATTGAGCACAGAACGCCTGGAGCTCAGCACTACATGGCTAAACCCCCATAAATGCAGGCTGAGCTCAGGCTGCTCTCAGACCCGTGAGCATCTCTCCCTCTGGCACTCTGTGTCAGGCCCTTCTGCAAGAGACTCCCGTCAGCCTATTTGCATCTGTGCACATTTTAAACACACCAGGAAAGAGTTTGTTGAACTTGGTTCTCTGTTACCTTTTACACGAGAGAGCATTTGGCACTGCTTCCACATTTAATACCTTTCCTTGCGGATTCTTCGCCAGCAAAAAGAAATAATGAGTTGCAGTGCTGGGAGATTCCCACAGAATCCAACTACCCATCTTTGTTGTTGACTTCACTGAGACATTTCTATGTTCTTCATTTTCGAGGTCTATGCCTCAATACTTATTGATATGTTGACAGTTACCTTGCAAACACAGCCACCACAAGAAAAGTAGTTCCAGTTAAATACATTACAAAACATTTTCTTATTTTAACAGAATGAAGCACAGCAATAATATTTGTTACAATATGGGTTGGGAATCATTAATATTAACTTTTCAGCCTTCTAATATGTACTGATAAAATAAAAATAAGGTAGCTAAGGTATTTTCTTCATTTTAAGAGCATTTTTTCTGTCAATGTAGCGTAAAAAGATGTCATAATAAATTAACTTACAACTGTTTTTAAGTTTGTGTTCTGCACAGGTTCAAACACACAGACTACAGTAAATTACCATAGATAGTTTTTTTTTATTTTGGTGTTTTGAGGGACTGTTAAACTTCAGGGCATAAATCAGAATTCACAGGCATTCATATGCCAATTTGGGAAGTCACCAAAACCTTTCAAATGTAGATTTGTCAAATCTCTTTAATGTAGGAGTACCTATTAAAAATGAAAATTAATATAGAGCCAGAAATAGCCTGGTTTGGAAAGGATTTTTGACAAGTTTATGGATTATGAACATGTTGGATTTCACCATCAGTGTACATATCAGTCTGTTAATGAGTCATTACTGTTTTAGCAGAAAATTTGTGTCACTCTAAAGCAAAGACAGAGGTCATGATTTGGCCGACACAGCATCTCCTTAATTTTCTATGTGATTCTGCCAGAGGCAAGAAGATACCACAAGTGAAGTAAAGTAGAGGTTATTGGCAATTGAAGAAATTATTACAGATTATGAGAGTTAATTCATTTGTGATCTTGAACCAAACTGTTGACCTTAATATTCCTTATTTAACCTGCTCTGCATTTATATTACAGCCTTGTGTCTCTTGGAGACAAGTCAGTAAAGGAGTATCTCCCTTTCTATCTATCTCTTCATGTAAGAAACACTTTGGCATAAAATTCGCTTATGGAATGCGACCTAAAATGAACTAACTCCGTTATTCTAGGATCCTTCCATATGGTCCAAACGGATTTGGTTTTGAGCAGAGCAAGAAGCACATGCCCCATGCATTTTAACTCATAATAAATGTGGAGTAATGCCATATGTGCTGAAAAGTCAGGGCACAGCAGGGAAAGCCAATCTCTGTTCAACCCAATGGCTCTGCTACAGCTCTGCTGGCTTCTGCTACAGAATAATACTCTGCAACTATAAGGGATTTTTTCAGTTTTAATACAAATATGATGATGCGATGACAGAGAGGTAAAACAGCTGCCTTTCTTTTCTCCTGGGCCTAATTATAACAGTAGGTGAAACAATATAAGGGGGTCAAGACTAATTTGGTAAGTGAACACTACCTACCTACACAGCTGTTTTATTTATGAGAGGTTGCAGGGTTGGAAAGAAATCCTAATATAAAAAATGGCAAGGAAATTTGTGAGCAACACCAGAAAAAGTAATTGTGTATGCAGTGGTTTTCTATGTGTGAATAGGAAACTGATACTTGGTTTGATATTGATTTTTCTCTATGCAACATGCTGTTATTTACAATTGTGGATGTATTTTTCTCAGATATTCAGTGCTGCATGGTTTATGCTATGTCTCAATCACCACATTATGTTATGTAAAGCACCAGCTGAATCCTGAGATGAGTCAGCTGCCAAATATTGTACTAAAAAGCTATTGTCTCATAATGAATCAATAGGCTTTGAAGTAATTAAATACCTCATTTTTTAGTTTAAAACAAGCTATTTCAGAATGTAATAAAACATATTTTGGAAGTGAGTCTTACCAGGTCCCATTATAATAGCATTTAGCTTCTTTCAGTCACCAGTAAGACACAACTGTCAGTCTAAAAAGATTTATAACCGTGAATGTTTGGTTTACTTAGCAAGTAAGAGCTAGCAAGGCTTACTCTGCATGCCAGCCATTTGTAACCTGTAACTCAAATTTGCTTTTGTTCAACAGACTCGATGTTTCTTCTCAATATTCACCACTTCCCCATGCTGCCACAACTCTGCAGGCTTTCAGAGAGTTAGGAACATCTCATGAATGTGGCCATGGTGTAAAATGGTACAGAAAAAACATCCATCCCCAAAAGGGCTCTTGCTCTATATATAGACATTCACAAGCACTCTGTTTATGACACAGATAACACTTCAGTGTCAGATGATGACAGAGACAAGGCCTGCCTGGCCAACACACCAGGGAATGCATCGTGAGGCTGCATCTTTCTCCTTCTGGTGGAGGGGTTTACACCAGACTGCGTAACTTGTATGACACTTGTTTATCCCTCTGGGACAACACCATGACAGCTTGGATGGTTAGGATGTTCTGTGCTGGGAAAAAGTGCTATTAATTTTTAATCTACATCTTTCAATTTATTTACAGTAGAAAAGACAAAGTCAAAGAGTAGTATCTTATTCTGGGGCCAGAGATTGCTGAATTTTGTGATGATTCTTGACTATGAGAAAGAAGTTGTTGTACAGTCATGCACCACCGTGATAGAAGATATAAAACTCTTGGCCAGAGTGTTTGTACTGGAGCTTTGAGGGCTCCTTTAGGCATCTTCAGATTTGTCCATGAGTGCAACTGAAGCATAGGTGGACTTTGATCTGAATTCAATATTCTCTGCACAGCCAGTTTTGGTGTGGTCTTGGCCACCACCACTGAGAAGATCTGCTGTCACAGCCTGTGACTGCTACAATCTCCTACTCATCTAAGCACTCATGGCTGGGTAGGACACATCACTGCAGCATGCTAAGTGAGTCACCAGCCAGAATCAGGATGGATGTGAGCTAGCTGCTCTCAAACCCGGGCCAGCCCACCTACAGACGTCAAACATGACAGAGAAAATGAAAATGAGAACAGGTATTTGCACGACCCCACATTCAGTAGAAAGAGTCAGCCATCGGTGCTCCTTTCATGGCAAAATGTGCATTACACAGGCAAATACCAGTGCAGAATGTAGGATGTTCTGCACCCATTTGTGCACAAATACATCAGTCCCTGGGAGTATTGGGATGGTACAGATTCACAGGTGTTTATAAAATAGGCCCATTTTGGGTCTGATCTTTTGTAGTCTCTCAATATCAATGTAAGGGATCTGATAGAAAATCTGAAGACAGTGAGCCAGGAAGCTTTGGCCCTGCTCATGATCCATGGGCTGTACCAAACCAATAAAGAATGTTTCTTATCGAGGTTAGGAAGACATCAGTGAGGTCCTCCATTTATCTTTCTTCAGTGGTGAGAAGTGAAATAAGCAGAACTTTTTTAGCACCAAATTTCATGTTTCCATCAAACTCTGAAAACCCGATGCTTTAGCTTACCATATCCCTAGCATGGCTTGCTGTTTGCAGAGAGATGAATGAAGCCCATGTCCTTCTGTCACGAGTCTGAAGTCTGTAAAATGCCATGCAGGTCTGAAGGGGATGAGTCTCACCAGTTAACAGCCACAGAGTCATCCATTCATCCAGGTCTTGACATTACAGAACAACGAGTGGTTTAACAAAATGATTTCATAAGATTTTACACTGATTGTGTCACAGACTTTACACTGGCCATTTTCAACTTTACTGCAAGTCATTTGTTTTATTTCCAACCCACAAATGAGTGAGAGGTAGATGTTTGCAATCTGATATCCAGTTTCTTGTGCTGCCTACCTGCTTCTTTAAACAAATCCACCTTGCTCGGCCTGTGATGGAATAAGTGTTGGATTATATCACAGAATACAGTGAGTGACAGAAAAATTGCGGGAGGTACACAGAAAAAAAGGTTGAATGTATTCTCTGTCATGAACTTTGACTCAGGAGTCAGAGACTATGAGACTATTTGCATAGCTAATTTTCATTCTACGATACAAAATAAATAATAACTCACAAAATCTAATTTTGTGGTCACCAGCCAAGGCTTTTACCTTCATGACTGGAATTAATGCAGATCTCATCCTCTACTCTGCTGAGCATGAGTGGTTCCCTGGTTCCTCTGGGTAATTAAAAAAAAAAAAAAATATTTTAAGAATAGCAACAGTATGGAAGTCACACTCATTTCCTGGTACTGCCTTGGTCTAGGTAGTGCAAAGCTCCAGCCTAGATCAATACTGTAGCATTCTGTGAGTTAACAAACAACTGAAGAACCACCATGGACATAAGGAAACAACACCATTTATTTAAACTAATGAAGTCGTAATTAAAAATGTAATTATGTACACAGCCTCCCCAGATCCCTGGATTTTTTTAAAGAATAACAAACAGCCTGCAGCATGTGAAGAAGGCACTAGGGAGTTGTGTAATCGAGAATATTTAGTTTATTATTTCTTAGTGAATAATTATTTCATTTTTCTAGCTCTAAATCTCTTTTTTTTACTTTACGGGCAGTTTTGCACATATAACTCCAAGTTGAATGTGGAATTTCCTGTCAATATTAGGTTTTTATCAAAAGTAAACAAGCCTATGAAAAATAAGACATATTAAATGGCTAAGTAGTACCATTATATTCTTAATTAGAAATTTCAGAATGATACAAACACCAAAAAACCTCGATATTCTGTCCTGATTAGGTTTCAAAAGAATTAGAGTCCTATATGTGACAAAATGTAAAATTTAGTATCCACTAATCACTGAAGAGAAAAAAGTGAGTAACATTTCATGAATGACACTGGTTTTGGTAGAAGATATAATTTGTGACATTTAAAACTTTTAAACTTTAAAAATTGTTCTGGGATGTCCACTTATTGGTATTAATGATAGATTTTAAGTTACTCCCTTGCCTTAAAAAATATCATTAATTAACTTTACCAGAGCAGTTGCTCATTAATCAAATCTCTATACGTATTTATCTTATATTTTATTATCATTTAAGAAACACCATACAGAGCTATGTCTTGTAGTACACATTGTGAGCTGCTTTAACTAGGCAAGCCCACACAGTCTTTGAAATTATAGGTGCATATCTATTAAAAAATTGGTTATTACAGCTGTAATTTAGAACCATCCTCCATAATTTTCTGAAGTTTCATTTCTTCTTATTTGTTTCTGGTTTTAAGTCAATTATGTTATAAATCTGTTTGGCTTTCAGAGCTTAACATGCTGAAAACAACATGTTTATTTTAGAGTTTACCATTCTCCATGTTCTGTAGAATCCCAAGTGAAATCATTATCTAGATCCAAGACAGATAAGTTATATTATTACTTCCATGGGGAAAGTGAACCACCTGTCATTCTGTAGTTCTAGGACTAAAATGTGTAATATATATCTTTTAAAAAAGTACAGTCAAAACACACCAAAAAAAAAAAAGTCCCCACAACTTTTTCTGACTAAGCATTCTGACCACAGGTGAAATTTCTGGGGAAAGAGGAAGGCCTGGGGAGTCTATAGTGTATGCACAGAAGTTTAAAAAGCTGATGCCAGGATATAAACAAAATTTGATCCAAACTTTCTAAAACCTTGCAAAGCCTTTTTCTTTCTCCAAATCAATTTATTTCATAGGTATTATAAAAGTGTACTTTTCCAAAGCTGATTTAATTTATACCTCTGACATTCCATTATTTTTTTATATATTCCCCTCTCTGTCCTTACACTATCTGTGATTCTTTTCAGAACATTTACCTCACTAGAGCTCTAGCTCTGAAGTCATAATTTTTCCACAATGTACCAGGCCTTCAGGGGCAGTCAGTCCTTCCTTTCTAAATTTTTTGCTAACCTTTTCCACAAAACAGTGTAGATACTAATACAAGACGAAATTACAGTTATTTATGATCACTGTTTGCTTCTGATGCTAGGGGCAATACAATGTTCCCCTGTTTCCCTAGCTTCTGATGCAAAGCAAGAAAATTTTAAACATTTGAAATTTTAACCCAGATTTTCTAATAATTGTGTTTAAACATGTTTATGTGTACATGTAATTTAAGTAATTTCTTCAGTGAATAATTTAATGAATGTATCAAAATAGAGTAATGACTTAGGCTCAGCAGGTTCAGACATTCTTAGATTTTTACTGGATCATGGTAGATTCAATGACACAAAACCTACAGACAGATATCACAATTACATTTTTATTTTCCTTTTTTTCTAAACATTCTTTACCTTAAACATTCACCTGTTTGATTCTACATGTATTCACATATTCAACATCAGAGTCATCTGCTGTAAGGTACATCTCTATTCCACAAGAAATTCTCCTGCCTTTAGTTTATTTACTCCATGCTTCCAAATTCTGAACCAACACTGAGATTCAACAGACTTTCCATTCTAAGTTAGTCACTTGTGTTAGGAAATGTTTTATTTAGAGAAACACACACACATACACACACACCAAAAAACCCCACAACTTTTTTCAGTTAAACCTATTGCTGTAGAATACAAAGAAGGCAGATTGTTTATCTGTAGTCCTATGTAAGCATTACTGATTTTCCAATTTGCATATAATTTGCATTTTGCTTTATGCTTTCATTTGGAAATGCACTACTTCAGGCAACCAGTATGATCTGCAGAGCTTAAGTTCCTGTGATGCCAAAAGCACATTCCAGAGTTGCTCTTTTTATTGTCTTCCTGTGACCCCACATTAATCAGAAAAGAACATAGTGGAATGAAGGAAAAACTGCAAACAGAAATTTAAGCACTTTTAAAGAATAGGATTTTCTTTGTATTGTCCTATTTAATTGTATTTCCATGGATAGAGGAGGAAAAATTCAATTTCAGCAGACTTAATTTTGGCATCTGCATTATTGCAGCTCTTGAGAAAGCCCTGTGAAAACTGAAACAACAAAACTACTGATAAAATCCATATGCTCATCCTCCACCACACAGCATTTTAATCCTAAACCTACTCCGTTCCTGTTAGAATTTCTGAACTCTTGATGATGAAAGTACCAGAAGAAACCCAAATCTGAAGTTACAGCAAAAAAAACCGTTTATTGTAGACCTTCTGTTTAAGCTTATGGCATGATTATCTTTAAATGTGTTTTTCCTCAGGCCTTTATCACGCCAGACTATCTAGGCATTCAAGTTTTGACAGGTGGAAGGATGTATACGTCAAATAAAAGAAAAAAAAAGAGACTTGAAATAAACTTGGACTATTCAGAAGTAACAGTAAAGAAGAAAAATAACAAGTTAGGATGCCAAGTCTTTTAAACTCACAAAGGCTGACAGGGAGCAGAGATCAAAAATCCAAAATTCTGCCAAAAGTTTCTTTGACAAGTGTTGAGTGATTTGTGGTATAGTGCTTGTTTGGGGGGTTGGCTGGTGAGTTTGGGATGGTTGGTTGGTTGGTTGGTTTTTTGTGCGGATTTTGTTTGTATGCTTGTTTTTAACAGAAGATTGATTTCCTGATTTGGAAAGGGAATTCATTCTCTTTCCAATTTACTGTGCTTTTCTGTGCAAACACTGTTCACTTTTTTAGATATATTTTCAATTGTTTCTTTGTAAGCTCAAAACCTCTAATACACAAGAATTTTTGCTCAGAGAAGCAAGGGGAAAAAAATAAAAAATGCCACTGAAGAAAACCTGACTTCTTTTCCAAGTTATAGGTCAATGAAGGCTAAGCCAAAATCCAAAGAAGTTTCTACCTCAGGAAGGTTTTGTTGCAGTTCTGCACAGTCTGAGTATTGAGCTGCAACCCAACCACCAATAGAGTTAGTACAGAGATGTCTGCGGAAAATGGGGAAATAATTAATCAAAACAAAATATTCTGCAGAATAAATAATATTTAGTGTCTCAGCTTGCCATGGTGTTTTTTGCTTTCCTGCAAACTGCTTGTGTTACTGACCTGTTGCTCTTCCTGGCTCAATGTATTCTGTGGTTGCAAACCCAAACTCAGCATCACTTTTCTGCCAAAGGGCATCCACTGAACAAAGGAAACAAGAGTTCCCCAGCCACCACCTTTAACACCATGGCATTTTCAGAAAACATGACCAAATGCATTCATCACAGGATGACAATAATTGTCTTTCTTTCATGGGAATTTGTCCTTGTCATTAACAACATGTTTATAATAAATTTTGGCTTCTCAGTACACAGATGTGTTAAATCTGTAATTCATTTGGTAAATTACAACTTCCATTAAAACTCCTGATTTACTAATTCATACCTACTATTAAAAATAATTATTAGGCTTTATTCACTGAACATTTACTTTCTATTTTCCATCAATTTAAAATCATCTTATGCTTTGGTTGTTCTATATTTCACTGATCAAAATACAGAAATGCAAAAATATCCTAATTTTCTACATACTCATTCCTTTCTCATTCAAAGTCCATACATAGATGGACTTTGCAAGGATAAATGCTTGTAAGTCAATGACCCTGAACTGAAAAAGTCCTCAAAGTCTGGAAAATCCCAGAGGAAATTTGTCAGCACTTCTTTCTGCTTTCTACCAAAAGCCTCTAGTTTGGCAGGGCCAAACCCTGTTGTCTCGAAAAAGGAAGGGGAAAAACTCTGAAGAAAAGGGCAACGTTAGAAAAGCTGAATAAAGTTTAAAATATTAAAATAGCTTCATCTCTTCAAAACTGGAAATTTTCTAAATTATTTAACAGTATTTACCTTCCTTTAAGTTAATGGTTCATGATCCATCGTCATTAAGGGTTTACCAGGAAGTAAGACCAGATCCATTAAAGGATTTACTTACACAAAACTGGAGGCTAAACTTGATTCAGTGCATGCTTGACAGTCCTGCCTATGCTCCAAGCTGGTTTTGATCAGCAAAAACCTCTGGGAAGCTGCAGAATTGCAATGTGCTCACAGTATTAAGCTCTGCCTTTCCAGGGGTCATATGAGCACAGGCATGATTCTGTGTCATCCCACAACCCTGTGGCTCCTAGACATGACCTGGTTCACACCACTGTCGTTCAGAACAGAAGCAAGGGCTCTCAACAGCTGTCTGTCTGCATTCAACCCTTTACAGTTTTCTCTGAAGATGGCCCTCACATGTGAAGTGATTTACCAAAGACTGCATAATTAATCAGTGACTTCATTTGTGTTGGAACAGAAAAAACAACATTTTCATTCTCTTGTTTAGCGATCAATACTATCATTGACGTTTCTGGTTCAGAAAAAGTTAAATTTGAATGTACAAAATACAGTTGCCAAGCAGCTGTCCATCCACTTGACCATCAACTTTCGTTAACTATTTCATTATTATCTGTTTGTTATATTTACTTCTCTGGGATTGTTATGAGGTGAAATAAAGTACATAACAGTTATTGAAGAGTAACCATTAATTGCCTAGGATTTTCCTCTAAAAGCATCACGAAGTGTGGATGCAGAGTTACAGTCTCGGTGGTGCAGAAATGTCTTCTGCCTTAAATGGTTTCTCACAGGTGTTTAATAACATTAAGCTTCTTATCAATTTCCCATGACTGCCTCTTCAGCAGTCAAAGCAGTGAGATTAACTGTCCCTCCTGAGCACTTGCAGCAATATGTGACTGTGACTTTATGATGATGTGCCCTGTAACTGGGACACGTTTGAGCTCAGCAGCCACACTTTGGTGAGTCTTAACAGAGCTCAGACCCTCAGTAGGCCACTGGAAGCACAGCAGAAAAAAGGCTGAGGGCTCTGCTGACAGCCAGCAATGCCATTGTTGGAACTTCACCTTCTGGATACCTCTCTCTTTTTCAGAACTAACTGTTTAAGCATCTCCTGTCTTCAGGAAATTCTCTGCCCTTTTTCTTAAGCCCTGGTTGATTTTGCTAATCTCATCCACATCTTCCCTAATGCAAAACCCCTCCATTTAAGATGAAAACTACAATGGAAGTGGATCATAGGTGGAACAATACAGACAAAAATCTAGCCAAAAACATGAGAGAACAGAAAAATATCCTTGATAATTCCTCAGAAGATTTTTCATCTATTCTTCATCCTCCGATCTATTTCTAAAATATAGGATTTTTAATTCTCTGCTTCTTTCAGTTTGCACTGTAGAAATATCCTAACTTTCTCCAGGGATGTTACTGTGCTCTCACACATCTCAAGCTTCCGTTTATATTCCATTTATATTCATGGTAGAAAGCTGAGGATTGCAGGCGAGAAGGTTAAGGTTCATCAGCCTCAACAAGTGGGGGACCAGTTCCCTGAGCACACCACAGAGTTTCATCTTCCACATTTTCATTAAAATCATAAAGAATACAATGGTGAATGCAAGACTTGAGGTTAAAACAAATCAAAGGATTATTTATATCAAGTGTATGAGATTTACAGCATCTGCAGGAAAATTTCGATCATGAATTATTGCAGCTGTAAAAATGGAATTACTAAGAAGAGAACTTTAGCATGGTTCTCATAAATAAGGAATGAACAACAAAGTGGAAATTAACTGGTCAGACACTAGTGTCTCGGAGGAAGAATTGACTATCTGCTGAGTGATTATCTGCTCAAGTGATTACTGGACAATAGCAGTATTGTTTACAAAGAATAAAGGCTTAAGGCTCCAAAACAAGGTGAGAAAAGAGGAGAGAAATAATTCTCTTGAATCTGAGATGACATAGACCTTACCTAGAGAAGGGTGATCAGTTTTAGTCATGGAGATTTAAAATAGGTGAGGAAAGAAAGGAGCATGTAGTGATCTTAGTCGAAAATTTTAAAAATTAAAATTTTAATTTTAGGAAAATGTCCAAAATGAGGGAATTTGCATGATATATAGGTGTTACATATAGCAATCTTCTGAAAAACTGATTTATTGAGCAGTTTTTCTAATTTTGAAAACAATAATTTTTCCTTTAGAGGCTATGAAAAATTAATCTGACCAATATAAAAGATTATTTGGATTAAATATATTCACTAAATTTGCTCATCTGTGACAGAAATAGCATTATTACTAAATATTGTAGGCATTGGCAATTTAAAATATGAAGGAGAGCAATGGAAGGAGAAGAGAGTGAGAAAATTATGAGAGAAAACAATCACAAGTGAGACAGCAAAATAAATGAAAACATACTTTAAAGACCATCTATCCCTATGCTTTTGTCTTCCTTTCTTATCTTTAAAAATAAGTGGAAATGAAAACCAGAAATTAAGAGGATTTGAGTGCCATTTTCACCAAGAAATCACCTGTACTATAGCACACTGAAAAGCAAATCAATCGTTTTGCAATAAAGTACTGCATTACTACTAGTAGGGTGATCTCTCAGATAATTCAGAATGTATATCTGCAGGGTATGGACTGCTTTAAGGTCACAGAAAAAATAAACAAACAAACCCCAAACAATTCAGAAACAGTACACAAGGGCAAGTGAAAATGCAGAAGGGTAATGGAGGGGAAGATGCAAGAAGTGTGAAGAGTGAGTGAAAAGTGAGACGAATCAAAGGAGCAGAAAAAGGACATTTACACAAAATGCAGAACTGTTGATAAAGCCTAAAAGACAGTGAGAGAAAGCGGGAATTCTCTGGAGAGAAGTTAACACAGCTGACTTGCTGAACAGCATGTGATCAGCAGCAAAAATTTAGTTTCTATATTTATCTTGTCATGCATGAAACGGTACATTGGGCAAAATATTTTTATTTTCCTTTTTTTTCCCAGAATCACAGAATATGCTGAGTTGGAAGGGAGAGACAAGGATCATCAGCAAGGCCAATTCCTGGCCCTGCACAGGACTATCCCGAAGAGTCACACCCTGTGCCTAAAAGTATTGTCCAAATGCTTCTAGAACTTTGTCAGGCTTGGTGCTGTGGGCACTGTCCTGGGGAGCCACTGGGTGAAGAACCTTTTTCTAATATCCAACCTAAACCTCCCCTGACACAGCTTCAGGCCATTCCTTTGGGTCCTGTCACTGTCACCACAGAGCAGAGATCAGTGCCTGTCCCTCCTCTTCCCCTCACAAGGAAGTTGTAACTGCAGTGAGGTCTCCCCTCAGTCTCCTCTTCTCCAGGCTGAACAGACCAAGTTGGACACTCCCTAATTCCTGTCTTCTCCTCAAGGCCTTTCACGATCCTCCTGGCCCTCCTTTGGACACTCCCTAATAGTTTAATGTCTTTCTTATATTGTGCCACCCAAAATTGGCCCCAGGAGTTAAGGTGAGGCTGCCCCAGCTCAGAGCAGAGCAGAGCAAAGCAGAGCAGGACAATCCCCTCCCTTGCCCTGCTGGCCATGCTGTGCCTGATGCCCTCAGGACATGGCCGGCTCTCCTGGCAAAGAATGTAGATTCCAGCACAAAGGAATGTAGATTTTGTTTTCTTCAGAGGACTGTTAAATTTAAATATACATATGTCCTCAAACAAGACCAAAAAACCAGAAGTGGATGTGAATCCACTTTAGTAATACTTTAATCCACTTTAAAGTAATACTTTAGGTATTACTTCAGAAACAAGTGTGTACCACCAACTACATTGCAGAGTTTTAATAAACAATATATTTGGGGTGAGACAGATACCTTCTGAGATATTATTTAAAATCCTTTCAGATTCATTTTAGCAACACATTTGAATCTAACGTGAGACATTACAGAGTGTCCCAGGGACAGGACAATTTGGTGTTCAGAGGCAATGAGTGAAAACAGTGGGGTGGTCTGATTGAACAGGTTTGAAGTTGAATATATTAAGTTACTTGTCATGTTTGAGGTCATGCTTTGAGTTCTGAAATAAATTACACATCACTAATGAAGTTTCATAGGATGAAATAGAGGTAACATCATGTTTGTAAAGTTTCCAGAGTCCACTGATATCAAAGCTGAACCTGAACAGTTCTATCAGCAGCTATCTTCTCCTCTCTGTTGCCAGTCTCCCACTGCCTGACCCTGCTATCAATGACACAAAAAGAAGCCAATTCTCCAGTGTTTGGTAGTGGAACTTGGCACGGTTTCCTAGCAGGAAGGTGGAAGGGATGGAAATGGGGAATTATCCTTCTCTTCTTTCCTCCTTACAAGCAGAAGAATCACCCCACACTAAGATAAATTACCAGTGAGGCAGAGAAAATGTTTATGTCAAGCCAGCAGGTGTTTGTGAACCTCAGGACAGGGGTGGCTGAGGGCAGGGATTGTTCTGTATGTCCAATATTCATGTAGCAAAAGCCCTGCTGATGAGAAATTCATATATTACAAAAAACACAGGTGTAACCTTTACCCACATTGTTTAGCAGAGACAAACACCCACCTGACCTCAGGGACCCCAGCTACATCTGCCTGGCCCACAAGAACTTCCACTATTTACAGACCCAGACCCTCTTTTTGACTTCTCTTTCCTTGGTCCCAGCCCAGCCCTGCCAAGCATGACTCCTCCCTGAGCTCTGCAAAGACAGGCACAGTTAAGGTTAGAGTTAAGGTTTGGGCCATTTGGAATTTGGAAAATTTCTTTCCTACATATCTTTTCCTCTTACAAATATTCCTCCTAGTATCCTCCAGGTTAAGGTTGCCTCAGGTGGCTGAATGGCTTCTCAGAGAGTCTAAGAGATGTATTTAGAAAGAGTCTAAGGAGATGGATTTCCCCTTAAAAAGCAACTTTCAAGGAAGAGCTTTGCAAACACTCTCAGATATGTTACTCATTTGTTTGGAGTACATAGATTTCAAGTCTGTCCTGTATCTCTCATGTTGAGAGGCTTCTTAAAGTGTAATGGGAAGGGGAGGCAACACAAAACCTGAGTGAGTATCTAAAAGCATTATTACAGGAGCAGTCAAACTGTCATCTTCCCTTATCCATTGGGACTGTGTGAAAGCAGTCCTCATTAAATTCTGAAATAGCACTGGATATCCACAATGACCTTTTTGCCTTTTAAAAAAAAGGTCATTCTATCTTATGTCTGCCAGTACTAATTAATTGAGATGTGAATGTTGTGCCTGGGCTGAACCCACTATAATAATTTCAAGAGGGGCACTAAGCAGCCATCACCTTATAATAACATTTGGCCATTCTCACCGTGAACCTGCCCTCAAGTTTTCAAGACATGTTTGAGAAGAAAGGCATTGTATACCATTATCTTTTTCCCAAATGCTGAAATTCTGCACTGCTAATGCCTAGCAGCACTAAATTTTTGTATCAAAACCAGAGATTTTCTCTGGTCATGTTCTAGACAACATACAACTGTGGAAATTATATAATGGACGTAATAATATATTTACAAAAGAGCACAAATTTAAATCTATTTTCCACACTGAAATATGACTGACATTTTCCACAGTATTTTGTGTATATTACTCTTATTGTATTTAGAAGCTGCTTAACTGGCACAGCCCCACAGAAACAGAAAAACATTTCAGTTTCTTGAACTCACAAGACCTATTTGAGATAAAACTGCTGTTATTTCTTGAACCCCTGTATAATCCTAGTGTACCCCAACCAAAATACAGTATTTAAGAGCTGTAACAAAGCAAGGCATTTGTATAAAGTGGGAAAGGGACAAGTACGTGGAAAAGCACTGGGATGAACACCAAGTCATAGCCACTAGCAACAGTGAGCAGGTTTGCTAGCATCAGGTGCTCCAGTTTAATGATTAAGTAATGTTATTAACAAACTATTTTATTAATGCTGTCACAAACTGCATTAAGTATAATACTGTATTTAGAAGAAAATATGTCATTCACATTGTTGACATATGATCGTTAAAGGCAATGGAATAGTTTTTGCCATACCAAATATTACTTTGTCATGGACATCTAAGACAGAAGAAACTAATTTTTTTAGAGTTTATACTTATTATTTCCACCTGTTAAGGTGGAATATTTTTTACAGGGTTACTGGGCAATAAGATGAAAACTAAAGTTTGCAAAGCATTGTTCGCCACTAAAAGTAAATGGGATTTTTGTGGGAAAATACGTGGAATCTTCGCATCATGGAATTGTTTAGCTTGGAAAAGACCTCTGAGAAAGAACTGAATTCACCATTAACCAAGCATTACCAAGTCCACCACTACATCGTTTAGTGTCACATCTGCATGTCTTTTAAACACTCCCAATGATGGTGAAACCACGACTTCCCTGTACAGCCTGTTTCAATGTTTTACATTTTCAGTGTAGAAATTTTTTCTGATATCCAATCTAATCTTCCCTTGGTGCAGTTTGAGGCCATTTCCTCAATCCTATTATTTGTTACCTGGTAGAAGTGACCAACCCCCACCTTGCTACAACCTCCCTGCAGGCAGCCACAGAGAGGAATGAGATCTCCTCTGGGTCTCCTTTTCTCCAGGCTAATCATCCCCAGTTCCCTGAGCCATTCCTCACATGAATGACTCTTCAGACTCTTCCCCAGCTCCACTGCCCTTTTCTGGACACATTCCAGCGCCTCAATTTCTTTCTTGTAGTGAGAGGCCCAAAATCAAACACAGGATTTGAGGAGTGGCCTCACCAGTGCTGAGCACAGAGGGACAATCCCTGCCCTGGTCCTGCTGCCACACTATTGCTGATCCAGGCCAGGTGCCATTGGCCTTCCTGACCCCCTGGGCACACCTGGCTCATGTTCATGGCCAATGTCAACCAGCACGCCCAGGCCCTTCACCAAAGGGCAGCTCTTCCAACCACTCAGCTCAAGCCTCAAGCACTGCATGGAGTGGTTGTGACCTAAATGCAGGACCTCCTCTTCACTTTGAAGCTTTTACATATTGCTTTACAGCTTGCAATATTGCTCGATGATAAATCACATTCAAGCTATTTCCTCTAGCAAAATCATAATACAATTTAAGGTAAAATGACTCAAGAATGATTTGAATGTGACTCAAAGGCACAACAATTTAGAAGTGTGCATGTATGCAAGTATTCTGTATGCTTTGTATGTATGTATGCTCCTGCCTTAGGAGAACTGGAACTAGTAAAGTTCCAGTTCTTGAAAAATTGGGCTTTTTTCTTTGCTCTTGTTCATATAGAGATAAGGGAAGATGGTGAACCAGCTTAATACTCCCCACCTTCAACACTGCAGGTGTACTGTATTTCAGTCTTGTACTATTTTGTAACGTAAATCAGTGAGTGCCACTCCAGCCTTGCCTGCTGTAGGGTTAACAGCATTTTGTGTTCATGTTTTAAAGCTGAAAATTCATTTTAATAGTTCTTTTCTGAGAGGAAGTAAAGGAATAGTTTTTACTTCATGGAAATATAGATTTACTTCTGTAAATCACCCCCATTTAATGATTAATCTGAGAAGCTGACCTTAAATACTGAAAAAACTATTGCAAAAAATCTATTGTAATATATAAATCTATTTTCTTTTAGACTCCAGCCAAAGTTTATTGATAATTCTGGAATTAACTATCTTCATGGGCAAAACTCATCGATTCTTGTTCATTTCCACCACAATGTGACGCAAAAATAGCACTGTCCAAGGTTCCATTTCTGTACCTGTATGGTATGTTGCTCACTTTGCTAGTATGTTTATCTTCAATTTTATGAATTTGTTTTTGAAATCTGTTAACTTAGGCTGTGACATTAGAATAGACATTATCTATTGCCTATAAGGTGTGTCCTCTGTTTTATTTTAATAAGTTGTGCTAACAGCTGACAGAGTTCAAAAGCAGCAAATCTTAAACGTATCTCTTTATTATTGCATTAATATGCTAGACCCTTTCTTGATTTCTAAACTAAGACCCTGTCTAGTTCATTTTAAGGTTAATTATTTTTGCTGATCCTACAAACATTCAGGCTTTATTGAATTCAAGGGTGACATATGACTTCAATGAGTTTAATTTTCAGTTCACATTTAAAATTAGGCCAATTGTTGAGAATCAAATTTTAAAAAAATAATGTGGATTGTTGATGGAAGCCAGTTATTCACGTGCATTACTGCAGTATTAGAGCTGACTACAGGTGCCTTCCACCTCTGGAGATGCCAAAAATCAATAAGCAGGATGCTATTATGTGAGGAGGTTTACTGTAAAATTCTCCACTCAGCATTGTTTCTGTCTCTGGTCTTCTGCACAAACACCTCAGCTGAGATTATTGCTGAGCAACTCAATGCCTACTTTAAAGTAAATATGTTTCTACCCAAGTTTCCCATCAGGACGTTTGTCACACCACAGTGTGGGAGGTGCTCTGTAACACACCACCTCTGCAATGTCAGCTTTTAATATAGAAGCTAGGACTGCTTCTTTGTATTTCTTTTAAGGCTGAGACCAAAAATCCAGGGTGACTTACATCATCAGTGTACTCCAACACAAATAACTTTGTTCCAAAGACTGGCTAAGGCTCCTGCTTCAAAATGTAGGGTGCATTACTCCCCATCACTACTTTTCTTTCAGGAAATGGGAACATTTATTCTATTTTGTTTAGATATACATTCAAGGGTGAACTGAGCCTCATGCCTCTCCAATGACTACAGGGACACCCTAAGTGATTAACGTAATGTATTTAACATTCAGACAGATTAAGGGTATATGAGTGCTTCTCCTTTTTTCTCAGATTTTGTGAGCCACTCTGGACATGCAACTGCAGAGTCATGGGGTCCTCTCTCCTTGAGCACCATCATCTCTCCAGAAGAAGGAGAGGAGAAGGAGGGTCTTCTGTTCCCCAGTCATCATTGTCTCTCCTTCACACCCTCAGGATCACTAACAGTATTCCCAGTTTCTTTTTCTACCACAAACAGTAGCTTAAGCCTTCCCCACTCCCTGCCTCCTCTTGTCCCAAGCCAAAGATGCAAGAGCTGGGCAGCTGGTCAAAGAAAGGAAACAACCTAGGCTGTACTCCTGAATGTCAAATGGTGTAATTATGCAGAAAGTGATTTTTCTGCACAAACTTTTCTGAGAGTGGGTATCAATAATTAATCCTGTTCCTATGCAACTAATGGGAATAAGGTCCAAAGGTCTCCCTAATTTCACTTTTTACTTTGCATTACATCTTTAACTCAAACTGACCCTGAATGAGCATTAAAATGAAGGTGGCAACTGATTACTTAATGCTATTCTAAATATAGCAAAAACAAAATATTAAAAATTATGTCCACCTGTGAAAAATAAAGGGAAGCATAAATTTTGTGTTCTGTGCCTGAATATTGTAAATTGTTTAAAATAGTCAGGTTAAGATCTTAATGCTGAAATAACTTATAGGTGCATGTTGTTTGCATTAAGTGGAATTAAAACACATCTTTGAATACTTCTTCATTTGTGCCACGAATGTAGTGTAAGAAGAAAAATTTATGAAAATGTGTATGTGTTATTTAGAAATAACTATGTGGGAATTAATTTGAAAGAACTAAAATAACTTTCATCCTTTATTTTTAATTACAGCTTTTTGCTTCTGCTTTGAAGATATAGGAAAAATATTTTTAGCTTTATTCAGATCTTGCTGAAGTTGACAGAAAGTCTCTCACTGAGTTCAATGGACTTTGGATCAAATGTTTGGTAACTTCAGGCATGATTTCTCGGGTCCACTCTGGTCTAGTCATGTTTTGAGAGAGGTATCCCTCGTTTTCCTATTTTAATTAGCAAAAAGTAACGGAAAATATATTTGGGGTTTTTTCTATCTGTAAAATGAAAACATGATCTAATTGTTAAATACCTTGTGATCCACTAATTTGAATAGTTTGGGTATGTGTGTGTGTATATATATAGATAGATAGATATGTCTCAGCACTACTTCTCCTAATTTCTGTATCTTCTTACACATGAGCAAAGACATTGGTTATGAGAATTTTAAACATATTTAATAAACAAGTAAAAGTTTACATCTTGCAACACATCCCACCAATTGTGCCACAGAAAACACATTTATTCATATAGCTTATAGCCCCAGTCTGGGCATTACTGAAATAAAAAATTAAAATTGGAAGAGCAATTTAATGCAAGTTTTAAGATCCATCCAAATTGTCAGGTCTTGTCATTTCAGAACAAGGCTCCCCCAAGGAATCTTCAAGGTTTCTTGATTTTCTTTGATGTTTTTTTGATTCAAAACCAGAATCAAGAGTCTGTCAAATGCTTGCAGAGCAGCTTCTTTAATAGCCAGGCTTGCCAAGCTGATGACTTTGTAAACAGCTCACACCATCACTCAATTATTACTTTAATTGAGTAGATCGATTGCTTAATATTCATTACATTATTAACCAAGCTACTTACCAATATCCTAATAGTATTTTGCAGGATTTTATTTTCATGATTCATGCTGACAACTTTAAAGCAAAATTTCCATTGTGACTTCTGGTCCCCGCTGTGAAAAGCAAATTAATTAATTTAACATCTTCTAAAAGGAGTACATTTCCCTGTCTGTAACGAAAATTCATATGATAGAGTGCAGAATCCTTAACATTTTTTTTTCNAATTATTTTATACCTGCAGGCATGTTATAGCTCCTTCACAATTTTTGCTCTGCTCCACCTACAAAATTGTTTTGCCTCATTGATTTTCAATTACTCCAAAAATACTTTTGTGTAATGACTGCTCAGGATTGTACATAATTGGCTAGAGATTTAGATTCAGAATTCAAAGCATTTGCTTAAAGACTAAACACAATATATCTAGTCCCTTGAAACAATAGTCTATAACAAAGTATAGCATTGAACAAATCTGATATAAAAAGCAATACTTGGTGAGATGATCACATTTATGGAACAGCTGTTTTGCTTATCAGTTCCTGTCACACTGCTCCTTCTAAATTTCCAGTTTTCTTGTTCCAAGGATTCATTTGCTACATTGCAATCACCAACAGAACAAAAATCCAGGTATTTAACATTAGAAAATATTTAGAATATGTAGTTTTGAATACAGTATATTCTTTCCAAAGTAAAAAAAAAAAAAAAAGAAAAGGTGCAGACAAAATGTGCTAGTAAAAACCAATACTTCAGAGGTCTCTTTCTGACATTTTTCCTGTCCATCCTTTACTATGTTCATTTAGATACCAGTTCATATCTGCTAGTGCTATGGTTCAACTTTTTAAAGTGTCATGGTCTGCCATTTCCAAACTCAAACAAGATGCTATTAACACAACTAATAGTGATAAGTCCTGAAATCATCAAAGTCTTCTCAACTAAGGTCGTAAAAAAACCACTCTACCCTTCTGAAAAAAAAACCATAATGTGAAAGTGACAATAAAGCATAAGCTTTTATCCATATTTCTCCAAGAACTTCACAGAGAGACCTCCAGCTCTGAGAATTTCCAATTTTCATCTGATAGTCCTTAGATTTATTTTACAAAGGAGAAAAAACAGATGAGGATATAAAGTAGCTGGAAAGAGATTTTCTAAGACAAAATTAGACAATGTTTTTAGCAAATAAGGGGTTTAGACCCCATTCTGACGCTGGCAAAGGTCATATCTCTGTCCTAATGTGGACAGTAGGACTGTTAAAGGGATAAATATCCCTATACACCTATTCAGGTTATTCTTATTAAAGACAAAGGATGTTCAGTATCTAATTATCTAATATCCTCTCTCAAAATCCTTTAATTAACCTTCAAAATCTTATTATTATTCAATAAGAGAAATTGATATAATTTACTTCGCCTACTTTTTAGCTCTAAGAGTCAACAGCCCATATGGCAATAATGTGTTCTTAATATTTACCAAATTATTAAAGGATTATGATTTGGGGAAATATCCCATGAGTGCATTGTAAACCTGAACAGTTAAAGACTCAACAGTGCCTCCTGTGTTATTAAGATCAGAGTTTTAAGACACATTTTGTAGTTGACACAGTCTGTGACAAAATAAACATCCCCCTCTGAAGTGAGACGGTGCCTGCTGGCTTAGTAACCCTTTATGATATATACTTGGCTCATCCTAAGCAGAAATCAATTTATTTACACCCAGCACATATGCCCATGTCCAAGGCCACCTGTGAAGCAGGCAGAAACAGATAAAGGAGCTGCAAGATGTCGTAATTTGGGTAATTTTTATTCCTACCTGAAAGTTGATGCAAATGACAGGAGTTTTGTTGTTGATTTTTTATTTTAAATAAATTTTTGAGGAATCTCTAGGGTTGAACCCCAGAATTCTAGAGACACATTAAACTGCCATTATATTCATAGCTGTGAGCACAAAAAATAATAATACTTGAGAAGCTAGAATAAGCCAATATGTCCTCTGAGTGACCATTATTTTGGAATTTTCATCCCAATTACTGGCTTGAGGTCCCTCAATATTTGATTCCATCATCTTAATTATTCTCAGATTAAATCTGAATATTGTAAGATTAGCTCACAAATCAATACTAAAAATGCCAACCAAGAATGATCTGGATAAATTATAATATCCTTACTTTTTGATGCAAAGAAACTACCCACAAGATAGTTCCATTTTCACTCAGCCTTTGTGTGGAATTGAAACATGAATCTTGTTTAAAGGTCCCCAAGGAACCTCATCTGATAGGAGTAAGACAGTATTTTTTTATCATTGTTGTAATTACCCTGACATCAGTGGGAGATAATTTCAGTGACCTCAGAGGATTTTCTGCATCGCTGTGTTTCAAACCAAATCCTGCTTTACAGTGAAAGAATCTGGTCCTATTCCTTATACAGCAAGATCTTCAGAGTATGCTTAAAGGGGAAAACAAAAACGAAGTATGGCTTTGTACAGAAAAGTTTGAACATTCACATATTTTGCCAGGGATTCCAGAGACATTAAGCTGGGCTGACTGCTTTGTGCTCTCTGCTGCATTTTTGGCAGGCTCTGCAAAACTTCTACCCCACTCCTGCTTAAACAATCAGTGAAGCAATTCTGGTCCAGGTGTCAGAGTCATGTAAATACCAAAACCCTGTGCTTTGCACCAGCTGAGAATATTACCTGTACATGAAGCCCCACAGATGCCAATGACAAGGCAGAGGATACTTCACGCTGTTCCCAGGTGGAGGTTTATGCTGTCAAACCTCAGTGCTCAGCGTTTTCCAGACAGCAGCATGAGATACTCCTGTTAACACTAATAAAAACATCAAAGAGGGGAAAATAAAAGTGAGAAACTTCATTAATTTCAAAGGAATAAAACCAAGGATGACTTCATTATTAAGTTTGCTCTCACCTTTTTGGAAAGGATTTTTCTGTCCTTGAATAAGAATCATTTTTAGCGTTACAAAGCCAGAATCTGGGCTCCCTTTAAAATTCTTGACTGTGAGGCAATCTCTATTCACAGTTTGCTGACACAAATGAAAGATGGGATGGAAATAACTGTCAGCTGATAAGACTTTCTCTGACCTGTGTCTTGAATGTGTGCTTCCTCCGTGACATTCAGCACTGTTTATGCTCTTTCCAAAAAAAAAAAAAATTGTGTGGATTGCATTGCTTGTGGATTGATAGATGCCAATGAGACGAGTCAGGCCAAATTTTTCCTGTAGCTGTTGTTTAGTTTTCATGCCAGTATATGCACTTATCTGCTCAGCCAACTGTCCCTGACAGTGAGGAATTGAATGCATTAATAAAATTCGTGCCTTTCATATGACAAGCAGACACAAGTTTCTGCCTTATCTGTTCCCAAGTCAAAAAAGATTCTAATGATAGATATTTGTATAGGAAGAAATCAATATAATATAAAATAATTTTATATATTTTCCAAGAACTTTTTCATTACAATGCATTAAATGAATGCAACATAAAAATAGCACTGAAATTAAATTAAATTAAATGAAAATACATATCTGGAATCCGTATTGTTTTAGTTGGGTATAATTTTAAAATTATGTTACTGCAGACAGAAAATGCTACAAATATAAAAACCTCCCCTGGACCAGAAAATTGTACAAGAATTCTAAAGTCTGCTTTACACAACATTGGCTTTTCTCTGGAAAAAACAGACAATGTTCCTTCAGATTATAAATTAGATCTTCTTCCTTACACGTTGTACATGTATTTGATTGCTAAATGTGTAAATAAATTGCAAATATATATGACTTGTAATAGCAAAATTGCAGTGATAGGGCAGCAGAAATTTTAGCCAAGAGAAAAAAGTCGTACAAGGAGAAAGGGAAAAACGGGTAAAAAGATAGAAAGCAAGCATATAAACTATCATATGCATTGATTTACCTGGAAGAAGCCGCAAGTCAAAAACATAGAATATATCCAAGAGCTACTCCAAGCCACGTCTGGTTGGTAGAGTTTACAATCAGTGCTGGCTTTGAGAGTTTTTGCAACACATGTGTGGAGGTACTCCATGCATGACACGGGAATACATATCCTTGAAAAATGCATGTGGATTTAAGAGCTTATAAACAGTTCTAAAACAATTAATCTGTCTTTTGCGTTTCTTGAGTATAGAGATATACACAGTCATTTTGGGCCAATTATACTTCATGTTATGATAGTATAATTGAATAATTCAGATTATTAGAACTGAAAAAGAAATGTCAAAATCATGGCTTCACTAGCAATAATCAACAAAAATACGGTTTAAGCAAATAGTAATCAAAGTAAGCACTTCTTTCTTTGGATATCAAAAAGAAGTATCTGAAGTATTGACTGTCAAAAACATTCTGTCTTTCTGCTAATGAGTACTCTTGGGACAGCTGAGTATTAAATTATCAGAAGGTTGAAGGACTGCACTTAAAATCAGGTTTCGTTCAGGAATTTTCTTGCCTAAATTTAAACTACAGTTTAGAAATTCCACATTAGCTGCAAACTGAAAGCTCAATCAACCAATATAACCCAGCCAGAAATATCTGATGTGTTGACCTTTGGGGCCTTCTTGGACCACTCCTGAGAAGAAAAAAACAAAAACAAAACAAAACAAAACCAAAACAAAACTACAACAAAACAAACAAATTTGCTGAGGCCAGGAGCAGAGTGTGGGACAAGCTCTGCTCACAGCTGCCAGGGCCGCAGAGCTGAGATGCAGTCTGGCATTTCGTGGCAAAACTGCCCCGGGCATTAGAAGAAAGCATCCAGTAAGGAAGAGCTTTGAACTAGGGTGCAACAGCAGAGGCTTTGGACTTTTCTGGGTTTCTGCATCCTCCAAGTCCTACAGAGCTATAGTCCAGGTTGCCAGGTACTGCTATGAGCAAGAGCAAGTGTCTGAACCGGTGACTTGGGCACCTACAATATCCACCCTTGTGATTGTTTTCAGAGGTATCAGCCTTTATTTTTGTTTATTCTTTAACATTCTTTGATTTTTTAATGACCCTTAGGGATCCCTTACAACTCAAATTATTCTATAATTCAATGGGTCCTCCCTGAATCCTTGTGAGCTTGTTGCTATATTTGTTACAAGTAAAACTGCTTTGGACAGTTTCTCTGGAGACATTAGAAGCTGCCAACAATCTCAATTTTGTATTATAATTCAATGAAAAATGATATTCATAGAACTAAATAATGGAGGACACTTGTTAGGCTGTCATAGGTACTGGAGATCCATAAAGAACTTCTGCTTTAACAATCAAGAGCACTCCCATAAGGATATCAAAGGAAACTAGCTTAAAGATGTAATCTGCCTTGTAAGATAGCAAAAGACCTTGTTACACGAGAGAAAAAAAAAAGTTTGAAATTCAAGGAGAATCTGAATCAATAGTGAAAAAAATTGCTAAGCATAGTTGGAACTGTAAAGCTGAAGCTCACTTTTATGTTTTATTAAACAAAACTCACTCGTACAGTGTGTGAACTGCACATCAAATTTGAAATAACAGACCCATTAATCATACATGAAAAGTTAGAAGTTGATTTAAAATACCTACCACATGTGATGATGAACTCAGGATTTGCTGTAACAAGCATATACTGTTCTAAGACAATTTTCAAATGTCATGAAGACCAAATATGACAAGATCAGGATAGATTTACTGTAGAAAACAGTATTTAAAGACTCATATTTTCTTCTTATGGTGTATAACCTGCTTCTTTTTAAACCTTTATCTTTAGTAGATGGTGCAAGTTTTAGACCTGTTAGCTATTGCTAAGTAATTCATCTAAATCACACATGGTGTCTAAAACTAGAAACCAAAAGGAACTGTTTTCCAGTGAACCGATGAACTGGTAGGACTTGCTACATGGTGGTTTTCTTTCAACTGCACAGCATCACAGAATCACAGAATGTGCTGAATTGGAAGAGAGACACCACGATCATCAAGTCCAAGTCCCAGCCCTGCACAGGATCACCCAAAAATCACACCATGTACCTGAGAGCATTGTCCAAATGCTTCTAGGACTCTGCCAGGCTTGGTGCTGTGACCACTGCCCTGGGGAGCTGCTCCAATGCCCAACTTCCCTCTGGGTGAAAAATAATTTCCTGATATCCAGCCTAAACCTCCCCTGACAACTTCAGCCCATTCCCTCAGGTCCTGTCACTGTCACCACAGAGAAGAGCTCACAATCAAACTCTCTTCAAATTCTACTTCAACCAAAAGGTATTTATTTAGAATTAGAGAATACTTATAAAATGTGATCAAAGTTATCAAGAAACCCTGATATTTATCATGATCATTACCAGACTCGTGTTTTGTGAATATGTAAACCTGAGCAGTAATATGCCATTATGTAAACCATATCGTAGAGGAATCAATTCAATGCCCTCGGTAGTGACAAGGATTAAGATGTCTATATACTTAGATTTTTAAGTAAATGTAGATGTAGAACATTTGAGTTGTTAGCAGATCTCAGTCTATCTCTACATCAGCTGGCTGTTATGTAGGATATTGTGGACTCAGTAGTCAAAGATAATTATGCATTTCATTCTACTGAATGAAATAAGAGAATATAAACTAAATTGCATGAAGATAAAAATATGGATCAATGGAATACTTTTATTTATCTTCACACTTTCGATCAAATGGAATTTTTTTGCAATTTCTGCCTCCTAAACTCATCCTATGTCACCATTTTCACACTATTGTCCTGCATCCATAGCTCTGCTGAGGGGAAGATCTGGAAACTAACATTTCTTTCTAACATTTACCTTCCTCCATTCCAGTAATGACATGAGAAGGAAGAAGAGGAAAAGGTCAGGGAATGTCACCTTCATGCACAAAGACAACTTTTGTAAGAGACACAGTATTTGAAGAAAGTTTATTCTTTCTTCATGTTGCTTTCCGTGATGACAAGCAGAATGTTCCTGCAGTAGTCACAGTGAACAAATTACTCCAAAGTTCCTGTCTTGTTAAAAATTTGTTGTTTAATATGCAAATGTTGGCTCTGGTATATTTTATTTCTTAAGAGCAGTAGCAAGTTTCACCTTTTTAAAGACATCCTTTTCTAACTACTCTATTCATCAAACAAAAGGTTGGCAGCTCTTGGTGGTGGAGATTGAAGACAGAAGCATATGTTATGCTAAGGAATTCCTCTTGGACACTTATTTAAAATGTATTCGCAATACTTCCTTCACCCTTTCATATTTTACTTTCTAGAACTGACTTAACATAATCCAAATTTTCAGAAGTCTTTGCAGAATATAAAAATATGCTACAAATAACCAAGAAAGACATAAGAAAGAAAAAGTATCTCCTAGGGACTTAGCTGTGCAAGTGTAAGCACTGCTGTTGTGGAATAACCCAAAGAGTAGTTTGCAGCTCATTAATAAAAATGGTACAAACAGGATGAAAAAGAGAAACACTTCACAGTATAAAATAATTTTAAAATCAATACAACCATTCTTTAATTCATTTTTCTTTCTCTTTTTCACTGTTTTATCAGAATTACAAATCTGTAAAGCACGCATTCTTTTCCAGGGACACAACACATGACTGCACAACACTGAGAGAACTTAGCCCAGTACAGATGAAAAGAAATAGAGAACCTAAACCTCCATAATGAACAAAAGCCCTCTGATTTTACTCAGATAAAATTTCTCAACTGCTTTGGAATACTGAAAGGTAAATTATCTGCACAGAACAGTGGTCTCCTGTTTCAGTCTGAAGGAAAACTTACTTCCATTTTCCTTTGATAGAGTGTCATTTTTTGCTTTCATTCCACTGTTACTCCTCCACACTTGTTTCTGTCTAGTTTAATCTTTTTTCCTATTTCAAACTTGCTCCAGCTCTTTTGTTTTTCTTTTTTACTTTTTCCTATTTCTGTCTTGCTCCCAGAGATAAAGTAGTAAAAGGCATTTCTGACTTTCCTTTATATTCAGTTGTGCTTACTTTTCCCTTTGAAAGATGGTTAAGCCTTGATCTGAATTCTTTGTTTCCCTCTGTATCAACAACATGTTAACCTGTGCTGATATTTTAGTTCTGTATTTTCCTCTTTCAACATCATATTTGAGATGAAGTGTTTATTTGGCTTGCTGTGCTTTTTCAACAATTTCTGTCTATTTTGTGTATATATTTTAGCAGTAGTACAAGAATGGTGGCGTGCATAGTACACATTGCCATGCACTATTACTTTGATTTATGCACATTATTAGAAAATGTTTGAGATATAGGTACTGAAAATAATTATTATAAGCCTGAAGAAAATGAACAATGTGAAAGCCTCTAATAATTTGGACAATAAAAATAAACATATATACTTTCCTGAATTCATTTGAATAGCAGAGAAAATGACTGTTTACATAGAATAAAGTGAACAAGAATTCACTTGTTTATCCCACTGGATATTCAGATAACACATCTTTCCAAACAGGTTTCTGGATGATCCCATCAGACCAACTGAAGCTAAACTCAGTGCAACAAATCCAATATTTTGTCAATAAAAGCAAACATGCCTACATCTCTGAGGAGGCTGGAAAGAAAACAAGTGAGATTTACTAACCTACCACAAATTATGAAAATCATTCTCGCTGCTTGTTTCTAGCTGTATAATTGAAACATATGAACTTCCACATTACTCCATGCCAACTTCAACTTCTTCTACTCTACAAATATATTTGGATTTTTAGTCTGATTTATACTGTTTTGTTTGGTGTGATCCACAGTCAACAAAGACAGTTATTCACTTCCAAACTCTAAAATTCAGGAATATGTTTCCAGTATAATGAGGACAATATTGAGAATGAAGGTTCACTGTGGTGTGGTTGGCTAAAATTGACTGTGTTCAATTTTAGCCACCCACACCAAAAGTTTACCTCATACTGTAAGAGCTCCACGGAACAGCTACAAGAAAAATTCAAGAAATGCGTAGCTCCTTGCACGAGGAGACTGAAAACTCTACTGTTCAGTCTAGCAGAAATAAGGCAACTGGGATATTATTGAGCTCTGCAAATATAGCTGATGGGGTAGCTAAACACCAGGAAAAAAGAAGGGCTGAGTAAGCTAAAAAACAGTGCTGACTTGAGAATCCAAAAGTGTAACTGTGTGTGAATAAATTTAGGCTGTAAGTGTGTCACAGCCTCGAGCACCTTCCAGATTCTAGTTCAGCTGGCTGAGTGCTGACAAGAGCAGCTCTAGAGAGAGCTGTGACCATGATCTGCCCCCGCTGCCCTCGAGAGCTGCTGCAAGTTCAGTCTCTCATGCTGATCCTTGCCAGAGTTGCTCAGCACCGCCTCTGTGAAACCCTTTCCCTGTCCACTCCACAAATATCCCTGCAGAACCTCCCAGCTGGAGTCACCAAGGGAGGGAAGGGAATGCTTTCATGGTGAAGATCCTGTTGAGCTGTGTCAGTAGAAAGTGCAGTCCCAGTGGCGTGGCAGGTTCTGTCCAGCGAGTTGTCCCTGTGACAGGTAACAGTGCAATGACAAATACCAAAACCAATGGCTGCTGACAGATATTCCCAAGAAACCCGCAGGGACACAGAGAGAACAACTGTGCTCAGAAGGGATTCCTGTCAACAGGTAAGCAATGGCTCAGTGCTCCCATTTGACTATTTCTGCAAGCATCTGAATAATTCATAAATTTCCTATATTCATTTTTTATGACCTTCTACAAAAGGTGGATGATTGGCATTGCAGGAATACAGTCTCCATCTATCGCCTATCCCCTGACCCCAATTAATCGACAATAAACAGTGCTAGCTCTTAAAAAGAGCAAATCTCAGGCACAGGATAGCAGAGACCAAACATACACTGTCCTGCTCCCAAACCCATCTACAATTTTCTTTCTCTCTGTATACCCTTGTAGCAAGCCTTCAACAGGTCCAAGAAAGAGGCATTTAGGTTTTGAAATACAGATGTCAGCGGTGACAATAGAATGCAGGTTGTTTGTATACTATGAGCAAATACTTGCATTTTGTGGCTGAGAAGAGCACATTTTTTCCTCTAGAGGTGAAAATAATCAATTCCAAGATTGCTTACACTAGACCAGAGCCTTCTGCTTTCACTCTGGGTTTTGCACTTTAGGAGGAGGATAATTTCATTTTGTTTATATGTTCACTCTCTCTTCACTCCATCTTAGTGATTTTTCCTAATCCTATTCTGTGGCAGCTGCCAATATTGTCCTGAATCAAGTCATAACCTGGCTTGTGAGGTTGACAGACAATGGCAATAGCTGCAAATTGCAGTTGTGAGAGGTGGCAACAAATATCTGGGGAACTAATGGGAAAGTGAGGAGGTGTTTTCAACCCTGTTTGTCAGTGTATAAAACTACTAAGACAAGGATGTGCTATTCTAGTTTTGTCATTGTATTTGGGGCAAAACACTGTCTTTTGATAGCTGAGCCAAATTCCTTCATGACTGTACAATTTATGCCTGTCCTTAGCAACCCTTCCAATATTTTTCTTACTCCATTATGTCAGTAGGGGATCTCTGCTGCCTCACAGCTCTTAACAGACTAGATCATGGGGAAAAACAGAGGAGTAGAGCTCTGTCAGGAAGGATGCTACATGAATTTTACACACAAATGTAAAATCAGAGGAAAAGGATGCTCAGGCATGGGGGGGGAGGGGTGAAGAATACAGAAGTGATAGTATTTTATACCCATGATGTGAAAAGTGCAAATAATTACACTACCATAACGGAAAAACACAAGGAAATTTGATTCAGAGAAGTAGTCCCCAAACATTTGTATTCTTGGCCTCTAGATTAAAATTAAATATAGGTTAAACACATGGCTAATGTTGGGAGGGGGGGAATAAAATAACAATAATAATAAAAAATAACAATAAGCAATTAATAACCTGAGATTATACAAAATGCTCATTGAGGGTGTTTTGTAACATAATACACTGATGCACTAAGTGGGTTTTGATAATCTAATTCAGATTTCAGTTTTCATTAATCAGAAGTGAGAAGCATGTAGTCGAGCTCTGTTCCAGCAGCCTCCAATTTATTATTTTTATGGCTGTGTGATTTCTACTGTGACTGTTGCCTATCCCATAAACATCTGACTCTGTAGGATAACATATTGAGCTGTTCAGAGCCCTTCCTCTGATATGAATTCAATTTCTTCAAATAGCATGAGACCTCCTTTGGTTTTTTCTGTTTCAGCTCCTCAAAGCTGTGAAGAGAAAAAAAACCATTTGTCTCAGAATTAAGCAGTTGCAATATCTGCTTTTGAAAACTAAAACAGCAGTGAAAAGGCATTTATGAACAAAACCCTTTTGGAAAGAAGAAATCTTACAAAGGTTTTTGATCCATATTTACCTTTGTTCATAGTGATAAAAATGGATTTTAGATGGTGTAAAACGTCTTGTTGGTTCAGTTTTTCCTAAGATACAAATAACAATGCAAAGAAAGTAAAACATAACAAAATGGACTCTACAGTGTAAGGAGGACAATGATCATAAAAGCTAAACAACACTTTCAACTGCTGTAATAAAGCATTAAAACTGAGAAAAAAAAATGGTTACTTAGCCATCTAGGTGAACTCCCAGACCTTCTAGAATTGTCACATGTTGCTAGTGCATCACTTGTTTATAAATCAATCTCATTCAGTTTATACGTTAGAAAGCTAGAGTTAGCCCTGCATTGCCTTGGCTGGTCCCTGTAGCACACACTGAGTCCAGCCCAGCTCATCTCCACCTGTAGGGCAGAGCACCAGGAGACTCAGAGTGGATCACCAACCCAAGTGTCATCACCAACACAAGAGGAAGGAATAGTTCTGAATAGGAGCAAAAAATTTCCGTGTCGCACTGACTGACTGGTAAGCAAAATAATTACAGCTGGTGAAAGCTTTTTTCTCTGAATACTAGAGATATTTTTAACTGATGCTTTCTTCTTGAGCCTGATATATATTCAAGGGTTAAGTTAAAACTTAACAGAAAATAACAATGTCTACTTCTGAGAATGAAAGGACAAAACAATTATGAAACCTCCTTTCTTTCATGCCAGACATTAACACTAGCATTGACTCACTGATTTCCAACAGATCTCAACATAACCAAAAACAACCCCAGGTAAATGCTGGGAACCACCTGGCTGCAAATCAGCTTGGCAGGAAAGAACCTGGGCATTCTGGTGGATACCATCTGAACATGAGCCAACAATGAGCCCCTGCAAAAAAGAAGGCAAGTGTTACCTTGCACTGCATTAGGCAAAGCATTGGCAGCAGGCTGAGGGAAGAGATTCTTTCTCTCAGCATTGGTGAAGCCACACCTGGAGTGCTGCATCCAGGTCTGAGCTCCTCAGCAATAGAGAGGCATGGGAATACTGGAGGGAGTCCAACAAAGAGCCACAATGACAACTGCGGGACTAGAGGATCTATGAGGAGAGAAATCTTACAAGGAAAGGCTGAGAAAGCTGGGGCTGTTCAGCCTCAAGGAGAGAAGGCTCAGGGGAGATTTTACAAATTCATGTAAATACTGGAGGAATGGTGCAAAGAGGATGGAGCCTGGCTCTTTCAGTGATGTCCAGCTGCAGGACCAGAGAAAATGGGCACAAACTGAAAGACAGGAGGGTCTGTGCAACAATCCAAACATCAGGAACCACTTTCTCTCTGAGGGAGACTAAGCCCTGACACAGAATCCCCAGGCAAGCTATGGAATCTTCTCCTTGGACATATTAAAAAATGTCTAGACATAGTCCTGGGCAAGTGGCTTTATTTCGGTGGCCCTTCTTGAGCAGGGGCATTGGACCAGACGACTTCCAAAAGTCCTTTCCAATTTCAAACCTTCTGTGGTTCTGTGATTCTATGAATGATGTTTTACTTCATTCACCTTCCCACAGGACACAAAAATGACACTGTCCTCTAGCCTTTCAAGGCATATTTCATGAATTATAGATCCATCTGTTAGTAGATCCCATGAGCAGAAAAGCATATTCTGCACAACAGGTTGAATTTCTCGGTGGCAATCAAATCTCTAGGTGAACTGAAACAGTGTATCATTCTTTTATCATAACACACAATCTGACATGATTTTCATATTAAATTCTGTCTGAATTTTTCTGTAGAGCTGAACAGGAATCTGACTTTCCATCTTGCTATAACTTTCAATATTTCTGTTATTCGCCAATCTCCTGTTTTGTACTTTTCCCCTGTTTAGCACAAGATAAAAAGAAAAATCTCACATTTTATTGGAGTGAAAATATGTAAAGGAAACAATACTGCAATAATCTGAAACACCTTTTTTCAATCACTGACTGTTCCACTTTGTGGATTTTTGAAGAACTTCTTGTTTTAAAACTCCTTCCATAGTAGAGCTGGAGAAATTTAATTTTTATATTTGTCAAAGCAGAATGTGGAGGGTTTTTCAAGATAAGAAATTTGACACAACAGGCACAGTTTTCCGAGAGAAATTTATTCTGACTAAAATGAAAAAAAATATTTAATTCCCTTTATACACTGTGGAAGCTCTGAGCTTAAGGAATGGGTACTTTTCCCTGGTATTCACATGGCATTTGATTTCAGTATATTGAGACAACTTGGAAAACAATGGTGATCTTACGAATGTACATACTCTATTCATTTGTAAATGAGCTAGGCATTCTTCTTGATATAATGTTCATTCTGGCTCAAACAAAATGCAAAATTACCAGAGGAGAAAGAAACTAAGTGACTTTTCAGCTGGCATCAGTGAGAGTAGCTTGTCTTGTAACAACTCCCTGAAAGCAAGGGAGAGGACCGTTCTAGTTTATATTTATGACATGAACAAAAACTGTTTTCATTTTTTGTTGTTGTTGCTCTAAGGAACTGTACCTTGCAGCTCTTCCTTTCTTAAAAAACACCATTTCAGCTGTAGTTTTTCTTCTGTGTCATTCAGTTTTCGTTACGGAGCCTTGTAGATGTCATAAGCACTTCTGAAACTGAGGAAGCAGAGTTCAGTTCAAAGGAGGAACTTCATGTTGTGATGCCTGTTTGAATCTTATCTAAGCTACCAGGTTTATCAGCTCTCAATTTTGCTATGGAGAGCTCAGAAGAATGCTCTTTTCATCCCTGTGTCAAGCTGCTCCTTCTCATTTGACAAACATTCATGGTTATGTGAGTAAATTTCCAGTATTTTGAATCTGAGAAATATTGCGTTAGATTTCAGTGTTTCTGCTCTTAAGCAGAGCTCATTAAAATTCAAAAATTAATGAAAACCACATTTTTTTCTGGTGCTTTTAAATCACAGAAGCTGGACCCAAAAGTTGAATTAGCTATTGTCATGCAGTGTTTTTCTTTTCCTCCATGTTCACATAAATTAATACCTTTTTTATGTGGACCTCTCAGCAAATGTCTTGCATGCCTTTTTTTTTCACACTTCAGTAGTAAAGGAGGACCTCCTCTGTATTTGTGGGCAATGTTTCTTTGTCTGAACTCAACAGAATAATTTACATTGTAAAACTCCATACCCTTGTCCCAAAGGCAGAAGTGCTCTAACTTCCACAACACCACCACAACTTGCCTTTTTTTATAAAAGGCAGGTACTGCTAGTAATTCTAAAACCCACATTTCATTTTACCTTTGTTTTGGAAATTCACATACTCCAGAAAAAAGAATTTTTGCTCTTAAGAGAGTTTATAAACGATCTGTGCAATCTATATGTATCATATGTAGTCTCATATTACAGTTTTTTCCGTGTTTTTCATCTATACTGTGCACTACAGATGACGAGGAACTGGACCAACAGCAGCCTGTTATGAGAACAGCAGTGTCAGTCAAGCAAATCAATATGTCAAATCTGACTATCAAGGTAAAGCTCTTAATTCTTCTCAAAGCTTAAGGATTGTGCTGAACTAAGGGTAAGGCCACCACTTTTTCTAAGTCACGTGTTTATTTGCCTTTTAGGTGTAAAGATGAAGTTGCAAAACCCACTTTTCACACGGGACACTTCCTTGTGGCTGTTGGGAGTTCTGTAGTTACTGAGGGTTCTTTCCACACTGCTGAAAACTTTGGGCCAGATTAAGCAGCATGGTTGGGCATACTCTTGAACTAAGCATTCTGAAAACACAAGGCCAGAAAACAGATGCATCCCTATATTTAAAAGAGATGTCAAAGGTAATAGAGCTCACCTGTAAACTCACTGAAACTTGATGAAATGTGTATGTGTCTGGTTCAAATCACAAAGATACTTTTTTTCCATTTTTTTTGGTCATTCCTGTAGTGCCTCTAATCTACTATTGTTTCAATATTGTAAAATCTGAAAATTACACCTTTTTTTTCAGAATACTTCTTAATACAAAAGTTGATGATGCCAATTAAGTGTCATGCTTCAGTTTTATTTTTAAAATTTTCATTTAAATTTAAATTTAAAATCACTTTTAAAAAAGAAAAAAAATCCTTTTATCCAAAATCTATCTTCTTTTTCTTCTTTTAGTGAAAAGTATAATAACTGCATAACGTTTTCACATATTGCGCTAATATCCTCTGCATGTGGCCATTAAAATAACTGTCCTGAAGGGCTGACAACAGTAGCAAAAATTGCTTTCATAACAGATATTGAGCAAGCTTTGACAGCAATATATACAGCATGAAATTATCCATGAGCTGGTTAAAAGCTGAAAACAGGTTTACAAAGTATGCATTATTGACCTCTGCACAGGCTTTTACTGAAATGTTTAGCTCTCTATGCTGAGTTTACAGTTTCAGCCTCTCATGAGGTCTGGCTAAACTGAGTATGCTTATATATTACACACCTTTCTTTGGTATCTGTAAACTGAGAGGTGCTACTGCCTTTACACACTATAAAACCTAAGGAAAACCACAATCTAATTAGGTTTTACTGACATCCATGTATTATTACTATCTTCATATAACATTATTACAGATAAGTGCAATAGGTTCATGGAGTAGTTATTAGCTATTTTGCTAAAAAAAAAATTAATTTCTGCTGTCTTTTCTTGTTTGCCGTAATGCTTTGCAAGCATAAAGTGTACAACTCACCCAGGGCTTGGTCTGCTCATCACCAAATAAGGTCTCTGCCACAGGGGTTTTCCAGATGCTGGCTTACAAATTATCATTAGTCTCAAAAGAACTAGGTGGATTATCAGAAATTCCTTCAAGTGTGCCAGGCAGAAGGAGAATGCTCTCAACAGAGGCTCTAAGGGCCTCTAAGGATAAAGAGAAATAGTGACAATGTTTTTTCTCCTCCCATGAACACTCTTAGAGTACTCTTAAATTGCAGTCCCAGAGCACAGAAGGAAGCACCTTCAGGGAATTGAGTTTTGAGTTCAAAGCTGGATGAAGTGTGTGCATTTCCATGGTTAAGAAGAGAGGCAGAATTACCTGCAATTGCTTAGTTAAGAAAAAGAAAAGAAGGCATTGCACACAGTGGAAAATAAATACAGAACATTTCTTGAAAGGAAGCTGAACTCTCTCCCTGTTCCCAAAAAAGTGCCTGATGCACTAATAGTGAGAGATTTCCTATTTTCTATTTTTTTTCTATTTTTTTAAAACAGAGTTTGTGGCAGTGGACTGGACTGGCAGAGTGCAAGGCCAGCCTAAACTATGTAAGAGATAGCTGTACTCATCTGTATTTTCAAATGCTGTTAATGACAGTCCAGAGAGATTAGACATGAGTCATCACACCTTTCATTCACATTCACCTTTCCTGCTTCAGCTTTCTTAGGAGCTTAGGAAAAAATTACCAACTTCAGTCTAGTCCATCTTCTGAGCAACATACTCTGTAAAGCTGCCAGGGGAAGAAAGCCCTCTCCATCCCTCCTCTGTTATGAGTGTGACCAGATGCTTGTCTCTGATTCAGCCTTGAGTTTACTGTGGAATCAGCTCGAGTCATCTGCCACTTCAAGTCATCTCAGATGTTTAAACACTGGGCTCTGAAACTGTTAGAAAGACAGACCTCGAGGAGAGGTAATGGTCCCTCTTCCAGAGATGGCAGCCACTTTATGAAAACACAGAATTGCTTTGGGTTTTTTTTTTAAAAAAAGAAATTGCTCTGACTAAAAGCAGGTGCTGTTCCACAGTCATCATCTTTGCAGGCTGTGGTTATTAATTTAATTTTTCTAATAATTTTTGCACATACATTGTGTGAATGGATTTAAAAAATTATCTCAGAAGAGGGGTGAAAAAAGACTTGCCAGATTTGCTTATCCAGAAATAAACATAGAAAAAATGCTGGACTTTTTGAAACAAATGGGTTAAAGACACGAGAGCATTGGAATCAGTTTTCCTATCACCCAGAGAGATACCACTCATGTAAGGAACTCCTGTTGGTGTTTTTTTCCATTTTGGTGAAGTTAGTCTGATTTGTACCAGTTGAAACCCAACCCAAAGTTTGTTTGGTTTGAGGTTTTTTGTTTACATTAAGGAAAAATATTTCTTGGAGGTTCTAAGAGACAATACAAAGAACCATCATAAAGGAAATGAGTAAAAGAAATTCGCTGGAAGAATAGTAAAGTTTCTTAAATTTTTAATTTCATTCTGAGCCTTCATGAAATACGTCAGATTCCAGTGAGATATGTAAATTAAATACCCATCCTTTCAGAACAATCTAAATTCAGCTAGTCTAATAAAACAGGCACCATACAGTATTTGGGATTAGTTTTCTGAATGCAAGTATTTTATTTCTAAAAATTTAATACAAATTCAAAAGAGTCTAAAATTTAATATTTATAAGTGGAGGTAACATTAAGGAGGTCACACAGGGTCCAGCCATATTTAGAGAAGAGGTGAAAGCCACCAGCTCTCCACTAACGCACAGACTCTAGACTTGATCTGCTGGAGGTGCTGTTTCACTGGATTCTCCTTTGAGCAAAATCCAGCAACTTAAGCTAAATGTTTGAACTATTTAATCTAATCCAAATTGATTTAGCTTGATAGAGCTCAGGATGAGTCTTCCCCACTACTCTGCTAGGCATGTGCACATACAATGGTGAGCCTGTTTCTAGTACAGAGCACATTTTTCACTGGAACTGCCAACACTAAAAGATCATTTCCATCTACATCCTGGAAAGACAGTTTATAAAATTGTGAAGTTAGCGACATGTAGCCAAGCCTTTTACTGAAATGTCTTTGGACTTTTGTATGTTTCTCTAATGATGTAGAATTTCACTCACAGGTAAACTCCACTTTGGGCAAACAGTTTTTCTCTACAGCCAAGCCATTTTTACTCGCCAAGAAAAGCTCAAACACATAATTAACAATCAAGCCAAAATCTGCAGGTAGTCAGAAGAGGCGTAGAAAACTTAACATGCATTGTTGTCAAATGCAATGGACCCTCAGATTTTCCTAACCAATGCCAAATTTCTCTCAAGGGCTTCTTGTTTCTTAAACACATACATTTCAAATTAAGTATTTGCAAAAAGTCAGCGATTGGTAGGCTCATTGCCTATTCTGTTGAATATAAACTTAGATCCTTCTGCAGCAAGAGGTTATGAAGGAGTACATATAACTTGTAAGCCTCAGTTATGACCAGAACACTGTAAATAGAATGAATAGACTGAAACCAAGTCATGAGTTTCATGTATTTTTTAATTTTGTCTTAACAGGATCATTAAGGAGATGTAGAATTCTGTAATTCTGTAAATAACCTCTTCATAAAGAGAAGAAGACCATAATCATGGAAACACTTAAATGAATCACAATATACCAATGTTGGCATTATTTAGTTCTTGAAACAGAAAGCCTGCAAGTCTGACTTGAGAGAATCAAATAATATGGCTTTGTCCACTACTTCATGCTATTTGTGTATTACTTCAAGAACAATTCTGAAAATTTCAGGTTGGAAATCATAAGACTCTAGACTTCTGTATAAAGGCTTACGCAGAGAAAAAGTCACAAAACCTGTCCACTTCTGAGCTAAGGAAAGCTTTTAGCCTGTAGTAAACAACACTCTGTTCCCACTCCATCCAAAAACAGACTGAGACAAATTCTGTCTCTTGACATTGGTGAAGTCCTTCTTCATCTGAAATCACACTGAAATCCAATTTTTCCACAAGCCCTGAGATTATGGGTACATTTTCAAAAGCTTTACGAAGAAAGCTTTTCTCAACTTCTGACTGATGATTGCATGTTTAGGAGAATATTGAAGGTATATCTCTGTATAGTTTTATAATTTTCATTTGGCATCTTCTAATCCAAATGGATACTGGAAGAGGCAAACAGCATTGGAAGAATCTTTTCCTAAATCTTCTTTTTATTTTTTATATTTTCCCACGGCTTGTTGCATGATTTTAAGAAAAAGACGATGTTCAGATCTTTTTTTCTTGCATGATTCTCATGAACTTTTATAGTTTTACTGAAAAGATGAAAACATTTTTAGGAAATTTTCAAGCACAAACATACATAATAAAATCCATTCCAGCAAATTCTCTTACATCTACCATGGCTTCCCTATAGAGCAAATGCAAAGATTTTATCAAAGAATAATCACCTACATTTGGTGAAAAAAGCAACTTGGCCCTACCATCATCCAGGCAGCGTAGAAACAAAATCCTTGCTACTTTGTCATTTTCCTTAGGATTCGCTAACTCCTAGATGTTCACACAGTCTAGCAGGATAATGTTTGGATTTGTGCCTAATATACTGAGATCTACTGCAGGATGGATGTGTACATTTAAGTCAAGGCCAACAGGAAAATATAGGTTAGTAGGTCTGCACTTTACAATGATATTCTGCTAGAGTATGCCGGTTTGTTTTTTATTTCAGAGTTCCAGCCCCATTGTTTCCTGAACCACCACAGGGATGGCTCCTCAGGTGAGACAAGGACAATATACAGATGCTGCACAGTTCTGGAATAAGTAAGACTGCTTCACTGAAGTGCAGTCTCAGAGTGGATGACTGGGCAAGCTGACCCAGGCTTGTTGACTCCAGCAGCAGCTCTGTCAGTGCTCACTTGGGATCTCTGAATCACTCTGTGCTGAGATGTCATGGCACATGGGACTGGGGAAAAAAAGAAACCAAACGTGTGTTCTGGTTTTCTGGCTGAGAACATGACAAATATAAAACCACCATTTTACCTATGGAGGGAAGAGGACTAGGGAGGGAAAGCAAGTGGATTTCAAATGAGTGACATCTTGGAAAGAGTCTTAAAAATACTTGCTTAAATCTTTGGGGAAATTAAGGTTAAAATCCCTAAGGCGCAGAACAAACAAACTAGAGAGGTAAAGGCAGGACGTCTGTGCAAAAAGTCAATGTTCTTAAGTCTAGCAATCATCATGGCAAATCCTTAAGACTCATTTAAAGGTTTGGGCTGTTTTTTAGAATTCCACTTCTGAAATCGTTTGTTTTTCAGAAACCACATGTCAAAGATGGGGATTTGTTTATTTTACGTGGCTTTAATTAAACTGTGGGTATTTCTGGTCCAACACAGAACTTGCATATTTAAATCAACATGCTGGAGAATGGGACTTACCTTGTTACCACAGCTTCTCAGCCAGCCTTGAAAGCATAATAAAATACTTTGATGCCTGGGGTACAATCTCTTCCTTCCAGCTCTGCAGCTGTTTTTATTTTCATAGGCATTTTTGTACGTAAAAATAGGGATGTGATTAAAATTCAGCATTTGCTACTATATTTAAAGTGTTTCCTTGAAAGCAGCAAAAAGAGTAAACTTCAAGATGACAAGACAACCTCTAATCAACAGATACAGGAAAAAAACCATGTCCAATGAGGTGGTGACTGCAGAATTTTATACATTTTAATATTTTTCTCTGTTCTCTGGTGCACTGATATCTGCTCTCTGTCGAAGACAGGATAACAGAACAAATGAATTGCTGATTTAATTCGCTATGGCAGCTCCTATGTTCCTGCCCCAGCTTGACCTGCTTTTTCTCATCAGAGAAAACTTCTGATGTCAGTACCATTGTGTTTTCTCTGGTGATTTCTCCATACCAACATACTGGTAAATTGCAGGATTTGCCTGTCTGCTTTTGTCTGGAAACACTCATGCCTAAAGTTCTGGGACACATTTACATCCCTTTCTATATTCTTCTTTCATAATTGACACAACTCAGTTTTGCTTCCTCAATTTCTCTGTTCCTTAACTTTTACTTAGGTAGAAGGGCAGGATTTTAAATATGACAATGGGAGGATTTTGTTATTCTTATTTTCAGTACTCTTGCTACTTAATGAACTCTAAATTATTATATAATAAACATTCTGAACTATTACTAGTCTGTAGGTACAGTAATTTTCTTTTACTTTCTCCTTGGAATTTCTCGTCATTCAGCAATGGAACAGGCAGTTACTTTCTCTGAGTTCTTTCTTTTCATTCCATATTTTATCTGCTCTGAGAATAGACTGAGTGCAGCCCTGAGAAGAACTTTGGGGAGCTTTGATGAAAAGCTCAACATGAGTTTTCACAGCCCAGAAAACCAACAGTGCCCTGGGCTGCAGCCAAAGCAGCGTGGGCAGCAGGGCAGGGAGGGGGATCTGCCCTTCTGCTCTGCTCTGGTGAGACCTCACCTGCAGTGCTGCATCCAGTTCTGCATCCAGCTCTGGGGTCCCCAACATCAGAAGGACATGGATCTGCTGGAGTGAGTCCAGAGGAGACCATGAAGATCATCAGAGGGCTGGAGCACCTCTCCTGTGAACACAGGCTGAGAGAGTTGGAGCTGCTGAGCCTGGAGAAGGCTTCAGGTTGACCTCAGAGCAGCCTCCAGTACCTAAAGGAGATCTACAGGAAAGCTGGATAGGAACTTTTGACAAGGGCATGCAGTGCTAGGACAAGGGAAAATGGCTTTGAACAGAAAGAGGTCAGGTTTAGATCAGCTACTAGGAAGAAATTCTTTACTGTGAGGGTGGTGAGACTCTGGCACAGGTTGCCCGGAGAAACTCTGACTTTCTAAGATCCTTTTCTCTGTGATGGCTTTACTTTCAAGACAACAATGTGTCAGCTTTTGGGCTTTATCCTTGTGGATTTTTCACAAAAGAAACATCTGTAGTGACCTCACAAGTTCATTTACATCATACACCTAAAATACAATGGTATTTCAATGGGATTTTTTTGTTTTTAATGAATATTTAACAAAATTATGTTAGGCCTTCATTAAATCTCATGATTTCTAAATGTTACCCAAAAGCCAACGCACTTCAGCCCAGTGTTTTCACAATTTTGGGTCTACCAGAAGGAATCTCCCTGCTCTCTGTCAGTGATACTCTCATGCCTTTCTTCAGTGGGGGTGATTCCTATGCACTCACTTTTAGACCTCTACCCTTATTCTGTTTATCCATCTAACCAGTGAACAATACCTCTTCAGTCATATGTTTAAATTATCAATTTTTTTTAGGTCCTCAGTGGTGCCAAACTGTTTCTTTTTATTGTAAAGCCATGTGAGTCCTGGTCAATTGGACTTCTCTCAGTCCACAGAGTTTTTTCAGAAGATTCCTCTCATGCAAAAGAATTCTGGCAGGCACTAACCAACACAGACCATTGATGTGCAAGAACAGTGAGGGGCTGGGAGAGTGAGATTTTTATGTGTTTGTAGAAATCCCAGAATATAACTGAGCACCATTAAGACAGTTAGTGTAATGCTCAGTAAATTAGTCAAATTTACAAATTACTCAAATTTCTCTCTCAGGGGCATGAATTGTTTAAAGCATTAAACTAGACCAGGACAACCCATTTGGATGTCACTCTGGAGCTTCTTTTCTCTGTGCTTCTCTGCATGGAAATCATACAAACCCCCAATATTTCCAAGCACTGTAATGTCACACTGTCACTCAGGGTCTCTCTGGAACAAGGATTCTCTGGTTCACAGGACAGAAAAGAACTAGTATTCTGCCTCCTTTCTCTGCTACTCACCAAGAAGAGACCACCTGCACACAGGAGGCCTGGAGGAGACTGCCATGGTCTGAGTCATCCGTTTGTCTCAAAGATCTCCAGCCTTGGAGGGGAGATGAGCACTGAGGCATTCCTGTAGTGCTTTCCCTGGTCAATATTTGTGAAAACAAAGGGATACACAAACAGCGGTGGCTGGAATTCACAGCAGGTTAATGCAGCTGTGAGCACTTCCAGTTCGTGGACAAAACCTAAGCCACCCTTACTATGGCTTTTCTTATTCACATATAAGAACAAAATTATTTATGAGTCAGATGCTTCTGTGTAGCTTAGAAAATCTCCTCTGTGCTTGCACATACTTGCAGAATAAAAAACTTTTCTACTTATATAGCCAGGTGCTGAATGCCAACAGGACAGAACATCTTTAACATCATACTCCAGTAACTCTAGTGACACAGATTGACTGGTGTGACAGTGCCTGTTGGTCACCCTCTCTGTGATCAAACACATGTGGCTGTAATTGGCAACCTCACAGGTGTTTGCAGTGGTCATTTGGGGTTGTATCTGTTTAGTACCCAGTGTTGTCAACAATTCAGTGCCTCTGTTCCTTCACTGAAGTAGCTTACCTTGAGATAAATATATTCTTTTTTTTTTCTTATAAATTAAAAAAAGTGTACTTTCTAATTGACAGAATTTGAGCTGTACAGTAAGAACCAGAGAATATCTTCATCCACATAAGATTTTAAATTTTTTTAGAGATGACAGATTTCATTAATTTCAGTGAAACTATTGGGGATAGAAATTCCAACATAATACCATGAATTTCTCATTTATACCAAAGTTAACTATGTTTTGTTCCTTCAATTGCAAAATTCAAAATCTATGACAAAAATTGAAAGCATGTAGCTCAAGAAAAAAGGAACTTAAAGATTATTACTTTAACATTAAATAATTTCTTTCTGTTTTAATTAATACATTCAGTTAGTCTTACTCTGTCAAAAGTATGCTTCTTCATAAAGAAAATTAGACCTGATAAAATTTGGAGTCATCTGTAGCAAAGTGTAGAGGATGTTATTGGTTTTGACACAAATTTTAAGACAACAGAAAACAAATGTTGGAAATGTTACAGCCCTTTCTGAAAGTTCTCAGATCAAAGAGAGGATAACATTCAGTGAAGAAGATACTTTGAGTTGACAAGTCTGTTAGCAACAGATTTTGCTCTGCATTCTGACTGCCTTCTGAAGTCTGAATACTGCATGTTGCTGGACAGTCAGAGACAATCCTTTCCACTGCAGCAAAAGTTTTGTTTTAAGGAGCCAAGGTGACCATAGGAGACAAGAACAATGACTTCAGAAGTCTTTGCTAGTGACTATGACTTGTCTACAGCCGTAGCAGAACACAACAAGCTACAAGCAGCTTGATACCTCACATCAGTGCTAAAAACAGCCACTCAGCCTGTGCAAATCAAACAGCCAGACACATATGTGAGATATACACATATTTCTTTAATGTGAGAAATGGGATATTGAACAGCTTTTCTCCTTCTTAAGGGGACTTTCATCATTCCAGTGTTTCCATCACCCTACCTACACATTCACCCTCCTGATATTCTTCCTGTGAACAGTCACCAGACGAGCAGCCTGGTGAGGATGCATGTATTTGGCAAGACACTAAGTCTTTCTAATTCCAGGTGCTGTTCTCATATCAAAGCTGTTCGTATAAACTACGGTTTCATTTCAACAAGCTAATAAAATCCTCTAAAATCCTATATATCGGCAAGAACCATTTCCCACAGCTGCAGCTATCAGGAAAACAAGCAATTTAAGAGTTTATGGTACACACAGCTGAGGGATGAGAAAGTGTACACTGGTCCATACTAATGCATAGGCCTGTGTTAGAATAAGTAATCTTCTGACAAGGATTTAGCATTGTTACAGCTGGGTTTTGGCAGTGCTGATGGACGAGATACAATTTCAAAGTGGACAGAGCTGGAACGACAATTTTACCTCATCACATTGATGTTGTACAGATGTATTGGTCTCACTATCAGTCAAAAACCTTCCAGAGACAGAGAATGCAGACAGAAAAGCAGAAAGAATCATACATTAAATGAAACATAATCATTTTCCACATCATTCCTGAGCACCCTTTTTCAAAAAAGAAAAGAGAAAAAGGAACTAACAATCTTCAGAGTATTCATTCAAAAACTAGTCATATATAAGGCATATTCAAAAATTAGGAATATATAAGCTTTGGTCCATTCATTTCCTGTTTTATTTATGGACTTTTCTGACTGGTTTCCATTTTGCTGTAGTTCTCAGATGGCATCAATAGACCTCTGTCTGAAGTACTGCCATTATCCCTGACTCCTTTTTGAATCTCTTGCCAACATTCTTTATCTTCAGCTATTGTTTATATCCTTTCAGTATGTTCCTCAATTGAGTTCATGGTTCAGAAAATTGGGAGGCAATATCATTGCTCTGCCTGTATCTCAGAAACGTAAGAATGTGCTGATGGAGTGCACTAATTGCTAGATGAGCAGACCATATCATGTCCCTGTGACTGCAGCTCTGTATCAAATGTGTAAATGGCCTGGAAAAAAAAATGAGTGCTTGTGCCTCAACAAAAAATTCAATTTTCCTGTCACTGAGAGAAAGCACTACCTGCATCACTACTTGGTGATTTTAAATGCAACACAGTGACTGCGCCATGTATGCAAGCCCCGGTTAAGTTTCCCCTCTATGAATACACAAAGGTCTTCAATTCTTGTGAAATTATACTACCATTTTAAATAGAATAGTTTGGATCATCTACTGTATCCACTCAAGTAAAAAGGGGAAATACTAGCTACAACACCACATAGTTGCAAGGTGAGAAAATTCCCATCTTGAAAAACAAAAACCCAAAAATAACAATACACACTACAAATCAAGGGGTAACCTTGTTTTCTTTTCCTTGGAATACTCTATTTATCAGAGAGAGGCTTCCTTCTCATTGCAAACCATATATTTATTAATATCTATTATTTAGTAGTTTGATAGATTTGTTTTTTGAGGCCACGTACAAAGTTGAAGCAGATGAATGTAAAAAGAGGTTTCAGCTTTACAGAGGCTGAATAACAATCATACATAGGGTAAAATAAAGCCATCCTAATTATTAACTGCAGCAATTCATACATTCAGCTCATCTTGCCAAAGGTAGCAGGGTCATGTGCCATGTTTTGCCAAAAGAGGAAGGTGTTTAAGCGATGGAATCACAGCAACTTCCTCTAAGAAAGACCAACTTGAAGCTAGCACTCCAGGCTGAAGAATAACACAAAATGAGTAAACTGCATGATCTCTTTCAAATTTCTTCTCCCTGGACAACATATCCATCTGTCGAGCTGTGCTGGGTCATGTGCGTCACCACAAGGGCCATGGTAGGCTATTCTATCTGCGCAAAATTTCAGTCCTTGAGTAATAAATAATCCAAAGTTCAGTCAAGATCCATAAACTAGATATTTTCAGTTATGCTATGCTCACATTTTGGGGACACCACCCCAAAAGACATGGAGATGACTAATAATGTTCAGATATTCCAATAAATTTATTTCTTTTCACAAGATACTTAACAGTCATCACATGCACTACTATAGGGAGACACTAAACAGAAAATATTCACCTAAAAGCAATGAAATGCACAGAGAGCCATCCTTTTCCAGAATCTACAGCTTTTTCAAAGTTACTTTCCTGTTGTTTTATGGGCAATAAAATCTTTAACACTCCATTCTTCCACAGATTGCTCTTTAAGTTTAAGTATGAGCTCATAACAATGAAATATTTAACAACAAACTGTTTGTTAATGGACCAGCTCTGTGGTAGACCTGAAGCTTGTAGCATATCTAATGAGAGAAGCCACTTGTGTGAAACTGTGAGACTGGGAAAGGTGGAGAAGGGTCTTTTCAGGGTTTTGTACCAACCTGCCACAAGAACACTCTGTATTTGCAAAAGTGTTTCTTAATGTGAATTCTAAGTATTTGCATAGTGGGTTTATTTTAATTAGCAAATTCATTGTCTTTCTTCTCTTAAATTTTTTATGTTCTGGGTTTTGTAGCACAGTAGAAACCAAGAAAAAAAAAGACAGATTAGTTTGGTGTTTTATTAATACAATTTTTCTAGTGGTGGTTGAATAATGTCAGTACTTTTCTGAACAATTAAATATTGCAAATAAATGCATTATATCATGTTGGTACTTACACAACTGTTTTGCTATAGGAAGCCTCTGTTCCATCCAGAATTTAGTTTTGTTTCTGGTAGACTCTTTCAAGAAAAACAAATGGTTTAAAATTCTACTTTCTGTAATTTTGTCTTTACAAGCTTTTAACCTCCGTATTTGTGAAGAACTCTCAAAATCATAGCTTCTTTAGGAGAACACCTTGCCAAATTCTTCTTGCAATGCTTATGACATGGATATAAAATGATGAAGAGCAGAAAAAGATATGCCAAAAGCTCTTAAACTGTGTACTTTGAATATGCATTTTTTAGTTGCTCTCTAATAGCTTAAGATATTCAGAGCTAAGGTAGGCATTTTAGACTTATTTTCAGAAAAGATTTTTCTTGGTTTTTGCATAACAAACCTCCAACATTTATTTTCTCTAATGTAGTTTTCCATTTACATGATTCAGCTTGACCCACACCCTAATTTGAGTAATTCACTTTGCACAGGAATATTTCTAAAGTTAAAATACCTTGTAATGGAAAAAAAATATAAATACTTTTTTCACCAAAAGGACAGTGTTGCAGTGTTGGTATTCATGTACTAGTGTCCTCAGATATTTCAGACACCTATGCTACCATACTGAGGTTTCTCGCTCTGGGAAAAGCGGCAAACCCAGAAACCCCATGCAAGGAGGCTGCCGTGGCAATCCTCCCACACGGGGTGCCACGGGCGCGCGAGCGGATTGCCCCCGAGACGGAGAAAAGCAGGAGACGAGGCGATTAAGAAGATGTAGTCTGTATGTTCTCGGAATCCAGGGTTTATTGAGGAGCAGCGGGGCGGCGCGGGGTGCATGGAGTCGGGATGGGTCACAGGGATCTGGATTCTGGAGCGCGCAGAGCGCAGAACGGAAGCGAACATGGGGTTAAGAGGGAGTGCCGGATGGGAGGAGTTTGCATGGGAGAACCAACCGGGACGCGGGGGATGCAGGATTGGCAGGGACGCCTGGGAATGGGAAAACCAGGAGGGAGGGTACAGAACTTTGAAAACCATTAATAAACCTCGGGCAGAAGGAGCAGAGTAGGACATTCTAGTTATTAACTCCAAATAGGATAAAGAGGAGGAGAAATCCAAAAACCAATAATCTTGTTCCCTGATGCATACTGAGGAGGCTGGCTGCAAGGTGTCTTGGGGGAACATCTTTTTGTCACCCTGAGCTAAAGGTCTCTTCAGACTCAGGGCACTTCTGGTATATCTGCCTCCAAGCTCCTATGAGCCAAGGTCACTGCAAGACAATACTAAAATCATACTTCAAAGTGCATTGCAGGTAATGCTAGCACTGTTTACACAATCAACATGAGCCTAGCAGAAGTAAATACCACATGTTGCGCTACATTTAGAATTAAGAATGTGCAGTAGGTCCTCCTGAATCATGTCTGTTCCTTGCTGTGTCTCATCTTGCTATATTCATCTTTAACTTCTTATTTTGCTGTATAAAATACGGTCCCTCAGACTATACGGTTTATAGATAATGAAAACAGATAGTGGACTGCTGCACTATTGGTAGGCATTCAGAAAAGAAGCACTAATAAATTATGTTCTGTGCACACCATGAAGTCCTATTATTGTAGGGTAATATTTTTCCATTTCCTTTATCTTATCTCTCCAGGACTCCGATAATGTAAGTATAAAATAGGCAAAATAATTTCTCCAATCTGTTGCAAAGAAACATGTTCACATTTTAAACCACAAAATTTTCTAAAAGTGCACAGCATTACTGTATTTTACACACACACACACACACACACACACATTCCTGACAAACAATGCTAAGGAGAAGACTTTTTTTGTTTCAGTCTTCAATGGCACCCTCTCTTCCCACACTTCTATTGGATGTAAAGCAGAATGGGGACTAGGGGAGCAAAGTCCTTCCCACCGTAAATAAAGATCAGATTCATGACCACCTGAGGAGCCTGAATGTATATCAGTCTATGGGACCCAGTGAGATATATCCCAGAGTCCTGAGGGAATTGGCTGATGTCACCGTCAAGGCACTTTCCATGAAATTTGAGAAGTCACAGCACACAGGGGAGGTCCCTGGTGACTGGAAAAATTGACACACTCTACCCATCTTTAAAAAGGGTAAAAAGAAAGATCCTGGGAACTACAGACCTGTCAGTGTCACCTCTGTTCCTGGTTAGATCATGGAACCTGGGAAGATCCTCCCTGGAGTTGTGCTAGGGCACATGGAGAACACAGAGCTGATTTGGGTTTCACCAAGGGCGAGTCCTGCCTGACCAACCCAGTGGCCTTCTATAATGGAGTGACTACATCAGTGAACAAGGGAAGGGATGCAGATGTCATTTCTCTGGACTTCTGTGAAGCCTTTGACACAGTCACCCCTAACATCCTTTTCTCTAAATAAGAGGACACATATAATTTAAGAAGTGTATATTTATCTAAAATTTTAGAGTTTTAAAATGTTGAGCCCTTTCAGCCATCCTTTCTTTTCCCTTAATCATCTTTCCATCTTTCAAAATATGCTGTATAAATGTTACTCTCTCTGAGATAGAAAGATCTCAGCCTCTTAAGTAAAAAACATACAGACATTCATAGAAATTACAAAGTTTTATACCAGCAAAATTTCTGCTATGACAATTGAAAACAGCTCAGATCTCAGTGCAAACTAATCTTTGCTCTGTTTCCCAAGGAGATATGTATGTATTTGGTTTATCTCCATTAGCATTTTAGCTCAATTCTAACAAAGGTTTTGAACCCAATCTTCTGAACAACCCTTCAAATGTGCTTTGATTCACATTTCAGAGCAGTCTCTGGGATGAAAACTGGAATCTTTTGCATGAATCTAAAATGAAAGATGCACTCCAGGGGTACCTCTAATGCTCTCTAACTACTCCTAGGCATTGAATCCATGGGCTTGGTTTAGAGACCACCTGAAGTAATAATCCTTCTAAATGCTTATGGAATGAATGTCAGCTCCTGAGTGCCATCTGTTTCTCTGCAGATACAGTCCTGCTGACCTGCATCACTTGTTAATGTAGACATCATTATACTTCCATCCTATTCAAGCTCATTTGTCTCCATGGCCTGAGCAGCTTATTTTTAACACATACCATGTCTCTTTTCTGTGATGATTTAGAACTGCCACTTGACAGAAATCACACAAAAAGCCTAGATGAACCCCTTTCTTGGTCACTTGGATCTTTCAAACAGTCATGGACAATAATTATGTGGACAATGGGGATATTTTCTTACTAATTTATATGAAGTTTTTATAATTATTCTGAATAATAAAAATAGGGGTAGGACTCCATGTCTTCATCTCTGTTTTTATTTTTATCCTAATATTATATAGTTGTCACCTAAGCATGTCCACAATCTTCCTTCTCCTAATCCTTTCATAGAATCATAGAATCATTAAGGCTGGAAAAGACCTCTGAAACCATTGAGTCAAACTATTAATCCAGCACCACCTTGTCCACTACTAAACCATATCCTCAAGTGCCACATTCACACACCTTTCAAACACTACCAAGGATGATGATTCCAAAACTTCCCTGAGCAGCTTGTTCCAATGCCTGAACACTCTTTCAGTGCAGACATTTTTCATAATATCTCATCCAAACCTTTCCTGGCGCAACTTGCAACCATTTCCTCTCTTCCTGTTGTGTTGCTTGGGAGAAGAGACCAACACTCACTTCACCACAACCTCCTTTCAGGCATTTGTAGAGAGTGATAAGGTCTCCCATGAGTCTCCTTTTCTCCAGGCTAAACACCCCCAACTCCCTCAGCTGCTCCTCATCAGAATTGTGCTCCAGAATTGTGATCCTTCCCCAGCTCCACTGCCCTTCTCCTGACACACTCCAGCACCTCAGTTCCTTGTAGTGAGGCTCCCAAAACTGAACACAGGATTTGAGGTGTGGCCTCACCACTCTCTGTCATTACAGCTCATAAAATTCACCTCCTTATTCTTGTATTACCTTTGTCTTGTTGTTCTCCAAATTGCGGAGTCTGCAGAACTTTGTTGCTTTCTTGTGAATTGCAACCTTCTCAGGTTTCTTTTATTGTTTTTTTAACCCAATGTCTTTCTATTAGTCTACTTGTCATGATACATTCTACTTGCACTACTTATACAATAACAGATCATACTCTTTCCAATAATTAGAGACTTGTAAAGTAGCACCTTTTATCCGTACCTAATTAGAAAAAAAATCACTTGATTTTTGTTTTGTCTGTTTCAAGTTGAACTTAATAGGTAATGTCAATGCTACTGCTATCATCGAAATTACTTAGAATAAAAAAACACTTCAGACTTACTTTCAGGAACGTGCATGTGTTCCCAAAATCTTGACAAAGAATCACATTACTCTGCTGGGTCACCATATGTGCCATAAATCAAAGTATCCAACTGATTGTTCCATAACCAAAGTCATAACTTCCATTTTTTCCCAAAATTACAAGTGGGATAGTATAACCACAAACTGATATTTAAAGGGATTTTTAAGTTTGTAACACCCTATTAAAATTAAAATACACATTTTGGTCAGATGTAATTTCTGCTCATATTTAAATTGAAGGTACAGGGTAATGGGAAAAGAGAAATTAAATCTCAATTTATCTGAGTTCCTGCCACTTTTTCTCAGAAGAATTTAAAGGAGACAGTGTTTGCTATGCCATTAGAGAACGTTGTTCAATCTCCATGTCTAAAAATGTTTTCATAAGTACTTGCCTTCCTCGAGGACTTACATACCATCTTGTAGAGACAGTGGGCCAAAGCCTTCTCCAAGGTTGTGCAGACAACAAACTTGGATAAGCAAGTTCAATTTCCCCATAAAAAGTTCTGATGACAGGCATTGAAATATCCTGAGTCTGCCTGAAATTACTTTTCATTCCTTTAGAAGTGTGCTTTTCATTTATTCATATACATTTTCAGGATTATCTAGTTTCACTCTTCACAGTCTGTGAACCACATTGATGGAATCAGTGCATTCAGGTTTTAGTAGTTAGCAGTGGAGCATGAACCTCCACTGGAGAGAGTGGAGCACAAGCAGATCTTTCTTTTTTTTTTATCCATTTGCTGTGGAGAGGGAGGTTATACTTGCCTGGTATTGCTGAAGAAGACAAGGAATGTTAAGTCACAAACCTAAAAAAACTGACTTGAAATTTAGCTGTGATTAACAATAGAGAAGAAATCATGCCATCTATATGAAATCTTATTAAATAAGGTTTTAATGTATTCTCATGGGGAAAAAATTGACACAGACACTGAATCCCAAAGGTGTGTACGACTTTGTGTTGATTTTGGCTGGGGTAGAGTTGATTTCCTTCATAGTAGCTAATGTGGGTCTATCACCCATCAAAGATTACCCCACGTTGTGGGACTGATCACCAATCAGTGACAATCTGTCACCACCAATGATCACCAAAGCCCTCCCAAATATGCCTCCATAAATACCTGGAACTGGGACTGTACATTAAGCCACCACAGCAGGAACTTAAGGTGGTATTATTGTCTGGGTCTTATCTCAGACCTAGGGGAAGGTTAACAAGCCTTGGAGAGAAGAATGTATTGGACATAAAAAATGCAAAATTTACAGGTCACAAGGAAAGCCAACTCAGCCACTGTGCTGAAATCAACTCCATCTGGGTAAAACATAGTTCTGTCAAGGGAGAGATCCCAACCACCAACTCAGGGCCCACTGACCCAAGAAAGGCACTGACCCAAAAGAGAAAGACTGAGCATGAGGACAAATTAGCATTGGAAGCAAGGGAACCACTTAAACAATAGAACTTTGTGGCCAATGAGAATTTATTCCTTTGTTTGCTAAAATGTATAAATAGTGAGAAGTTTTGAATGACCTCAGGACCCCTACCACTGAGAAGGTGGTGAAGAAGGACCAGCAGGATGCTGTTGGATCCACAGGTAGTGCATATCTTCTGCTTCATCTGTCTCCTCTCACTTCTGCTTTCTCTCTCCTCTCTTTTCTATTTCTTTCTATCTCTCTACCTTGCATTTTATTGTTATAAAATCCATACTATTGACTTCTGCATATGGTGTTATTTGCACCTTAATTCAGGCAGAGGTATCTCTCAATAATAGGATCATAACATTGGTGAAAGAATTCCTTGTCTTACTTTGCTTGCATGTACAGTTTTTACTTTACCTATTAAATTGTCTTTATCCCAGCCCATGAGTTTTTTTCAGTTTTACCTTTCTGATTCTCCCCCCTATTCCAGGAAGGGGAAGCAGTCAAGCAGCTGTGTGTGGCTGAGTTTCTGGCTGGGGTTAAACCCCTGTAAACCCTCAAACTGACTCTTCTCCATGGAAAAGATGTAGTGTAGAAGCTAACCAGAAAAGGTCGTTTTCTTGAGAAGTATTTCAGCTCAGTCTGTGAATTGTAATAGCTCAGTCTGGACTTCTACATTTTGCACAGACAAGATGAGTGCTGCAAAGATTTCCAAAATTCTCCACAGAAAAAGATCAAGTTAATGTCTCTTTTTCCTTTTCCCCTTCAGACTCCATCAGTCTTTGCATATCAGAAAATGAAAACCTGTGAAGCTACTGACAGAGCACTAGAAGAATCCTGAGACAGTGCAGGAAAAAAGTTTCAACCCAGTATAGGGATAAGTTTTCATTTATTCTCTCACTGATAGAATCACAGTGAAAGTGTTATTATTATTTCACTAAGAAATTAAATATAAATAGATATATATGTATTTCTGGACCCTTCCATCTTATACCATGATGACAAGCATGGACTGGTTTTCATCCTTCAGTCTGTGTGAATCATTTTCTGCTGCTCCTTGTTTTATTCATTTACATAAGCAAGAGCTAAAAGTAAGAAAAATTTTCTATTAAAACCTTCAGATTTGTGTATCCCCTGAGGATTGTTTTGGAGATAAACACCATTGTTAACTAAACTTTGTTTCCTAAGCAAATGATGGCCCTGATTTTGAAACCTCCATATGCATGATTCCTTTGTTACAGGAATAGATCTGTCACACAATTGCAAGCAAAAGCTTTTCCTCTCTAATTAGGAAGACACAAAAACATGAGACAGACCTTCAGGAAAAACTAATTGCACAAGCCAAGGGAACTGTTTAACCAGAGTGATTACAGGGATGCTAAATATGAGAAAAGTCACAAATTCAATGTGGTATGTTCCTTTGGTGACATAAATACATTTTTTTAAAATGTTTACCCTGTAGCAGTGTAGTTTTTTATCTCCTTTTTGTTAAAAAGAATTCCTATTTCTCTGTGGAAAACTTTGAAAAGCTTTGTATTTCAAAAGCGTTCTGTTTTCACATCACATTTGATGCAAAAATATTTTAATAAGACATTGTAGGTAAGCACATGGATAACAGATACACAAGCTTTTTATTTGTCTAGTTCTATTCTATTAATGTCATTAGTAGGCATATCTTAATAGAGTATTTTGTTTTGAACTTTCAGGAAATGCCCTCTTTAAGATTCAGCATATAAACTTTGTACTCTTGAAAATGATACATGGCGTTTACAGAAAAAAAGTATTTCATTACATTATCTGATACAAGTATCTTAACTCTCCAATCAGCCATAATCACTAACATGTCTTCTGTGACACGTGAGGTACTTCTGAGAAATCCTGAAAAAATTTATTTTTATGCATTAAGGAAAAGCTCTTCTCTTTCTTCAGTTTTCCTCATCGCTTTAGTTGGACTAGTAAAAAGGGAATGAAGTGAACCACTTTTTATTTCAACAAGAGTTGGCAAGGGTTTCTTTGTCCACCAGAACAGCAATGTGGAAAGGAGTCATGTCCTCTACTTCCTTAAAACCTAAGAATGGCACCCTTCTCCTCCTCCTGCCTTTTTCCATGGTGTGCTGGGCTCTCACAACATGAGCAGCACCCCCTCTACAGCACCCTGGTGCTGTCCCTCTGAGGCTGCCCACGGACACAGAAGCCTCAGCAAGATGTGACTCCATGGGGTTCATTGGGAAGGGTTGCCTAGAAGAAAATATCTTGCTTTAAAATGGGAGTTGATACTCCAGCTGAAGAGTAACATAACCTCAGGAAATGAACTGAAAATGCAACACAAACCTGTTGGATCCATGCCCATATCCAGTTTCTACCTGGGATCTGATAAATTTACTGCAAAACTGAAGTATTAGGCTGGTATGTGTAGTCAGTCATCTGTAGGTATATATTCCACAGCTTTACAATAATTTTTTGCCTTGTTTTTTCAAATAACCCTTACACAGTCAAATCAAAGCTAATTTCCATTATGATTAGGCCTTCCTCTTACCCCCTCAGTGAAGTTCACAGTATTTTCATGCTAAATTTCACATTTCAAACTTAATCTTTTACAGCTCTTGGGCTGATCAGGGAGAGGTCAGTCCCAGCTGCTCTGTTGCAAAAGGGAAAAGTATTCTTAATTACTTTGTGTTTCAGTCTCTCTGACCAGCAGAGATGCTGCAACTTTCCTCAAATTCACCCATATACCAGCAAAGGAATGGAAGGCTTTATCCTCGTAGATAACTCTTTCTTAGATATGTGACAGTCTGAGAAATACGGTGTTACAGAAAAACATATAGCCACAGGAGCAGCTAGCAGCCCTCTTAAATTTTGTCCATCTTATTGCGTGCACATTATTGTGGACACCAGCATGAAAACATTGATTTATTTGCCCGAGCACCTGGAAGTACTCACCTATTTCATATTTATTATAAGCCATTATTATTATTATATTACGACAGAAATAAACCAGGACATCATAAAACAGAGAAAAAAAATCACTTGTTACAATGAATTTACAGGTGAAATAAATTCTTATTCCCTAATAATATCTAATAATGTGAGGGGAGAAGGGGAAAGATAAATTCAATCCTAAAAGTAAGAGGAAAAAGGAGAATATGAACTATGTGAGGAAGGCAACCATGAACCATATTATTTTCTCAGAAAAACTTTGCTAGAACATTTATGCCCTTTCAGAAAGATGTACATATAGGATAAGAACTCTTGTCTGCAGTGGGAGCATCAGAGTTACTGTTGTTTAAATAGGAAAACTTGTAAGTATACATTTATTTTAGTGTGATAGGGTCTTCTAGATCCACAAAACTTTATTAATTTCAGACCTTAGAAGATAAAAGACAGTCTCTACTTCCCTGTGAGACACAAGCCAGGCCCACCTTCACCTGGGGCTAAGGTTCAAACAGGGAAGAAAAGTGTGTATCCAATATACTGGATGTGTGTAAAACAGAAGATTTCACGCTCATAGTGCATAAACTCTCTTTCTGTCTGATCTTCACACAGCACCTTGTACCATGGGCTCTGCTCCAGGAGGGTCCTGGCTTCTGTTATTGTCTGAATAAATACAAGCAGCAGCCAAAATGGTTTACAACCACCCTGCAACTTTTTAATGACTGAGGTTACAGAGTAATTTGGAGAGTTTGAAGGGGCATCAAGCACGGTTTAAGATTATTTTGATCATCATAAATGTTTACCTGTGAATTAGGGAACACAGTGCTAAAGTTTAGCTTTAGAGATTCCATTTGACATTTCTAAGAGATGTCAGCAGCTCTGTAATACCCATATATGTGTGTGCCTATGTGTGTGCACAGTCATGTAGATTAGACAGACAGATAGATTTATATAAAGACATCTTCAGAAACAGCTGGTAAATAAGAACAGTAAGATCAGCAAGAAAGAAAAGAGCAGTCATCCCTGTTCTGTCAAATAGTGTATTTCCACTTCTTTTAAAGTATTTTTTTAAGCAATTCTTTAAGACTGGGAAGTGTCTGCCAAACCTCCTTTGACATTTTGATTCCTATGTCACTTATGACCCTAGGCTGGAGATAAACCATAATATAATTTCTTAAATTAGGCTGACCTATGGCTGCCTCACTTCTTACAGCATTTGATATATATCATCTGTGCCTAGAGATGTTCTCAAGTATTTATAATAGCAGTTTCTTATGCCACTTCTCTGTGTCCAGCAAGATCAGCCATCCCTTCATTCAGGCCAGGTGTGTGCTGAATTTCTATTTAATTACATATTTCATGAACAAACCAGCCTTTTCATGCCTTTTGAAACCTCTTCTGATTAATTTCCTTGAAATTGTCAACAGGATTTCAGACTTGTTCAGTGCAGTAAACAGAGACAGACCTGGTCATACAGGAATCACATATGAAAATGAGAGAAAAATTGAATAGGAAAATGCCTATACCTGCAGTGATATAAATTATCTCCACCATGACTTGAACCAATGGCAGTGCAGATCAGGTAGGAGGCATGCATATAGGCAGGAGCAGACAGTAACACTGAGGCCATTAAAAAGTCATGTGAATTTGTTATTAGGATGTGTTTCTGTTATTAATGATCAACAAAACAGAGTCCTGCTCTCCTCCTACAGTGTTGCCATTGGCATCTGCTGCTCAGCAACTTAGCATATTAGAGTCTGAGTGCCATTTTGGGAGGAACTGATTTCCAGAAGGAGGGGTGAACCTTGGGTGAAACAAAGCAGGATGTTTTCCATTGCCAAACCCCAGAACAGAAGTTAATGTAATTAACAAGCAATATTATCTGGTGTGTACAATTAAGGAGGAGCTCTTCCTCCTACTCCTTGGATGGACTCTACTTGTATTACAAGTTCTGCAGGAGGAAAATGTCTTTCTGTTTGCATTGTGTAAAGCACCAAGGTGCCTGAGTTGAGCTGGGACTAAATGCTACCAAAAGAGAAATGTATTCTTTGCTGTAATGTTAAAGTTCCCTCTTTCTAGCACCTGTTTGACCCATGGGGAGCTGTGGACCTTTGTCCATCTGTATCGGGGCTGGAGTGCCAAGAGGGACTCGCCTTCCCTGGACAGCAGAACTCACTCCAGCACTACTGCACTTTCTCATCTCCTCCCATGTCATATCCTGACATTTCATTTAATATTTCTTTGCTATCCCCAACTATTTAAAAGCATTCATGCTCGTCATATTAACCCACACCTGTACCCACCTCACACTGCTATTATATTTCCCAGAGGGGAAAGGCACAGCCTGTTGCTGTTATTGGGGCCAGCACTGGCACCATAAGTCCTCAAGAGCTTCATGTTATTCCAAAAAGGGAGATCTTTCTGATCACAAGTCACTGGGAAGGTAGTTGTGCCATTAACCTTATAGAAACTTATCCAGTATAAGTCAAAAATTAATTCTTTGCTTGTAGTTAGATGGCAGGTGGTACTTTCATAGTTGACATCCTCAGTGATGATATGCAAACAGCAAAATAAATATAACTATTATCAATTTTAATCTCCGTAGCAAACCAAGAAGAAGTAACTCAAGTATACCATGAGGTTAGCAAGACAAAAAACTGATAAAAACTGCATATTATTACTTTTTCCAAGGTACTTTTTTTCTATTTCAGAAAAAAGGAGTCACAGAGGAAAAAGAGAGAAATAGGTGTTGGTGATCATGTGGCCTCCTAAATTAAATGTGTATTTTACTTGTTATTTTCCCTCCTTGTCTGTTTCATGAATCTTGTTTCTCTGATACTAAAGCATGGATATCTAAAAAAGAAATATTGAATTTATTGAGAGAAGTCTTCTTTGGAGACACAATAAAGGTTGCCTTCAGAATTCACAGGGCTCTTGTTTTCTTAGTATAAGTTTTTTATTTTTACTGTATTTCACAGATATACAACATTCACAGAACAGGCTCGGCAGTTCTGTGTGAAATGTAAGTTCAGCAATGCCTTTAGTTCCTCAGTCCTTGGTAGGCAGCATATGAATAAGCTATGAGAAGAGAATGTTCAGACATTGAAAATGATACAAGTAACTTGATGATGGAGGTACTAGTAGAAAAGAAGGAAACTCAGGTGTAAAGATGAGTTCAAATGCTCATTACTCAATAAAATGATTTGTTGAGCATAACTTTAACCCTCATCCTTAAGCTGAAGGAAAGATAAGGGAAAAGTAACCAAAGAAAAATTCCATATGCTATGCCTACTCTTCTTTCTGTTGACTTCCAGTAGTTAGTCATCACATATATCATAGCGTGTCTGTAAAGATTTCGAGAGCACAGCAATCACACTATGCATGAGACCTGGCATATATAAATGATGCATTTGCCACTAGGGCTACAGCTCATCTCCATAATTCTCATAAATTTTGGGAAGAAAGAGCAAGAGAGGCTCCTATCTGATGTAAATTGGCAAAGATCTATTAACGTCAGTGGTGCTGGGCTGATTTACACCATCGGAGGAAGCAGCCTTGCTCAGCCATTGACTAAATACTGCCACTAGTGAACAGACTGAGCCAAATAAACTGCAGCTAGGACTTGCCACAATTCATTAGATTCCTTAAGAAGTCATGATTCTACTGCACAGTACTATTACAGATAAATTTAAAGGTAGATTTATCTAGGAAATGCCAGCAAGCTTCAGATATATAGGTATAGACAGCTATAGATATAGACAAAATTTCTTAATCTAATCTTAGTTACATTGCTGGAAACCCAGGTGGTTTCTGCTGACATGAAATTGATTTTATTCACAGTACCAGGAGTTGGAGAGAAACCTTGGAGGTATCTGGTGGAGAGGAAATGTTTTTCATCCACGTTCACCTGTTTTGCTCTGGAAAGACTTGTTATCTCAACATGTTCCCCATGCTCAAGCCCTGAGCACCACATATTTATATCCACAGTGCTGAGGCAGCACCACCACCATGCCTGCTTTCCTGTGAGGATAATGTCTTGTAGTGACACGACAAATTTTCAGCACAGGAAAGAGTCTGCCCTTATCTTCTCTCTAAATGTGCAGGCAAGCTCAGAGTACACTCCATTGCCTTCAACTCACTTCTTCAGATATTTAGCCTAAGGCTTTCCAAAGGAAAATCTCCCTGGCTTTTCTTTGCCTCTGTTCCACTGGCATCTCCAAGCACCCATGGGTATGTCATCCTTTTCTCCCTAATCTCTCTGCAGGCTGTAATCAACTCCTAAGATACAAGAAATCTCACAGAGGATTCTTCACAACAGTAACTGTTACCAAAGCAATGCAAGTTTTGGGTCACACCAAATTTCTTCATTCCTTATCATACCATGTCAGCAAATAGTTACAAAATGAACTGCATATATTTATGCAACCACAGTAATCTCACTTTAAAAATCCAGGGAGTTTATCTGTTTATTTTTTCTGGGTAACCTGTTTTTCCCTGGCTGACTATTGATCCTCTCAAGGCATTCAGCCACGTTCTGGCTCCAGAAAACATTAGTTTCTAAAACGCTACACACCATTAAATCCTCACCACGTAACTCTTCCAAAGTCTTGATTTTATCAGACATATTTTCTTGATCATAACTGTTTGTAGGTAATATTTCTGAGCTCAGGAACATATTAGATTTAACCACAGCCCAGGCGAAGTTCTCATCTAGTTACCTATCAAAAATAGCTTTGTTATGTCTGAGATATAAGTTACTCAGACTTCCCGTCCACCTGTCTCATTTCTGCTTAGTTGAGCAGACCTTTGAGTGTGTTCTGGAGTGTGTTAAGTGTCAGCAGCACTGAGGGCTAGGTGGGTAATGCACCGCACCTGATGTGACCCAATCCTCACACAAGGAAACTTTCTGCAGGCCACATTCTTACCTTTCCTGCACGATCCCAATTCTGGTTCATGTTTCCTCTGGGTCCAAGAGGGGAGTTTCACATTTTGGGAGGCAGTAGAGCCAATGGACCAGCAGATACGACTCCCTATAACTTATTCAACTCTACTGAGCCACTTCCATAAAAGCAGCATTTCACAGGAACCTGCCCACCAAAAATCCACCTGTCATGGGCTTGCACACCAACAGCTGACCAAGATCTGAAAACTCATAGTTGTTGTGTAGGAAAGCTGAAGGAAGCTTCTTTGCTTTCCAGGAAGCAAAGAAGGGTTGATTTGTTTTCACAATTTCCATACTTCCTCTATCAGTTATGGCTCTTTGGACTTTGAAGCTGAACTGAATTTTTTTTTTTATATATCTGTCACCATCACCAGCATTTAAGTTTCCAATGTGCAGCCAAACAGTTAGGCTTCTCTCCAGTATCTTCAGCCAGGAATTTGTCTCAGGTGTCAATCATACTGGTGACAGGCATTAGGACCTGCTGTGCTGTTTTTCAGGGCTTTACCTATATATCATGCTCAGGAGAGGCTTTCCATCAGTAGTTACAAGTATATGGTGGGTACACACACTATACACTACGTAAAACTATATTTATACAACTTTAAATATATATAGATCTAAATACAAGAGAGTATAACTCAGAAAATATGCCAAAAGTTATGAAATGCCATGACACAACACCTGAATCCCTCTAAGAGTTGCTTAAACTGTTAAAAAGCTAAGTATGCTATGATCTTTTGGGAAACTTCTGGCCTAGACAGATAATATTATATTAGTTTTAATACATCTCATATCAAAATTAGATGGGCATGGTAAGAAATAAATGTTAAATATTAGGAAGTATAAAAAGAATAATTTTACAAGAGGGAAAAAGACAATGACCTGATATGATATAGTTCAGGCTAGTTATGGTGCCAAGAACAGTTCCAAAGAATTTAATTAGTGAGGTCCATAAACAGTGTCCAAATAACTTTTTTTACTCTATTTTTAACATGCCTAGCTTATTAAGAACAACCCAATGGGATGGTTTTTTTTAAATTAATAAAATTTTAAATTGCAAAAACATTTGTTTAGGGGATTGGAAATATTCTGCATTCTTTATGCAGGAAAAATTTCCAGTTTTTAGAGAAAAATCGTTCCAGCTTTCACCAGTTTATTCAGTGCCAGCAGGATTTAAAGGTATTCAACCATGTGCATCTAATATATTGAAGTTGTAACAGAAAGTTGGACAGCTCACAAAGAAACAATCCCTTGTCTGCAAACACAAGATTTAAAGGGAAAATTAGGTGTATATTTTGTATCTCCAGTAAAAGGCATGAAGACAGACGCAGTATAGTAGAAAATATATTGTTTTCCAAAGCTGTAAAAATCTGTCCTGCTCAGTCAGTCATTAAACTGAGATTCTGTGTGTATAAACTCCATATTCTTGCCAGCAGATCAAAGGCAAGTTGGTGAACGCAGAATTGCCTACCTACTTTATCTTCATACAAATGAGCTGAAGTGCCCTTGGCAAAGAATGCAAAGTCATGCCAACAGAATACTGATTTAATACTGCTGTAACAAGGTATTTTATTAAAGCTGCAGTGAAGTGTCTGCATGGACAGAAAATTCTGATGACCAGCATTTCAAACAACAAGTACTACCTATTGTTCGTCCAGTACATCACTGCTCTATTGTAATGAGGAAAGACCTGGCAGACCATTAGGAAAAGTGGTTTTGTTTAAAAAATCCACTGAAAATATGTAATTGTGGGGAGAAAGGAGAAATAATTTATTAAAAGTTTGTTTCTGAGAAATTCTTAATTGGGGGAAATACCTAGCACCCAGGAGAGTCTTTTATGCCTTTTTCTCATCATTATATAGAGTGATAAGACTGAAAGAGCTGTCAGAAAATTTTTTTTTAATTGAGAGAGCTCTTTGTCTCTAAGGCAAATGTCATTCTTATTGTAAGTCCTCTCTACCTCTCTAGTCTCTAAATACAATGAGTTAAAATCAGATTTAAGGAAAACACAAATCCTTTTTTTGGTTTTTTTTTTTTTTGCATTTTCCTTTCTATTACATCCAGGTGATCATTTTTACTACTATTAGACATACACTTCATTTCAGTTTTCTGATTGCAGTTCTCAAACAGCTTTATAAAAGTAGGTATTTAACATTTTATTTTCAGAATACAAAACCTAAATTTGTCTTTAAAGGAGAAGTAATATTGGTGGAAAATTCTATTCAGCTCTAGTAAGTAGTGTATTCCAAAGTCATTATATATATTTTGATCAATATAGGGAAAAAGAAATAGTAATCAGAATGACAAATTTCTTGATATGCTCTTTTCAGCTTCATTCAAAAATATGAAATATTGTTCATTTGATCAGGTAAGTTGGACAATTTTACTGTTTCAAAAAGTATTTTGTGCTATAGGTCTTCAACCCCCATACTACTCTGAATGTCATATGAGGATTATGTTTGCATGTTTTACAGGAACTTCTCTGCATAACATTTGGGTTATCTATCATAACAAAACCATGACAAAAAATAATGAAAGTAATAATAATAACAAAAAAATAATAAAATCAAGAAAGCATAGCTTGTGGCTCAATAACAGACTCTACATGTGCACATATCCAAAGAGGAAAATTATCTTAGAGCTTTCTTGTTTCCAAGAGTTTCCCCTCTCTGGCCCTCATAGCCTACTCATTTTCCTGCAAGCCCCTGATGCTTTACTGCTGAAATGACCTCAGTTTCCTGAGGACCTATCGTGGGGACAAGACTTTTGCAGGGATTAAAGTTATCTGAGGTGCAGGCTGTACATGCGAAATAAGGAAATATTCCAATTTAAATAAGATTAAAAATATTAATCCCTGCAGACATTCAGAGCTGCCTGCAGATTGTTGGTCTTACTATTCTTACATGAACTTTCTGGTGTACAGTAATTGCTCACTGTGCTGCTGTATAAATAGCACTAGACAGATAGTTTAAGACAAATATATCTCTTTATGCTTTGGTGACAACTATACAAATCATTAACGGTGCTTAGTCCCCTCTATTGCTGTGAAGCATTTGAACAAGAAAAATAATGGTATGGGATAAAAATAGTCTTTAATTATCTCTAAAATGAGTTTGCTGCCCCATAAACCGTGATGGCCTCTTACACTGACCAATTACCCTGGAGTGCTGCTGTGAGTACCTGTACATATTTTGGAAAGTCAGGATACAGAAGCTATTATAGAAAGAATGAAGGAGCAGGTACAAAGTAACCTTGTGGTACTTTAGATAAAAACAGATTTTAAAAGGGGGGAAAAAAGCCTTGACAAAACTCTGAACTAATTTATTTTAGTATTTGTGACTATCTCTAGTCACAAGGAAAACTGGACTGTCACTGCTATGTCCATGTGGGAAGCTCAGCATCACTCATGTTTCTGCACAAGAATTGCTCACCTTTTTTCCCTGCTTTTTCAGAAAGATCAGGAAACAAGAGAGAGGTTCTGAAATGTTTTTCCATTATAGAAGTTTCAAACTTTTGAAATTAATTGTTAAAGATTTTTATTTCTTAAGTTTTCATTTGTCAGCTGTGCCTCATATGTGGCATACATACACAACACATATTTATGGTAAAGCAAGCATGCATATTGTACAGATAGTGTTTTTAGCAGGAGAGCCCCACAGAAAGTAATAAAATCTTTTTCACTGGCCTGAGTAAAATCGAGATTTTATCCTGAATATTTCATTCTTCTGGCATTTAATTTCTGACTGTCTGTGCTTTAAAATTTAAAATGCAATATATTAATTAATCCCACTAATTAAAAAACTCCAAATATTTAAGCTTGTTATACCTCCCAGAAGCTTCTTTTTTATATTATCCAAAAATGTGTTGACTGTAGGATGTTATTTCAAGAACATCTAATTTTACATTTCTGACATAACACTTCTGCTCTTAAAATTGGCAATCTAAAAGAGTAATGACTGGAATGATTCTGAAGCTATAACAAACAGTCTGAATTAGAGAGGTTTTTTTCTGATACTCTTAAAATAGAAAATAAAAATTGTGCTCACACATTTAACCCAAATAAGCAACTTTATGACCTACAAATGAATAAGCTGTTGCACAAGGTTGTCCTAGTGTGTCTGCTATTTGTTGAGACAAATGTTTCATGTCACAAAATTCAAAATTTAAACCGAAGAGAAACTTCATTTTTAAGCAAAAATGTCTGATGCATTTTATTTTAAAAGGTTCATTTAACAGAATGTGGAATATTCTTAAATAAATATTTGAGAGAAATCTTGAATATTCTTACAGCATTATTATAAGGCTTCCCAACTTCTGCATGTTAAAACCAACTCAATGCAATCATAGGAAAATCCAAGTTTACTCTTAATCTCTGTGTGTAAGAATACATTAAATGCACTACTATGTCTGACCAAGCATCCATGAATGCCTAAATTTCTGCCTAGAACGGGGGCAGGGAAGATTCTGGTTAACCCAATCCCTCAAGCTTGGCCAGTTTTTGTGATCTCTTATCTTCAGCAGCTCTTGTATTAGGGATGCTAAAGATACATCCCTGCTTGGACTTTTTTTTTTTTGATCCATTTATGGATAAAGAGTCCAAGAATTTGTCTACTTCTCTGTCCAACTACTTATCTGCTGCCACATCCTTCTGTGGGGAACAATTCGCAGATGCCATAGTCCCAGAGACTATTTTCGTCATGTCGATTTTCTCTGCTAGGATTTTTCTAGAAAGATGACATGTTAAGAAAGTCTACACATTGATACTACCCATGCAAAAGTCTGAGGATTCTTACTGCTGTGGTAGAGCTGCTCGTTACATTGCATTTTTATCAGTGATTTTACTTTTGTTGGTGTGTTTGTTTTTATGTTTGATCATTGTTGGCTTGACAGGTTTAATGCTATAAATATTTTAGAAAAGTGAATACCATGAGAAACCAGAAATGTCACTGGAGTAATGATAATATAAAATTGGTACAAATAGTCACAAGGTAGCCTTGAGATACCTTCAGACCATAAACCATGTGACTGTAGAGAATTTAGACCAGTGTAAATTAATTTTTTAACATTAAATTACACTTGCCAAGGAGCATTTAAAGAGGATTCCTAAAATTTTAATCCTTCTTATAGGAGTTGTTCCCAGTACAAAAAAAAAAAAATTTTGCTCGAACCACAACAGTCTTTCCCACTGAGGAAAGACAAAGAACCACAACTGCTGACAAAATAACATTTGGGGCAAACCACAGCATTCATTGTTCACAGAGAGTCAATGAAACTGGGAATGACTGAAACTATGTACTACGAAAAAATATGTGATTCAGAATGTAAAATTCCTCTCTTCTTTTATTCTTATGATTGAATTAATTTAAAAAAAAATAAAAAGGAAAAAAGAAGCTTTACCATAACAGAAAAATAAATAAGGTAAAAATGTAAAAATGACACAGTATTGACATACAGAAAACATGAGTACTTGCAGAAGTCTAATATGATTTCTTACGAAAAATGAAAACACCTAGAATTCACTTGTTCTGAGGTCTCACTGCAATGAAACTGAGCTGAGATTTATTGAGAAATACATTTGAATTCATAAAACTCCCAATAAAATACGGAATTTCATTGGGATTTGCTATAAAGCAAAATTATAGGAGCAGTTAGGAGTGGTTTGGGTTTTGAATGCCAATCCATTTGCAGTGAAATGATCATGCCAAATTCCCAGTGCTAAAGTCATGGTCTCAAATAAATTCTATTTTATTTTGCACAAATGCACTTTTAAAGAGATAATAACCTGCAAATAATACTGTCAGTCTAGTATGTTCCTCCAGGTTTGTCTCGATCTACTTGGCAGCATAAGCAGTCCTGGAAAACAAACCCTGTTGAATTGGAAGATGGTTTGTATGTATCCAGCCAAAGTTCCCACCACTCTCACAAAAATAATGGTCTCCCAAAATTTCCTAGACCAAGTAAACCCACTGCAGCAGTCAGATTGGAGGTGAAACTTCTTTGCTTCAACCAAATGGTGATATTGTGTTTTCTTTTGATAATCTTGGCTAGAATGAGAGAGAAATGAATGAAGTGCATGCTGGTTTATTCCATGACACATGGACAGCAAAACTGGGAGGTTTTCACAGCTGCTGACAACTTGCATAAAAAACTGAGTCATTTAATTGAACAACTTTTTTAAACACTTGTATTAACATGCCTGGAATGTGATTCTTCCCCCTCACTACATTAAATAGCTTTTTAAGATAAAAATTTTCCTGTGAAATCTGAAGAAACAGGCCAGCAGTATCTTATACCAATCTGAGAAGAAAGTCCTTTTTTCCTAAAGTGGTTTACCTTTTTGCAAGTCTATCTTCTGTTCCCATGTGAATTACAGTCTCCGTGGGTTAGTTCATCTGAAGAGCCTGTGGACACCATGGTGCCTACTTCAGACAGCCAAAGTCTTTGCAAATATTCAGTACCTCAGGCACTTCACAGCTAAGGACTCAGTGCCAGAAAGGCCCTTCAAAGTTACACTACTACTTTATTTCCCAAAATATGTGATTTAATGTTTTTGGTTTTATTCACCCACATTTTCTCCATTACTCTACTTTACAGCCACAACCCATTTAAGAAAAGAATCATTTTTCCTATCTCTCTGCTACAGTTCAAGCACAATGTTGATGATCAAAAACGCAGTGTAAATCTTCTTCCTGCTCGTGCTTCTTGTAAGACATCTGATAGAATTTCTGCAATGTAGTGCAATATTGAAATTCAAGATATGCAGGCTGTATCACCTCATAATTGCAGTCCAACAGTGCCATCCTCTGCTCCTTGCAAATAACATTTCACTGAACTCCAAGGATAATCTTAGGGAATTCTTATAATCAATAAGCTATAGTTTCACATTGAAAGCTTATTGCTATTAAAAAAAAAAAAAAATCTACTCTTCCAGCTGTAAGATATTATCTTTCTGGATAAAAAAAATATTTTAAAAAACCCCAACTTTATGCATTGACATTGCCACAGATTAGATTTATGAAACATCTCGTTTGTGTTTAAAAATTTCGTTTGTACACCAATATATGCAATTAACTCTCCAGAATGCCTCTGTACTGTTTATTGGACCTTAAATGAACCCAAACGTGGTCCAGAAACTTATTTTCCATAATGCCTAGACACTAAAAGAGAAGACCCCTATCACGCAAAAAAAAAAAAAATGCTTTCTATTTCTATTTCTAAAAAAATGGTTTATCAAAATTAAGATAAAACAGATTGTGATAATCAGAAATCATGGCGCAAAGACTGATAAACCCAGTACCTGTCTGCAGTGATTTGAAAATACACTGGCATGGGAGGGCTTAGGGGGAAATATAAAAGTGGATTTTTATGCATTCCACAATTTTAAATTTGAGTGAAGAGGAAACCTTGAGGACAATTGCAATAAAATATAAGGAATCAATAATAGCTTAGCTGGTAAAAACACAGCATGTGAAAATTAGTGTCAGGAGATGAATAAAGTGCAAAGGTTCCAGAGGCAATAGAGAATGAGGAATCACTGTAGACAGTCACACAAAGTTACGGCCTTGCTTTGTTGGGGTTTTTTTGTCAATCTACTTAAGTTCTCTTTCTACTATTGCAAATATTTGTGGGACAGTCACATGATCCCTAAATTGCATTAATTTCATCATCAAAGTTGCACAATCTCTCATGCTTTTCCCACAAAGAGCTGTGTGACACATATAAGGACATGAAGAGAAAATTTTTCCTAGGTGAGAAATTAAGCACTAGAAATTATGCCCACAAGTCATAGACTGGTTTGGGTTGGAAGGGACTTTAAAGATCATCTACTTCCATTGCTCCCTGTCATGGGCAGGATATCTTCCACTAGACCAGGCTGCTCAGAGCACGATCCAGCCTGGCCTTGGACACTGCCAGGGATGAGACATCCACAGCTTCTCTGGGCAACCCGTGCCAGTGCCCTAGCACCCTCACAGTAAAGAATTTCTTCCTAATAACTTGTCTAAACCTGCCCTCCTTCCATTTAAACCCATTCCTCCTTGTTCTGTCACCTCATGCCCTTGCCAAAAGTCCTTCTCCAGCTTTCCTGTAGACCCCCTTTAGGTACTGGGAAGCTGCTAGAAGGTCTCTCTGGAGTTTGTTTTTTCTGCAGGATGAAAAATTCCATCTCTCTCAGCCTGACTTCTTAGGGAAAGGTGCTCCAGTCCTCTGATCATCTTAGTGACCCTCCTCTGGACTCACTCCAGCCAGCCTACATCCTTCCTACATGGTGGGATCTCTGTATTTGGAGGCTTCCAAGATACCTGGAGAAAACCCTGAGCTGACTTAAACGTGTAGGAGGAGTTTTACTAGGGATCTATTGTGATCACTTCTCAACAAGATACTTCTGTAATTCAGGGATTCTGAAATATCCAATCAGCCTTATAAAAGTCATGTTTTGTGGATTGAGTAACTTTAGAGACCACTATGTTAAATTATTGAAATAAACTTTTTTTGAAAAACGTAAATTGAAAGAATTCATGTGGGAAAGAAAAAAGGTTGTGAGAGAGTGCTAAAATATCAACTACAGAGTCAAAAGCAAGTGATATGAGAAAATCTTATTTTTAAATGAGATTAAAACTTCTAAAGCCAAAGTGAAATTGAAATTAGGGGAAGAAAAGGAACTTTTAAAAACTGTATAAAACCTTCTAAAGAACTGTTCAGCCTTTGGTAGAAGTGGGACTTTAGCACTATTGTGGATGCTATATTTCCCCTAGGAACTTTGAAATTATGAATTTCCTTCCCATTGATATCAATTTGCTTTTCATACACATATACTGTAACAGGCCATTTCATACTAGCAGCTTAATCTACATTGTACTTACAAAAATGTAGCATGGAGTTGTTCAGGAATTAGTCTTTGCCTGTTTTTTTCCATGATGCTGCTAGAAAAAGGTTCCATACCAGGTTGGTAACTACAATAGTTTAAATGACACTGACAGATTGTAGCTGCACTTGGCTTGTATGTCAGAAAAAACATACAAATTGCAGATGAAGATTCACTTTCCTGCTTCACCTGTCACATCTTATTATGTCAATACTTAGGAATGATGTTGTTGACATTAAATAGCAATAAATGACCCTCATTATGCTCCTCTCTTGGTTAAATGAGTCTCAAGAGTATAAGTGAGGTTCCCAATTTCTTCTAGCAGCTCTGGATATACCATGTGTTTATTCTATGTTGGTGGCATAAAAACACTGTGTGATAAAAGAATTCTGTACAAAAGCCAGAAGATCACACACAGGATCTTAACTCTCAAAAGCAAGCACCTCGAGAGCTCTGAAATCAAGGGAAAGGCAACCATGAATAAGAGCAGGCAAAACAGAACCTTAAGGATGTCTGTTTCCAGGACATAGGAAAATTCCGCCTGCATAAAAATACTATAGGTTTCTGACACAGTAATTTCTGACCTTCAGCAGTAGTAGATTCTGAAAGAGAAAGAGAGCAGAAGTAGTACAGAGGAAATAGACCAATGTGAAAACTACCTGACATTCCTGCTACTTGGTCTCTTTGGCACCACTGCAATGAGGTGGCTGGACAATCTCTTTTCCATGTCTTTAATATGCTTTTTCTTTCCTAGCCTGCACATCAAGTGCAAGTGGTAAAGGATGGGTCCATGTACTAAGATTTTCCCAGGTGGATTTCCCTGTAGCAGATCTGCCCCACTGCACTTCTCAAAGGCTGTTCATTTCTGGGCTCATTAGTCATGATGAAAAAGAAGAAAAACTCCTCCTCCAGGACTCCCTGACTTACTCCTGGTCCATTCCCATTGTATGGATCTTCAGAGTTAAAAATCTGACACTACCCTTGTCCTCTTCAGAGTAATCCAGGTAGCAAAGATCTGCTGTTTAAACTGCTTTGAGTTTTTCTAGGACATGTTGACTAAGATGCAGAAGCCATTGCCTAAATGACTAAGCTGAAAGGACATCAAGGCAAGGAGTTCCTGAGCACTACTTGCATATCTTCCACTGTCACACTAATATATTAAAACGGGGCATGTGTCCAAAGCTTATTTTGAGGAAATGTTGTTCACAGCACAGAGAAACTCGGTAATGTTTTCTCTAGTAATATTAAATTGTTAGAACACTTTTGGGGGGAGGGGGGGGATGCTTTTTTTAAAAAAAATCTTGTTTATCTTCAGTTATCTCAATAAAAATTATTCCACACACATGATGAATAATTACATGTGCTGGCTTTTGGTTCATTCTTATTCACTCTGTACCTTCACAGGTTGAAGGGGTTTTCAGCAAGTTAACTGATTATATTAATCCTTTTCATTTGACAGTCCTCTCAGAAAGTTCTGAAATTATATGATTAGCCTTGAAATTAATCATTCTAACAATTTTTCTAAATCCCCTGCTGAAAGCTATCAAGTTACTAAGCTGAACACCAACACTGAAACCATCTATACACAAAAACTCTCTCCCTCACATGGTAGATTCACAATAATAGAGATTTTAATCATGCAAGCATGTTATGTGTGTCTTTTCCTTGCCATCATAGACATTTTCAAATATGAATTGATAGCACAGTAGTGATTACAGTTGGTAACATTATTTAAAGACATAATTTCAGGGATCAAGCAGTGAAACACCATTAAACAGTAACATCATTAAATGTGAAGATCTGATTATTAACTGCTTTTAAGTATGTCTATGCTAAATATCCCTAAAATGGCTTGCTAGCATATTTATAAGACACTATTTATCCTCTTTATTACCAATTATATTTCAAAATTATTTTATCTTTTATATTACCTACTATGTAAACTAAATGTCACCCATCATTTGAGTTTTCGAAAATAGCTCTCAGAGACATTTAATGCAGCTGCTCAAAAGCTTGTAATAGCTCATTTATGATTAAAATTTTCAGCATTTTTACTGAATTTTTTTTTCTATATTTAACAACCAAGACTGTATTCATTAAAATTGTGCTTTATTAGTATCTGCATTAAGCTATGCAGGAAAATGTCAGAGTCCAGAACCTGGGCTTTATGCAAGGTTAGTGTCCTATCCTGAGCTGAGATTGTTTAGGTATTTTACTACTTCATGGAAAGAGTCGTGAGAAGCTTTGAATTAAGGTGATTTGCTACCTTGATTTTTTTTCCTCTCTTTTTCTGCTCATATTGTAGATTCTGAGTGCTTATCATTTGATTAACCCAGGACTAAGGTATTCATTTATCTTCTGACATCTTGACCAAAAATGTAGGTAGCAACTCCTGATTAGCTGCACCAGAGCAAATGGGAAAGGATTTCCAAAAACATTGCATGCTGGTATAGTTTCAAGTTTGTCCATTGATTCTGAGAGTGTATGTATTGTACTCTGGGATTTCTAAATCCTTGTGAAAATCCCACCAGTAACACTTCGTGAACAGCAGTCACTGTGTCAATAGGTTGTTTAGGTATATATGGACACAAGCCTTGATGTTAAGTACGCAGTGGAGTATGCCAAGGCCAAGAGTTCTTCATTACATTTCTCAATCTAACTTTCAAAGAATTAGTTTATTGCTGTTTGATGTGTTAGAAGAGAAGTGCCTGACAAACTTAGTCTGACCAATACAAACATGTCTATTCCATAATTTTCTCACCCATAGCTTTAAAAAACAAAATTCAATGGCATAGTGAAGAAGAAAGGTTACAACCACAGTGTTCTTCTGGTAAGTCCCAGCCGTGAGTGCAATCCCCATTTCCCTATAGCAGCAGAGGTGATTCTGTCTAGTGCACAGAAAGAACAGAAAGCAAGGTTCTCTGCTATCTTCTAGATCACCTTTTTTACAGCTTCTGTCTGCTCCTGCCCTGAGCCATTACTGCTGCATGTCAGTGAAGTCAAGGGAGATCTTCTTAGCCCTCATAGCCTGGTCTAAGAATAATAGTTTAAAAAATTTAAATATTCATTTGAAAGATAAACTGAGTTGTTTAGAAATTATGTCTTTGACACTAGCCATGCCCTCATAGTTCTTGAACCATATTTTAATTTGTTGGAGCAACCCTAATCTGCATATCCCTCACTGATTTTATTAAAATTGGTGAGCAAGCAAATATTCATTTAAGAAGGCTAATTACCAAGCTAAAGTATTGCAATTTTATTTAGCTAATTAGGGATGGAACAATGCACTAGTAAAATTAAGGTCATGATTAAAGTAGGCTCAGTAAGTCTAAGGCTTGAGCCACAGAAGTGGAGTGTATGTAGGGATGCTGAACTGTAAAATTGTCCCTTTCCAAGAAGGCTCCATCTCCATGAGCAGAGAGTCAAGCAAGAGTGGCAGGAGCCCTGCATGGATCAACAGGGAACTCCGGGAAAAGCTCAAACATAAAGGGGAAGTGTGCAAGAGGCAAAAGCTGGGACAGGAGACCCAGAAAAAGCAGAGAAGCACTGTCTGAGGGTTCAGGGACACAGGAAGGAAGGAAAGGCTTATGTGCAGTTGAATCTCCTGAGGGCTGTGAATAGCAGCAAGAAGGACTTCAGGAGATGAATCAGCAGCAGAAGACATGTCAGGAAAAATGTGGGCCTGCCGATGACCTGGTGACCAAAGTCACAACAAAGACCACAGCACTGAATATCTTCCTTGCCTTTGGCTTTCAGGAGCCTGGAACCCCTGAGACCAAAGGTAAACATCCCTTCTCACCAAAGTAGGGTCAGCTTAGGAAACATTTAAAGAGAATAGACAGACACAAGTCCATGGGACCTATTGGGATGGACCCACAGGTGTGGATGGAGCTGGCCAATGTCACTACAAGGTCACTTGGAAATGTCAGGTTGATTAGGGGAGTTCTGTGAGGACTGAAAGAAAGCAAATTACACTCCTAATTTGAAAAAAGTTGAAGAATTATCTGGAGGACCACAGACTTGTCAACCACACCTCAGTCGCTAAGGAATTGATGGAGAAAATCTTCCTGTAAATCCTTTCCAAATATATGAAGGATATCAGCATGAATTGTAGCAATCAGCATGGGCTTAGGAGAAAATCATGCTTAAGCAACTTGATAGCCTTGGATGATTGGTGGGTGAAGAGGGAGAAGTGGATGCTATTTTCCTTTACATTGACAAGGCTTTTGACAGTCTCCCATGTCATCCCCACAGACAAGCTAATGGAGTGGAGTCTGCCTAAGTGCAAAGTGAGGGGAACTGATGATACAAAACAGGGAAGAGTGGCTGATGCACCAAGTGGGTGCACAGCTGAATAGAGGGACCTCAACAGGCTGCAGAAATGGGACAACATATGAATATTATGAAGCTCAACAGAGGGTAATATCAGTCCTATTCCCAGGAAGAAATAAACCTAGACATTAAACTTCATTGATTTACATGGATGAAGAAGATAATTCTGTGAAATACAAGAAGAAAGCTCTCTATGTCTGGAAGAAAATAACTTATTAACAAATTAAGAAACACATATTTATAGGTCAGGATTCATCTGACCTTTACTTGGTGTCCACATCAACTCAGCACAAACCATATCCTTGAATGCCTAATACTCTTCGACTAGCTATACAGCACAAGTTGGAGTTTGATTTTATCAGAAAAAGTGGAAAGTACTTTACATAATTATATACATTTGTAATTTTTCCAATCTTATCAGTGTTGTATTTACAGTTCACTTATGACATTTCGTCTAAGAGCAATTATTTCCTTACTGACCTGTCCTAGTAAGAAAATTCCATCTATTATTTTCTCTTCTTCATTCTGTCACTCATTCACACTCCCCTGATTGGCTGTAGAGATTTATTTTTATTCTTTCTACTTGGTGTTATATACGTTATTAAGGTTTTGGGAATAGCAACCTTAAGTAATTGCCCCAAAGTAAATAGAAGTACTAAATCTGCTCCATGTGAGGCTGCAAGCCCATTTACAAAAGCTAAAATGCAACGAGTTATTAGACTTACTTCTCTGGCTGTTGAGGACAGTCCTCAGGCTGCAGCTCATAGAGCTGGTGATGGTTGCACAGCTCTCCAAAATGTGTTCAGAAATTGGGTAGCTGCTTGTAGTAATACAAGATTTTAAATATTGTGTTTTTAAAAAATTATCCATGTTGATGGATGCTAACGTTAAAATGTGTTGTTTATTTTCAATTTTATTTTATCTAGAAACACAAGGATGTTTCTGACTGATAATTTAAAACGTTCACTTTCCTTGGGCTGTCAAAGACAATTATGAATTGTGCACTGGTGCACTGTTAATACATAATCTACCTATGCAGGGTTGGATTTGTATGCACTCACTTATTAATCAAAAAATCTTTTTATGTATTACTAGTTAACTCTATTGCTCCTGTTTGGAAGGGAGGAAAGATGTTGACATAATAGAAGATAGACTAAATTAAAGAGATGCTAAAAGCATTGACATCTATGCAAGATCATAGGCACATTTGAATCTGATAGCCATTCTTTTAAAAAAAGCTACTCAAATTCACATTAAGCTGATCAAGAATATGAAGGAAAACCACTTTAATTTCTTTTTATTAGAGACAGACTCTAACCCAAAACTAATTTTGAGAGTAAAATTACTTGTGTTAATCTTCCAATCTTTGGACCTCTAAACCTTGTTCCTTCAAGTAATTATATTAAACCAACTCAGAAATCTTTTCTCTTGCTAATTTCCAGCCAGAGAAGGCAATAAAAGCAGAATAATTAACCATAAACAATTTTACTTTCCTAATTGTATTGAAGCTTCAGATGGACTGTTTTAATGGCCATTACACATGGATGCATTTTGCTTCTTAACCCAACACTGAACAGCAGAACCAGTTTATGGTTTTGACCCCAGCAGGTTCAACATTTCCCCTTTTTCTTCTCCTGATTCTTTTTGTCATATTTCTTTTTCTCATTCATTGCATTTATTAGAATATTTATATCACAGTTAAAGGAACAGACACAGTCAACTTTAACACCTCACAACTCCAGGATTCTTCAGGAAGGAAACAAGGGCTATTCCCTTTTGAAAGGGTTTAGATTTTCTGAAGAGATTTCTAATGAAAACTGTGCCCATGATGCAGTGGGAGGCACAAAAGGCTGACAATGACAAAGTAGAAAAAATAGGCAAGAAAACAGATGCCTTCATCATCTTTACAATTACAGGTCCTTGTGTTTCAAAATAAACTACTGAGATGTAAAAGATTGAACAAAGTATGATTACTTTATCACTTTAAAATATCATTTTTGCAGTAATCTCTGAATCTGATCTGTTTCATTTTCTTCCCCCAATTGAGTATGTTTATCTGAGAAATTAGTTTGATACAGTCTAAAGTGTGGAGATAAAAGAATCTGTACTACCTAAACATGTATTCCTGTCTCAGATTTATCTCTTCCTGTTCACTATCCAGTTTACTCTGACTCTGTTTCTTTTCCTTCTGGTTATTCTTTCCTCTTCTCATTTCTTACATTCTTTCACCTTGTGCATCTCCCACTCTTTTTATGTCCAATTATGTGGCCATTAAAAAGTTCCAACGATTGTACTAGATCAAATCTATTTTTGTAAGAAGACCAAATCAGCAAGGAAATGATGAGATATATAACTGATTTTAAGCTCAACTTTGCTCCCCTACCTCCAATTAAATAAAAACTTTCCAACTTTGCAAGCCAGTCATAATATATGACACCTACCTTCAGGTCTCACCTTTTTTTTTTTACAAATACCTGAACTGGGTCACAACATGCCTGGACTGAGACCTTATGGCTTTATCAGGGTCTGTAAAATAGCTTTATCAGCTTCTTTGGGTAGTATTACCTTAAAACCCATTGCTTTAGTCAGGTTTTGCTTTTAATTTTCCCATCAATTCAATTCAATCAGACAGTCAGAACGAAACTCAAAGAATCGGAACCAAAGTTAAAAATAATCCATTATAATTCCACTTTTCTAGTCAAAACTACCACACGATCCCCCTTGGAGTATAAGCCTGGTTTGTTGTGACAAGAAGAGGTGGTATTAAGAGTAATTTAAAGTTATGGAAGACACATTTTTAAGCTTTGAAGAATCATTTCACACTTGAGTGAGAGAGGGCAGGGAAGAATGCAAATCAGAAGTCAAAGGTAAAATGCAAATTTTAGTCAGGGTTAGCTCTGTGATATTAGTTGTTTCACTTTCTCTTTCATCTTCAAAGCCAGAGTAGTTTTAGACATTTTTAAAAAGAAACACACTGTGGATGATCAACAAAACAGTGTAAGAGTGATATGTTTTCTGTAAGCACACTTGTTACTGAGGCCACTCATACCCAGATGTTTGCTGATTTTGGAGCTTCAGCAAGAATCAGAAGAAAGTAGTATTCAAATATATGATTTTGGCTGGCTGTTCTGTTTGCTCTCAAGTGAGGAAGGTGAAGATTATGGTGAAAAGACAAGAACTGGGACTAACGTTTACTTTTAAACAGAGTGAAAAATAACGATCTTTCTTTTTTTACATTACTCATGGGAAGGAGATCTGTCAGATTCAACAGGAATAGCCACAACCTGTCTGCTTAAACAAAGGGTCCTTTTTGCTGCCCATTCCCTTGTCCTCTGAGATCCATGAAGACTTCATTGGAAAGGTTTCACTTCATCTGTCCTTCACATCACCTGTGAAGAAGAGGACCTTCTCACATCTTCCTGCATCAGGAACAATGATGAAAATGTTTGGCCAACCCAGGAAGAGACCTGGGATTTTTACAGGCGAGGCAACTGTGGCAGTTCCCGACACCTGAAAATACTTTCTATTCTATATTCGTAGCCATGCCTATCTTTTCTTAGCTAAGCATTTGGATGAGAGAAGAAAAGTTTATCTTCAAATTAAGGTCAGTGTCTGGCCCAACCAGCTTTCCTGGTGTATATGTAATATTTAACAGAAAGCTGGCATATATATTGTTTAATCTAAGTAGTCCACTTGAGAGTTTAAAGTAGTATATTGAAATAGAAAAGAGCTTAAGTTTTGTTCCCTCTGGATATCTGTCATGTAATGACCATTCCTACATTTCCAAGTCAAACTCATAAACAGAATTATATTTCATGTTACCTTATTTCTCTCCCTCTTACTGAGGATTTGGTCAATTAACACTTCCCAGTATTACACCTTTAAGGAATCAGAGAAGTGTGAAATTGCCTTATAGTAGCGACAAGGATGAAGAAATCTTCCAAAGTCATTACTACAGCTCTAAATCTGGAGTTAAACTTAAATATAACATACACTACGAGCTGAAAGAGAAAGAATGAGAAAATATTTGAGTTATTTGCTCCAAATTATTTAAAATCCATGTATATAAAATTATTTATGTTAGAATCACAATCTGAAATTTGAGTTGTACTTCACCTTGTCTCACAGTTCTAAGAAACAGTTAATGTCATCAAATTTTTCCCACCAGCATTTTATTCAGTCTTACCTTTTCTATTTCTCTGTGGTTGGGAAGGGGTAAGAGAGAAGGCAGGTATGTAGACATGACATAACTGGAATAATCTGAGTGCTGTTTATGCCCTCCTTACTAAAACTGTTGCTGCATAGCAAGACTGGAATACTAAAATGCCTGCTATAGGTATATGTTGATGTACTTCAATAGGAAAACTGCTTCAGGAAATACCAAATTAAACAGAATGTCTTTTGATAGGTAACTTTCCACTAGGGACAAAAGTAATGCTGTAATTTAGATACAATATAGGAACTTCCAAGCCACAGGTCTGTTTTTTTCCATTCTGGAAAAATGAGCATATGAAAAGAACCTCTACTTTTGAGTTCACAGAATAATAGAATCAATCACAGAACAAACCAAAATGGTTCAAGGCCACAGGGCAGTCTCGGGCACTGGAATGGAGGCAGTGACACCTTTCAAAGAGTAATTATTCATAGAAACAGAGTGAGAACAATAAGGAAGCTTCTTCTCTAGCCTGGCAATAACAATGATGTTGAAGGAGATAGATGACCTGTAGACTAGCTCCTCGTCTCAGCAAGACATACTCATTTTATTCAATACCTCTAAAAATGAAAAAGACATTTCATCTTCTTTTTCTGAAGGTGTATTCCTTCATTTTCCTCAGATTATCACCAACAAAAGTAGGCTGTTTTCTCACAAAACACTGATATTTTGACTTTAAACTGTAGGGTTTGAATGAGTGAGATGCAAAATTAATGCAATTTATTTATTTTTCTACCTAATTTTTTATTTATTTTTAGGCATGCAGTTGGAGTGATAGATATTAATAAGGAATTAACGTGAAAATCAGAGAAAAGTTTAGATGTCACTTCATTAAAATCGCAGCCACTCATGGAAATCTGACAGCAAAAACATGGGAAAAATATCTAAACCAGATGATAGCCAACAGAAAACTTCACCTTTACATGGTTCTTGCTCTTCCCTTAACCACCTGGACAAGGAAATATCTGAGACTAAAGGCAATAAACAAGAGAAAAGGTAAATAAATAACCCAATAACATGAAATGCATTTACCAGCTCTGACAGAAAACTATGCTATCCATATTTGCAAGGTATTTTCTCAAGATCCTGGATATGGGTAATTTTCCCTGATATGTGAGATATCATCTGAAAACCTATTTAAATTTGGTAAAACACACATCTAAAACACCTGTGTTTTTTAAGACCTTGGGCATATGTTCAGCTGAGTGCTGTAAATTTACAATGCAGATACTAAATGTGGGATTTATCTCACCTGGCCTGAGAGAGCCAAGGTGAGGAAGACCACAACAGCAATTGTCACCTTTGGTTCTGAGTTTTTGAAGAGAGTAGCAAGCATGTTTTCTAGGTATCAGTTTGTGGGATCTTCACTAAAAGTCTTTATTTACTCCCCTGAATCCCACCAGAAAAGAGAGAGTATATTTTCAGAAAGCTTTTTCAGGCTTTGCAATATTAATTGAAACCAAACTAAATTGTTATTAACCTTTGCACTGCACAGTACTTTTCTATAGAAACTCTGAAGTTTGTCTATTTATTTCATTTTTGTTGTGATTTCTTTTTTTATTGTGAAGATTGGCCAATTACGGGTAAATTGTCTAGCTAAAGTAATCAGAGAAAATGGATGTCAGAGATCAATTCATCCAGTTGCATTAAATGAGAGACAACATTTTCTTTACTCATTTAATTATATCAAATAACATCTGCAAGACATATCTACCCTTAAAAATGAAGAGATGTGTATTTGGGAGTACTGGCATTCATTCCAGGACTAGTATCAAACCTTGAGGAATTTCAGTCAAAGTGAGAAAAGTTACAGTGCTGCTGTAAAATAGTATTGTGTGCAGATCTGTGATTTCTTCCCTAGTAGACAGGGGAAACAGCTCTTTTCCTTTCCAAATGGATTTCTAAAAGGGATTTTTAAAGCTGAAACAATTAAAAACACAGCATGTTGTCTACTGAGGCTGTTTTGTGTACAGAAAAAAAAGATATTAAAAAATACTGTGTAAAATAAAACTTTTAAAAATTCAGAAAGATCCATTTCCCTTTCTCAAGCTCTCCACAAGGGGAGGAGACATCATTTTCCTCCTCCTCAACCCAAATACCAAATATATATCCCACAAAAATATCTGGTATGCAAAATTCCTGCTTCATGCCTTAAGCAGTCTTTCTAAGCCTACTTCCCTGGAGTCAAAAATATGGTTTTAATGGTGATTTTATGATATTATTGGAGCAAGCATAATGAAATAAGAAAACTAACTTAATAGCTAGAGTTTAGGAATTAATTTTATGATCATTTTGTCTTACAATTCTGAGTTCTGAGTAGATGTTAGAAGTGTTAAATATTAGCAGTATACAATGCACTCAACACAAAGACATCAACAAAGAACTTTCATTAAAAGCAACCATTTTCACTCTTGTTCCTATAGCTGATGTTTTTCAACAGTTGACCAATCATTAGAATGTATATATGTGTATATTCTAGCATCATATATATATACACTCATTCTAAAGTAGTATTTCCAGGCAGTACAGAGTGGCACCTAGGTACAACAGGGAGCCATTCTAACTAGTATGAATTGCTCTTAGTTATAGAATATGCTGCTTTGGAAGGCACCCATCAAGATCATCAAGCCCAAAGCAAAAGTCATGTGAAAATCCTACAGAGTAGGTGTAAATATTGATGTGGATTATTATAAAGAAATGTGAATAAAAAACCTGTTCAAACCCATGACCAACATTGCAATGGGTTGCAACACTTTAATATGCTTTTAGTGAGATGTCAAAGATGCAGCATTGTGTATCCAATTAAAGGGAGACTTTATATTCCCCTGAGAACCCAAGACTGTTCAATGAATGAGCTTTCATTTTATGTGGAAATGCACTGTGCTCAGAACAGTTTATTGCCTCTTCCTAATATCCATCAATGACCTGATAGACCTGTGCCTGCTTTTAAAAAGAACAGTGGATGACATGAAGCTCCCTTCTAGAAAATCAAAACCCCAACTTCCATCCTCTAGTGCAGGTGACCTTTCTCCTGCAATGCTTGCAGCTGCAGACACAATCCTGAATCTAATTTGAAATGGGTTGCAGATAAAAAGAAGTACTACCAAACTAAAATCAATTATAAATCAGATTGTAAAAAGCTTCTGAGAGTATCATTTTGATGGAAGCCTTTACTTTCTGTAGCAGTATTGCAGCAGAACATCCTACATGCTACACTTTTTAATACGCTAGATTTCACTGATGTGAGCAATTTATTAAACTGCCTAAAACATTAAGGCAGAGATGTTGCTTGCCAATGTAGGGAGAAAAGTCATGCAGCAAAGCTCACCTGAAGTCAGCCAGAATTGTGGGGGACAATAACATGATGTTTTCAACTATATTAATGGCAAAAGGCAGTGTAGAAATAACATCAGCCTGTTATGGGATGAGCATGGCCACCTCACAAACAGGGACATGGATGAGGCAAGAGGGCTAGCCCTGTCCTGGGGTGTATCAGGCACAGCATGGCCAGCTGGGCAAGGGAGGGGATTGTCCTGCTCTGCTCTGCAATGCAGCAGTCTCATCTTGAATACTGTGGGCAGTTTTGGGCACCACTGGACAACAAAGACATTCAGCTCTTAGAGTGTGTGCAAAGGAGGGCAATGAAGACGGTGAAGGACTTTGAGGGGCAGCTGTGTGAGGAGCAGCTGAGGGCACTTCTCTGCTCAGCCTGGAGGAGAGGAGCCTGAGGGGAGATCTCATTGCAGTTACAACTTCCTTGTGAGGGGAAGAGGAGGGGCAGACACTGATCTCTGCTCTGTGGTGACCAGTGACAGGACCTGAGGGAATGGCCCTGACACAGTGTCAGGGGAGGTTTAAATTGAATATCAGAAAAATTTCTTCACCCAGACGGTTTTTGGGCACTGGCAGAGGCTCCCCGGGCAAGTGATCACAGCACCAAACCTGTCTGATTTCAAGAAGCATTTGGGCAATGCCCTTGGGCACATGGTGAGACTCATGGATGGTCCTGTGCAGAACCAGGAATTGGATTCAATTATCCTGATGGTCACTTTTAACTCATATTCTGTGATTCTGTGATTTCATGCGACTGAGTGGAGCAGTCCAATTGGGTAACAAAGTGCTTGTTATTCCAGTGATTTCACTAAATGCCTACAAATTTGAGTCATTCCACAAAGTGTCTGCCTGAAAAAGCCCTTTTGCAGCGACGGAAAATTTTAATCATTTAGTGAAGAGACTGGTTTCGCAATTTAAGAGCAATAGAAACAAAATGTGAGGCTACGACCACATTTAAGTAAAAGCATATTCGTAACAATTTCAAATAGGCAAGAATACTATCATCTGTATATGAATATTTATTTGGTTTTCGATATATATACTTGGGTATGTATATAAATAAAATCCATCCTAAAGCTGTAAAAAAAAATTAAGGAGGCAGAACATATTAATGCCATAGAGTATGAAAGATTTCCAGACATTTAAACTCTCAGCCCATGACTGGATAGTTGGCCTTTCAGGCAGGAAAAGTGATAATTTGTGACACCTCCATTTCGTATTTAAATGTGTGCTTTCTACGTGGCTGAAACCAGACGGAGACATCAAGAGACATGCTGTATCTAGCATGATGGGATAACACCATCTTCTATGCTATTGCACTACCTGTGTTCCACCTTTCTAAAAGCCAAATCATAAGGATGAAAATCCTAAGTCCATAAAATAACTTTTAGATAGCTTTGTTAAAAATGTTTTATTGCTCTTTCCAAAATAATAATAGGACATTGCATACTGGGATTCCAACAAAAAATTTTATGTAAAACTGAGCATCCAGTGCATCTGAAATGACAGTGTTGAAACTGCATATCAAATATTAGGTTCTCCAACTGGGAGGAAGGGAGAATATTCACTATAAGAAGTTTTTAATTATTTGAACAAGTGTTATTATTTCTTCTGCAACTATGACGCTGTAAAATCCCATGCCAGCAAAGCACTTACGTATGGTCTTCTCTTTAAGACCAAAAGCAGACCACTGAACTATATATCTGCCTGCTTACAAATGATTAAATTAAGATAATGGTCTCAGTGCAAATTCAGAAATGTTTCGTTTAAAACTGCTTATATAATAATGAACTGGATCATTTCAGCACAATGTGATAAAGTGCAGAATGTAATGGCATGTTGCAACCACTGCAGTATTGCTGGAGAGCCAACAACTTGAATGCAATAGCTCTTTTAACCAAAATTAAATGAATTCCCAAGCTGTTTTATCAAGTCATTTCCTCACTACGCTGTCAGAAAAACATGCGGTGAAAAATAGACAATAGACCTCAAATCCTCATTCAGCCTTGATCAAATCCTCTAAGTAGTGCTACCAGGGCTGATGTACAAGCACTTCACAGTCCATATTTGGAACTATACTTTTAATTTAATCATTATGCAGTCCATGTAGGCACACAGGAGTTTAAAATGTTCATAAACTCATAGAAGATGTGCTGTATACAGTTTTGATTTTTTTATTCATAATTACATTAAAACCTATTTCCTTATAGTTCATGTCCTGATTACTCTGCAAAGAAACAGGTGGGGTTTCTGTAGCAGTGCTATTCTGAGGCCATGCAATTGTCATTGCATTGTAACCCATGCTTGAAAGATAAAAGGTAGGATTATGAGAAAAGTGATTTTTATAAGCAAAGAAAGTGTGACAGATACCTGCTGTGAGGATTTTCAGTGAAGCATTTCATGATGTCTTGTAGAAAACTCTTGAATAATCTGTAAATGGTGGAACTTCCTAAAGGAAATGTATTCTGAGTAAGAGACTGACAAAAATGAGGAATCCAGCAGAAGTGAGAGACAAAATGTCCTGCTCAGAAAGGATACATAAGCTTTTCAGAAGCACTAAGAGAACCATTCTTTCTTAGAGCTTTATTCATAACCTTTCAGTAAAATATAGCAATATGCCCAGGACATTTTTGGTGAAATGAAACTGAAAGCTAATATCAATACAAGGAAAGATCAGGATATGATACTGACAAAAAGTTTTATTTTGGCTTACAAAGAAATGGGTATATAAAGATGAGCAGCACACTCAGCCAGGAAACTACAAGTTTTTCTGCCTCTAAAGCATTGAGGTCCTGCAGCACAGAGCTGCTGCCTGGAGGGAGATTGTGTGAGATCTTCTTACTGTCCCACATGTGATCATATAAGATCTCTTTCCACCCATGTGCAATAGCTTTGTATGAGCAAAACTTCAAAGGGCAGAAAATCTAAATAGTTTTAAGTGCAAGTTTGGTAAGGGCCTCAAAATGACTATGTGGCAGGGTGCCTCTGATGAATATGACTGGGGTTTGTAATAGATCCAGCTCAGTATTGCTTTTTTTTATACTTCCTTACACATTTGACTCTTTTTCAGATCATAAATTTAGAATTCTTGTGATGTATTTTATATGCATATACATAAATGCATTTTAAACTATGTAATATACTTTGGTGTATTTTATGTTGTCAGCCAGCTTTATAATTCTGCAGATATTTCATTATCCTGATTACGTCTTCAGGTAAGATCAAATAAAACTTTTTCTCTATTTGCAACTTGCATTATAGGATCAAATGTAATTAAATCAAAGACAGAAAGGCATTAAAACTATTAGATCAGGTTGGGTTTATTTTACAAAGCTCAGTTCAGAAGTTTATTTTGTGTTTTGTTGAATAGATTTAATCAGTACAGTACAACTAGTAAGAAATTAATTGATTTTCAAGTCCTGTAAGCAGTTCAGATCTCATGCATAGGCATTATTCTTAATTACAAATGGTTACAGTTGAATTCTTTCAATATATGTGACTATAACACAGAGTAGGCTTAAAAAAGTAGGTCAGCTCTTCATCACAAGTACAAAGCAATGTTCTTTGTATTTCAGTACAGTGTGAAAACCAGAATAATTTGTGGTGCAAAAGTCATGTTCATGTAAACACAGCTTTTCTAACCAATGTGATTGCCATTTCTGCAAACATTTTCCATACAACGACAGTATGCATTCTTAATAGTTATTTTATAATAGTTATTTATAAACTCTTTTATCAGCAGATAAAGGAAGAGTACCTATGCCTCTAATGTTTTCCTCATAGATTCATCTTGAAGAAACTTTCTTGTAAAATGCCTAAAATATTAAATATATACTTATATTAAATCCTGACTTGCATTTAGCTGAGCTGATTTATCAAAAACATTAAAGGTAAAATTACACAGTTCATTATGGACTTAGGAACTGGTTCCAAATATTTTGTGCTTGCTCTGTCTGATAATCCTTTTGAGCACTCTGAGGTTGATGTTGGTGGCAAGAACATCAACACAAATTTGTGTTTGAAAGAGTACAGGTTTCAAAAAGCTGCCTGCAAAATATAGAGCAAATTAGAGGAGTGGTTTCTCATATAAGATTTCCTAAAAAATTAATTTAATTTTTTCCTTAGCTTAAAACTACTTCTTCAATTTGAGTTTACAAACACCTCCTAGAAAGCCCACACATATTAAATTCTCCCCTTTCATCAGCTGGGATCACATTCTTCCACTTTCTGCAAGGGATGGAGATCAGAGTTAATGCTGCTTTTATAGTCTTTATCCACCAGAGACAGCTCAGGGATTGTTTTGCACCTTTACCAAGTAAGTCTGTTGAGGAAGCAGCTTCTTACACTAGTCCCTCATAAGTTGGGAAGCTCCCTGGCATGGAGCAAAATATTGAGGATCTTGCTGTATTTCAGTTGAGTGACAAAGGGATTTGCCTGCTTTAATCTTCTTTTCCTAATATTTTTCCTTTTTGTTTACACCTATTTTTTAAAACTATATATTGCTATTGATTAACCCTATGGTTTATCAATTCTGTAACAGAAACTTTCTGCAATCCTCACTGCATTTCTTCTTTTATGCAATGCATTCAGGGAGATTTGCCAAAGATCATACAGACAGAGCAACACAAAAGAACTGAACTCAAGAGTTTTGACTCTCCCTTGACCTAAATCTCATTGTTTTCTATTCATTGCAGATGCAGGTACTTACCAAAATTCACACTGAAATCAGTAAATGCAGCAAGAAATAGAATTCCACTAATTTTTAACTACAGTGGAAACGCAATCAAAGGAAATGAAGCTGTATACAGTGAAATGAGCTCAGCTCCTTCAGCCATTCCTCATGAGAGATGTTCCCAGCAGCCTGAGCAGCTGGGTGAAATTGGCTAAAGGCAAGTCAGAAAAAAAAAATGGAGAGAGACAATTACTGTTCACCTGTATGCAGTTTATAAGAAGAGTATTTGACATGTTTTGCATTTCATTTGAACCTGATTTTCTTAGATTTCATTTTTAAACAATGCCTTATGCTTTCTGAGATCTTTCTAGAAGAGCATTCTGTTTCGTCATGTCTGATGACTAATTCAAAATTATAATAATTTCAGGAAAGAGTTAACATGTTTTACAAAGACTTTAAGTATTGCCCCTCGGACTATCATGAATTTATAAGTCATTTCCCAATCCAAAACTGGGAAACCAGGAATTCGAAGAGGAAAAATCCTAAAGTGCACAAATTTTAATTTTTTTTAATTTTAAAAAAAACCCACACCACTTTTATTCAGATACTCTTTCCCTGCACTTATAAATCTTGATTGTAAAGCACAAGAGAAACTAGGTCTGCTCTCTCAAATTCTCAACAAAGAATCTTATTAAAACAGAGCCGTAGGAAGTGTGCACAGGGCACAGGGAGGCAGAAGATCATATCTGATCATATTCATTGCTTTCCTGCCTGCTTCAGTGCATCTTAACACAGTAATACAAATACCTCTGAAATGTGGCAGATTTTTTTCACTGCAAACCTTTTCTGTGCTTTTTTCCCTAATGAGGAACATACAAGGCACATATAAACTCAACAGACAAGTGAAATTGAATTGCAGAAAAAGCAAATTTTAAAACTTTAATGCGTCATATTCTCCCACAGGTACCTCTTCATCACATTTTCCTCAAGACCTGTAAATCAGAGCTTTGTTATCACAGCAGTCTCTATAGACAGCTACAGTCTATTTTTTCACCATAGAAGGAAATGCTAAAAACAATAAACCAAAGCTTATTTAGCTGTTTTGTTTGTTTTCCTCCATATCTACAATTGGAAAGAAAACAAGACAACCTATCATCCTTAGGGAAAATAACAACATTAGAACTAAATATATTATGTGAGGGAACTAGAAATTTGATCCACTTTCAAAAGCTGTACTAATGTAAACTGAACAATTACGTATATCTAGTTGACACAGTTATTTACAGGGAGTTAGGTTATCAAACCACTAAATTTCTACATACACACAATGACACCAAGCTCCTTGTTTGTTTGAAGACCTACCTGTCAAAAGTGCTCAACATCCACCATGCTAGAACTAGAAGGAAAAACTGAGTTAACCTGTACCAGCATGATCATAAAATAAATTATAATAAATTTTTAAAATAAAATTTTAAAAAATAAATAAAACTTTAAAATAAAATAAAATAAAATATCCCCTATTCATTATTCTCTTAATTATCAATTTGGTGGGTTTCTCAAAGGAAATGAGCTTTAAGCTTGTGTAAACTTTGCCAGGTATGATATGTCTGATATGTTTATGTGAAAGGAGAGCATGGGCAGCATTTAGCCTCCAAACTGTCTTCCCAATCCATGGGTGCCTGTCATCTAACACACTTGAGAGAGTCCTTTCCAGTCCATCATACACTCAACACCAGCAACATACTTGTTCTGTCTTTGGTCTGAAAATATTGTAAAAAGTCCATTTCTGTAGCTATCTAATTAGTGGGAGCAATCTCCTACCCTTATTCCCCCCACTGTCATCATATAAATAAAATAAATTTTCCCTTCCTTGCACATTGTTTGCAACTTTAAGAGAAAAAACCTCAGAGAACAGAGATGAGGTGTTTCTTTATAGAGGGAAAATTATCAGAACACTATCAGTAAGATATTCATTCTCCATTTTGTCTCTTTAATTCCTATTTAGAATTGATGAATTAACCTCGAGAAAGTGTTATAGAAAAAAGAACACAAAATATGAATGGCAACAGAAAAAGGAAAAGCAAAGCAATATTATGTAGTATTCTCACATTAAAAATAAGGTTGTGTAACAGAGTCAAAACAGATTAATTCATTTTGTGCACCTTGCAATGCTCATATGCACTCCCTCCTCTGTCAAAAATCTGCATCCTCTCAGGTTACTCACCTTCATGCTACAGACACAGAGGTCACAGCAGAGAGCGAGGAGACAGCAGAGCCAGCACAAAACAGCCTCTCTCAGCTGCCAGCAGCTCTGCAGCCACAGAGGGCAAGTCACTGCTGCAGCCAGGCAGCCTTGGAGAGGTTTCTTTGCTGCCTGAGACAAAAAGCCATGTTTTTGCTGAAGGCTGCTGATGTCAGAGCACATCCAGTAGGTGACAAAACAATAGATGTATGATTAAGAAGGTGAAATAGACAGTAAATGTTTTGTTTATATATTTGTTTACTTTATAAATGTAAGTCTTTGGACATTCAGTTTTTGGAAGCCTACATTGGTCTTTCCTGCTGAGGTTTTACAGTATTCTATACAAGTTGTTGACCTCGGCTTTCAGGCACTTTTTAAATTTATTTCAATACACCTGTGTGTTTAGTATACTGGAATGTCAGTGGAGGTAATTATTTTCACTCTTCAATGTCAACATAATGACAAGGTGTCATTTGTTATCTGTATAACTCTATATAATTCATTGCAGAATTTAACAATATATTATCCATATGACCAAATTCATTATGATTCATTAGCAAAATATATAAACAAATGAAGTCAGGCACAAAATCACACCTAACTTACTTGCATCTCTCATTTTATTGATGTGTTCTTCTTGTTGGGATTATCACCTGGTAGTTGGGAAATTACCCAGTTCTAAACTATTAGTATGAGTTACAGTAACAATTTCCAGCACTATCTTGATTTACATCTTCTGTATCTTCTAGACACAAAACCAGTTCTGAATAGTTCCAAAGAAGATCTTAAAATTCTTAAGAGTAACAATAGCCTTAATAATAGCCCTCTGAGCACCCTTCTAACTTACTTGTTTTTCAAACACATAGATTTTAAGAGTTAATAGAGTAAAAAGATTCCAATATATAGGTACTTCACAGTACATTATATAATGTTAATTTCTGTCATACAATGAAGATTTTCCAGACTCTTTCTGAATTAATGACTTCAAATATTATGAAAATTATTCTTAAAATACTTGGTTTGGTTTCTTTGGGGTTTTTTTTAAGATATTGTTGGAGACCAATATAAGTCTAAAGCTGTATAAATTATCCTATCTATACTGTTAAATTGAGATAACATAGAGGGTATCATACATGCCATAATGCCTTTTCAACAGCATGGATAAGAAGGGCTCATACTAAGTCATCTTTTCAGAAAGAAAGGTAGATTAACAATGCATACAATTAGACAATAAAATAGTTTCTCTGCTGCATTTCCAGTAGATTTCAAATCTGAGCATAAAAGGTCATAAAATCTGATGTCACATTCTTAGTAATGACTCAGCAGAAATTTGGATGTCCTAAACTTTATGCTCTTATTCTGAAAATATAAGTAATCTATTATGCCACTCAATTAAAAATACATAAAAGCACACAGAACAAATGTCCAGGGGAGTTGTAAAGTTAGTGTGACTAAGATAATAAAAGGTAAATACAGAATTCGAAGTCCCTGGCAAGAGAAAGAATGTAAATTATTATTATCTAATGAAAATGATTTTTATCCTACTCAGGAAGACTACAAAAATAAAGGAAAAAAGCATCAGAGAATTGGGCTGAAGTACGGGTCAGTGCTGATTGGCATGTGTGTCAGAAATTCACTTGATCAGACTCTTCACTGAGCACAGTTTATTTATCTAGCATGCGTTTTCCTCACTACCCATGCAAATTAAGCTATAAACAGTAATAAAGGCATCGCAAATTTCACACTGTTAACAGTAAACATAAATTTCATCTCCATCTCTTCACTTTGTTTTCAGAGATCCCTTGGTTTCCAAACTGGCAATGATGGAAGTTCCTTCAGGTGGCAATACAGATAGCCAAGTTGTTCCTTACTACTTTGTTGACCCTCCAGTTTCATCTTTGGTGTGGCTTTGCAGAGCAGTGCACTTCATTAACTCATCACAAGTAAAGCAGTCACCTGTCTTTCCAGCAAACAAAGACACAGAAGTTCCCTTAAGGCTTCTTTTCTGGGAGCACTTGGTGGTTTTGGTTTAAAAATAGAAAAAGTGGATGGATGGATGGATGGATGGATGGATGGATGGATGGATGGATAGATGATAGATAGATAGATAGATAGATAGATAGATAGATAGATATGCACCTCTTTTTATTTCTGTCCTATGAAAGGTGGAATTTGGGAAGAGGAATAACATCCATGTTAGACTTTTCCATCTTAGGTCTTTGTCCTGGCGTAGCTTCAGCTGGAAATGAAGTGCCATGCAGCTGCTCACCCACACCTCAGTGGAATAAGCATCAGGAAATAAAAGGAAAATAACACTTTAGTAACTGAAATAAAATAAAATTTATCAATTAACCTCGAATCATATAATTATTTTGGTTGGAAGGGACTTTAAAAATCATCTAGTTTGAACAATTTGATATGGGCAGGGACACCTTTCACTAGAGCAAGTTGCTCAAAGTCCCATCCAGCCTGGCCTTGAACACTTCCAGAAATGGGGCATCCACAGCTTCTCTGGGCAAACTGTTCCAGTGCCTCCTCACTCTCTTTCACTCCCAGTGAATAAGAATTTTAAACAAAATGGTGTGCTACATTTTGGGGGGAAGGGGTATTTTCTGCAAAATTTCTATACCCTTAATAACAGAAAGAAGGAAACAGAAACAGAGACACAAATAAAATACAATAAAGACAAGTGATGCACAATGCAACTGCTCACCACCCATTGTCTGATGCTCAGCAGGTACTTGATAAAGAGTCAGCCCCTCCTGCCAAACTCTTCCCAGTTCATACACTGCGTGTGACATTCCATGGTGTGGAATATCCCTTTGCCAAGTTTGGGTCAGCTGTCCTGACTGTAATCCCCCACAGATTCTTTTGTATCTCCTTAATAGCAGAGCATGAGACACAAAAAAACCTTGACCTAAGATAAACTCTCCTCAGCAAAACCAAAATATCTTGTTTGTTATCAGCTTTATTCTCATAGCAAATCAAAAAACACAGCACTGTAATAACTACTATGAAGAAAACTAACTCTATCCCATACAAAACCAGGACAATCTTTAATGTTCTGTAGTCATCCAAATGGTCCAGTGATCTAAACTAATCTGTTTATCTTTCCATTGATAGCTACGAGGAATGACTTTGTACAGTCAAAGAAATTGACAGGCAATTTGAGATGCTTCTATCACTCATCTTGTAGACACCACTTGCCAACTGTAAGTGAAGAAAGATTTTTCAGTATTTCCTGTTTCCACTTCTCCAGATTGCATCTGGATTTGTTTATTCCTTCCTGCTTATGCGACATGATGGTGTGTGCTCACTCTCAGGTCTCTGAGTTTGGTTCATTTCCCTGGACTTGCAGTTTTGTTGAAATTCATCTTTGAGTCAAGTGTTTTTATTTGCATAATGCGCTGTCTAAATGAAGGAATTTTAGGACTCTATCCAGGTTTCTGTGTAGATATAGTCTGGTTTTCAATTAAATCTCTGTATGTATCTTAATATCTTCAGGGCCAGAGACTTCAGAGTTTCTGTTAGACGGTGTGATAACATGCCTTTGTCTCAGACCACTGGGATGAGATCAAGTACAATTGGGCTGGGTCAAGCCCCAGAAATACACTGTAAAAGTGAAATAAACTTCTCTTTAAAAGCTCTGATGATCATCACTGAAAAACATCCCTCGTGTCAGGACAGTGTATATTAGTTTGAGGCAGGATCCCATGGGAGGAAGCTCTGAATGGCACAGAACAGCTGACCAAGAACCTCCTCAAAGCACAAGGGGGAGACACTACAATGTTCAGAAATCTAAGAGTAGTCAAAGGCCAGCATGGATGAAAAAGGAACTTAAGAATGATCTCAAAAGAAGTATTCAGGAGCAAGGACTAGGATAGGACTCTAGCCGGAATGTAGAGATGTTGTTTCAACTTACAGGACAGGATTTAGGAAAGACATAGCTCAGCTGGAGATGAAACTAGCAAGGGATGTGAAGGGCAACAACCAGGACTTCTATACCTCTGTCACCAAGAGAATTAAATTACAGAAAATGTGGGACCACTGTTTAATGGGGCCAGAGACCAAGTGGCAAAAGACAGAAAGGCTGATTTTCCATTTATGCATGATGTCATTGTTCTCTACAAATTACGGGCTTTGCGAACAAGAGGACCACAGTTGAGGTCATTTACCTCAAATGTAGCAAGTTTTTCAGTACAAATTCCCGAGAGATCCCATTACCAAACTGGTGAAATACAACTTTGATGGGTGGACATTTAGGCGAGTGGAAAACTATTGCCAGATTGCCAAACAGGAAAGGCTGCAATCAGGGCTACAATGGCCAAGCAGTGGCCAATTTCCAGTTATACTCAGGAGGGAGAATTACACTGAGACCAACACGGCTTTTTGTTTTTGTTAGTGTCCTGAATTATAAGATGCAATGCACCCTGAGAAATTTTCTGGAATATATCAAAATGGAGGAGTGTGAATGACACCAAACCTACAAGTTTTCTGTTCAGAAGGACCTTGTAAGTCAGGAGAAGTGCATTTACAGGAAATTTATCATGCTCAACCATAGGAAATGTCAAAAATCAGGCCCTGTCTTGTATGGTGAGTTGAATTAGGCTTCCCTTTCAACCTAAATTATTCCTGATTCTATTACCTACCTTTTATTATTGCACTGAAAATATATTAGCCTTTAAATTTTACAATAAATAATACATATTACTTTCATATGAAGCAAAATATATTCAGATGTAGCATATGATGGAAAAAGATTGAATTATTTATAGCTACAGTTTCATAGAGGAAAACAAGGGCGAATTCCATGGGATTTGATCCCAGCACTGGAACCACAAATTATTTTTATTTATTTATTTTAAAACGATAACTCTACACTTCATGTTCTAATTCCTAAAAGTTGAAAATTAACATCGAGTTATTTTTCATAATGCAGCTAGTAGGGTGAATAATTCATGAGGATTTTCATTTTCAGATTTAACAAATAACATTCTGGATCTCTTCTTATAAAAACCCCAGAGAAAAGTTCCCAGTGTAGCACATCTACACTTCTTTCTTCCTCAACAACAACAACTTGACACTTAAAATATCATCACATGCAACTGACACTGTCAAACTATTTCTTCTTCTCTTGCTATTTATGAGTGGGGTTTGGAGTGTTGACTGCAAAATTTCTCCATGAAAACACTTTCAGAATTTTTATGCAAACTTACCATGACTACACAATTACATATAAGATTTTTTAAAGGACATTTTAGCAAACAGTTATGCTAATAATAATAAAATTCAAGAATTATACTGAAGGTTAATTCTGTGAAATGCTTCACATTTATGTGCTGAAGAGTCTCCATGGGGATCTTGAGCTTAAATATGTTATAAACTAAAGGAACAGTCAATGTGGTTTTTGTGTTGAAGGAGAAAAATTTTTTAAAAAATAGAAAGTAAAAAATTTGTTTAATGAGTTAATCACAAAAGAGCAGCAACCCCTGTCAACAACACATTTCAACAAACAAATCTGAATAATGAAAATGTATATGCTGAGATTGTGCTCCACTCATACACAGTTCATTAACAAACAAATTACATAGAGTAAACAAATTAAGTTTTGCTGACATATTTCCCAGGCATCAGTTATCATTGACAGAATATTTACATTTGCAAATAGATTTCTCTAAGAAATATGAGGAATATTGTTGGGTGCCAAGGTATACTTCACGTCTGATCAAAAACAAAGCCTCCTTCTACAGCCACCTAGGAGCTTGTAGTTTTGAGGACATATTTATCTTTGTCCTTAAAACAGAACTGCATCTCAGCTCATCAGAAAAACCTCATGATTATGTATTTAAGGCCGGTCACATGTAAAATATTTCTTACACACTATGCTGACCTTTCAGAAGTAATCAGTCTCATAAACTGACTTCCCCCAAAGGAAATGTCCTTTAGTCATTTCCCAGAAGTCCAGGCTCAACTGCCCTTAAGTTCTGAGTCTGCAGTTAAGATAGAATTGTTCACACCGTGGAAACTTGCTTACAAATTTGGAGCCATGCATTTTGTCTCCTTCAAGAAGAGAGATTCCACAGAGCCATACTTCATAAATGTCACCAAGCTTCCCCAGTCTTCACAGGTCTACAGCTTTGTCTCTTCTCACCCAACACTTCTCCCACAGTCTCCACACTATTTTGCTCCAAAATTTCTAGAAAGAGAAAAAATGTACTGCCTTAGCTATGAAACTCCTATGGGATTCCATCCCCTTGAGACAGAAACATACATCCTTGATGTCATGGGTTTAATGCTGAAGTACTTCTCTGCATCCTGTGAAACAACAGATTTCCAAAACAAATGTTACACATGACATAGGAACGTAGCAAGCTCCATATAATATTAGACTTCCATTTATAACTGAAGGACTCTTGGAGCTGAAATTAGAGAGCTGAAATTACTCCAGAATTAATAACATGATTATTTATTTGTATTCTAAGTGAAAGTGATGGATATGCACCTTCTTCCTCTTGCTGGCATAGACATCATCATACATCCCTTATCAGTAAACACAAAAAAAAAATTATATTTCTATACAGGAAGAGAAGTATATAAAATGTGTTATGGAACAAAGAATGCATCTATACTCATAGTAATTTAAAATATAATTTGGATATGACAACAACCAGCTGCAATGTTTCTGTTTCTTGCACACATCTGAAAGGCACAGTAGATCTTGCTTTAATATATTTGTCCTCCTCCATTAACAAAGTTCACCTGTGCCTTTTTTCTTCTGAGGCAGAGAAATCATTCAAGGGGCATGTATTTCTGAGCTTAATCACAGTCCTTGCTAAATCCTCTATATAGAAAGTCAACAGACTGTGTTAATTGGACCAAACCTTTGTACCACACACATCTCTCTGAACTGATTAGCTGTGAACAAAGTATATTTATAGTTCCCAGTTGTGGTGTACATAACCACTCACCCAGGATCAGAACTCTCCTCTGTGGGGTAAAGGACTCCACAATGAACTGCTTTGGTTTCCAAAATCTAAGTCTAATAAAGCCTTTCCAGTCATTTCCATATTATTCAGGTTCTCATCACTGTTGATCTTCTTTCCAACTTTAGCCCCTTGGAAATCACATAACAGGTAGAACAAGGGTTCAAGGAGAATTTCTTAAACACAGTTTTTTCTGCTGAATCTCCTGAAAGTACTGCAGAGCTGCAAAACAATTAATTTCTGCCAATACCCCTCAGGGTTTTCACCTGTTTTTTGTTTGACTCAAGGTCTCTGTGGAAATTACCAACAGCACCAGTGTCTTCAGGTGTTACTCCTGGTGTAGCTGGGCTGATTCCTTGCTGCAGAAGTGCTGCCCCTGGTTGGGAGAACTGCAAATAAAAAAGTAAAGCTTGTGGGTTGAAATAAAAATAGTATAATAATAATATAAGTATATAACAATAATGACAGCAATGCTAATTATAAATTTTATAATAATAGAAAATATAATGAAAATGAGAAAGAGAGAGGCATAAAACCCAGGAGAAACAAGTGATGCATAATACGATTGCTCTTCAGCTGCTGACTGATGTCCAGCCAGCCCATCCTGGAGCAGTGATTGAACGTTCCTGGCCGTGTCCCCCCACTTTATATACTGGGCATCATGCTCCCAGTATAGGATGGTATGGAATATCATTTAGGTCTTGGCCACGCCCACATGGCTCCAGGATCCTCACAGCTACTGTGAAAAATTAGCACAGTTCTTGGCCAAAACCAGGACATGCACACATGGTACAAAATCCAGAGTCCAGAGGCAGCAGCAGCCCCTTCCTTTACAATCCTTTGCCACTCCATCTGCAAAGCAGACATTGTGTTTTCCCAGTGAAAGTTAAAACTCCAAAGCTGTGTCACAAGCACTAGAGGAATCTATAAGGTGACACTGCACAGTTCTTAAAATAGCACGTGCCTCCTGGAAAAAGTGCGTAACTGGGGTGATTTACTCGAGGAAAACTACAGTTTGTTAGAGAAGGATACATGGTGTGTAGCTAGAAATAGGAGTAGAAGGACTAGGGAGTCAGAGAAAGAAGAAAGAGACACTAAAACCATCAATCAGCTGTTCAAAGAGAAGACAGGATGAAAATTCAGATCATTTCTAAATATTTGAAGTAGAGATTAAAGAAAGAAAAAATATAAAGCTTGCTTATGCAAGACTTGTGAGACAGATAAAAATAGCTCTGTGACAGGCAGGAATGTCAACCTTTGGGCAACACTGATGCAGACAGTTAGGAGTAAAACAATGCTGGGCACAGAAAAGGCAGACACAAAAAGCTTCACTCCATGAGGCAGAAGACCAGAGGAGGAGTTCCTGCTTTAGTTTTCAGGACTGCAATAAAAGGTCAGACTGTCAGTCTTGTAGCCGAAAAGCAGAGTTACATGACAGCTCCAGTTCTCTACTCTCACTGAAACCTGAGGGTTGCATTCAGGGGACAATCTGGGTTATAGAACCCAACAGGACATTCAAAAGGCTTTCTGTCCCAGCCAGTGAAATCAGGTTATATCTTGGCTTTGCTGATACTTCTGAATGTCACAAAAGTCTACAGGACCCAGGACACTGCAGCTTGTCTCTCAAAGAGCTCTCCAAGTTCATCTGAAGCTGTCTCTCCCACAAAGCTCAGTGCAGCTCAGCTGGGGCACAGACACAGAGTCACAGCATCTCCTGACCCTCTCCTGACAGCTCAGCAGCAAACGCTTGCAAGGACACCAATTACATTCACCTGGTGACACTCCTCTAGGCATCCTAAATCTTCAGCAATGCAGTGCAATTAATTGTGAGGACACGCAGCACTGTAAAGACTGCTGACCTAGGAGAGATAAATGAAAGGCAGGAGTGTTTAAGAGGTATTTGTTGATGCCTTAGCTAAAACCGGAGAGAAGTCAGAGGATTTGCTTGACTATACATACTTCAAGATAAAATGCCTGGCTCTTTGAACAATATATTGTTAAGGTCTTTTATTATTCTGTGACAATTCAGAAACTCTTGGTCAAGAAGAGATTTGTGATATCAATAAATAACAAGGAAAATGAATATGTGGGTACAGCATTTTTTGCAACACCAACAGTTCAGACAAGGAAAACCCTGGGTGTGGTGTGAGTAGAAGGAGATTGCAGATTTGGTTTGATTATTCTCACACAGGTGTGGGACAGAAAAGGCAATCTACGTAATAATTTTTAATCCTGTTTTCTCATCAAAAGAAATCATATTATGTATGGAAGTGAAATAACTGCATGTGTCAGTTTGGAAGGGAAAAACTTTAAATAAGATTCACCAAGAAACAGAAATGAAAGAAAAATCTCTTTGCTCAGGAAAGTGGACATGATGTTTCCGGAAAAACTGTGTAGAAATTAATTTTGCTTCAGCAAGAGACAGTTATATAAGGTTATATAAGGATATAGACAGTGGTGCTATCTGAAGGAAGCATGTCCTCCATCACAGCCCAGATGAATATTTTTGCTTCTTTGACAAAATAATTGCTGTCCTCATGTCTGACAGCATGGATGTGAAAATGGCAGTAAGGAACAGGCCTATTGCTATAGGCCATTGCCTTTACCAGGACCTTGGAAATCATGGAGTTCTAGTGATGTTGCTGGAAGGAGAAAAGGTGACATATGGAGCAGCCACAGCAGAGTCAGATGCATGATCTGCCCAAGACTCCTTTCTCTGCAATCTCCAGGTGATATTTTAGGTCTCCATCTCCTTATTTCAAATAAGCAAGTTTTGCAAAGACTGTTTTAGCATACCTCAATTAATTGCCATGGTCAGAAGCAGAAATAGTGAATTCTTAATTCGTAGGCGAGCACTTACCATAGCCACGTAGGATTTTGTTTTTCCCAATACTGTTCTCCTCCTCACTGTTCAGGAAAGATTATTTTCTAGAACATGCTTATATTTGGGGCAATCCTGAGGGAATTAACTACAATGATTCTTTTGTCAAAAAAAAAAAAAAAATGAGAGATTGTGTTCTGTAGCACAGAAGTAGAATATTTTAAATGTTGAAGTCCTCAGTGAAAAACATATAATCATTTGCTATCCAAGAAACAGCACTGGGAAGCTGATGACTAACAACCAGTGTGTGTTGATTAACAGGGGCACATTTGGAATCCCAGCAGTTGTTCTCATTGGTTACCAGAAGTGAGGGTAAAGAAGAAGCAGAGTGCTGTCGTGGGACTCATTACTTTGTACAACATCTCTACAGCACACTAAGCCCTGAGCCCTACTAAACATGGAACATCTTTGGAAGTTTGGCCCTTGGTTACTGGTGAGATGAAAAAAAATCAACATGAAATCATCTGTGGAGACATTCAGAGAGTGGGAGTGCCAGTGGTGTGAGGAAGCACCTGTGCCCAAATCTGCTCTTGGACTCTTCTGATGATTTCCACTGTTCCTCAGCTTTCTTTCCATGTACAAACCTCCCCAAAACTACCAGTGATACTCCCCTCTGTCCACAGGCCATGCAGATAATTTTCCTCCAAATAGGCAGGTTTTGACTGACAATTACGCTAGGATCCTTATGGTCCTCCAGAAAAAATGGTGTACAATATGTTGGACACATCCAGCCTACACTAAGCTCCACCAATTTCAATTTTTCAGACTGTATTTATCTACTGGTTATTTATTCCCAGGTCTTTTTCAGTTTACTGAAAATATTATTTGAAATATATCAATTTTTCTCCTCGACGAGATCATTCTTGAGTTTTAATTCTTTTCCTCTGACACCACTTGATGAAACCAAGATTTTCCAAGTGCTTGGTTTCAATTACTTATTTGTAGCGCAGAAGTAAGAGAGATTTCCAGCATTGTAGTTATGTATTATAAAGAGTAATAAATTAGAAACTGCAGGATGCTTGAGAATGAAGAGTGAGGTGAGCGATTCCAATAAAATTTCATTTTAAATTGCCATTTACTTTTGGCTCTTCAGGTTTACTCCTAAACACCTGTGGCCTGAATAAAGTTTTATTCTGGCCAGAGACACCTTCAGAATGAACCTACAATAATTTCTTTTTATTCCTACTGACTTTTTTTTTCTGACACACACTTCTGAAAATGTTAATATTAGCTTGTTTTCATACTGGATCTGAATTCCTCATTGTCTTTACCTGACTTCATGTATATATGCAATCTCTTCCATATGATTAACATGAATTTGATAAGGAATGGATCACAGCAGAAAACTGTAATGATACAGAAAAAAAATTTTAAAAAAATAAAAAAGAAACAAACAAACACCACACGTTTCCTGCCAAGGGGAATTCATATGAAGCTCACTCATCTTCTACCTACTTTGCTCCCATAAACAAGAGCACAAATTAATTTTTTATTAGAAATCATTCCATTCATTTCATTGAGGTTGTTTATTTGAAATTTGCATATGAGAGTGTGTTCAAAGTGACAGAACAAAAAAAATAAGTTCCATTAAAAGCTGTCATCTTTACCATCCTCAAAGTAATAAGAATTTGATGTGATTTCATCCACTTCAGTTACTTTTTTAGTACTCAGTGGGTTTTCTTAATTAAAAAAAAGAAAAAAAAAAGAAAAAGAAAACCCAAAAGAAAAACAAACAATGCAAGAAATCTCACAGCTGAGACTTAGCTTGCTGCAGCTTGCTCAGCATCCGACATGTGGCAGGGATGTGGTACAAAATACTTAATTGGAGTGCTGACATGAGTTACATGCCTATGACTAGAATTCTGCTGCCATCAAGAGCATTTTTCTTTTATAGCAGATCACAGACATCGGTAATTGGATTATTGTCATGGTGAATTTTCACTGAAACAATAACTTCAGTTCCCTCTATACAGAAAAGTCTCTAAATGACAAATTACACTTTACTTACTCTTTTTGTAGCGAAGTAGGTCAGTGTATTTTATTCTAATATTGATGTTGCTGGCCACTTCTTGCAGAAAAGGTTCAGAGGGTTGACTGCAGAGAGGCTCATTACCACAATGAGTGGCAAAATTGCCTGTGCTCTTTTTTTAAAGGCATTTTTGCAGCCTCATTTTTCCTTTTAAAAAAGAAATTTCACATATAAAGGCAATATTACTGTATAAATTAACAAAATCAAATCAGAACAAATTTGTTTTATTCTGTCCTGACTGTCTGTGACTCACGGGAATTACTTACAGCTTTGTTATAGTTGTGTAGAGAAAACTGAGAGGATGCAGAACAATCTCTTCCAAAGCATTGGAAACAAACTCCAGAGCCTGAGAAAACAGACAGCTCACCTCACTCCTGCTGTGTAAACTTCATCTGTACATTTGTACATTGCAAAGTCAGCTAATTACCTTAAAAACATGTGACATAGCTCTCACTGAATGCTGTAGCAGTCTAAAATCAGAGCAATTTTTATGAGGATTTTATAAACAAACACAGTGGATGTCTGCCCTTAGGTATGACAAAATCATGGCAACACTCAAACAGCACCTTTAGTCAAGAGACTACTCCTAAGGTTGCTCACCTATCAGGGAGAAGAAAAGACTAGACAGCAACAATAAAAGATGCTACAGGTTTTATTTCTAGACATCGAAAAACTGAGATATAGAGGAGGAAAGGAATTCACTGAACCACTCATCTTCTGGTGGAGCTGGAACAAAGTCTGGTATTCTGGCTATCCACATAAAGTCTTACCTACCAAGCTGCTCAGAGTTACATCCATCCTCTAATTGAATTAATTGTTCTTGAATATTTTAGTAAACATGAGGATATAGAAGAAAGCTATCAATTTAAAACTCAAACAAATTTGAAATTTTGATGATGTTACCTGAATTCTGTCCCTTACTCATCTTTTAGCTAAAGGTTTTCATCCACATGTCCTTTTCTCAGCACCAGAAAAATCGAGAAAAGCAGCCACTCTTCCTGGTATTTTTCAAATGGTAAACACATCTAACTTGAGTGATGATTGTTTTTCTAATGGTGGATGTTCTTTCAGCCCAAATAACAGAACAACAAGACTGCCACACCTGGGAAGGGATCGTCCAGATCTGCTCTGCACCGGGGCAGCCTCAGCTTGAATATTGTGTACAGTCCCGGGCACCACAATAAAAGAAAGATATTAAACTATTGGAGATTGTCCAAAGGAGAGCCAGGAGGGTGGTGAAGGGCCTTGAGGAGAAGCCAAATGAAGAGTGGCTGAAGGCATTTGGTTTGTTCAGGCTGGAGAAGAGGAGGCTGAGGGGAGACCTCACTGCAGTTCCAACTTCCTTGTGAGGGGAAGAGAAGGGACAGACACTGATCTCTGCTCTGTGGTGACAGTGGCAGGACCTGAGGGAATGGCCTGAAGTTGTGCCAGTTGTGCCAGGTAGGTTTTGGATATCAGAAAAAGGTTCTTCACCCAGAGGGTAGCTGGGCACTGGAACAGCTCCCCAGGGCAATGGTCACAGCACCAAGCCTGATGGAGTTCAAGCAGCATTTGGACAATGCTCTCAAGCACATGGTGTAATGCTTGGAGTGTCCTGTGTAGAACCAGGAGCTGGACTCAATCCTTCCAACTCAGAATATTCGATGATGCTATGACCCATCACCATGTCTTATATTAGTATTAAAGGAACATTAATGGGAATGTTCCCATAACATTCAGCTGTTTGTGGTCTGATGTCCTTCAAGTATATTTTTCTGGAATCTGACTGTTCCAGAAATTCAGTTTCAGAAGTTCAGACATTTCTATCAGAGCCAGGCTTGTATCCAGAGCTTCTGAAAAAATGGATTTTGTGTCAAGTTAATGAGAGAAATGTGACTGGGAGGGAGACCACGTATCTGTAAATACATTGTTATCTGGTAATATTGAGATGTTCCTAGCTCCATTTCAAAGGTCATCTTTCTGAATATAGGTCACAGTACTGATGTCTATAATACAATAACAGTGAGCTGGAATAAAAATAATGTAGCCAAATAAATTGTACCGCTCCAACAAAGGGCTTTGAGTAACAGGTACAAAAAATAGATCAGGCTGAAAGATCATGTCGCAGAAGCTTGTAAAAGCTTAGGCCACCCTAAGCAATAATACGTATTAAGGTGTATTGCACCAGTGATAAGGTGAAAGTTTTGCAGAATGCTAAATGAAAAATAAGAAACAAAAGCAAAACACATGTGGAACAAAATAGAGGAGAATGCAGCACAGAGGTCAGACATAAAATTTCAAAATCACCCAGGAAAATGATGAAAGCAAATGGTTGTACAGTCTGTGACCGATATCAAATGGTATCTGTGGAAGGGAAAATAAGGAATTTGGAGAATAAACTAAGCAATGGGATTCAGAACAGCACAAATATGCAGACAAATTGGACCAGATGGCTCTTTTCTGTTTCTGTCATAACTTATGTTCTTGGAACCTGCAGAGCCTAAAACTCATTTTGGAGACAAAAATTCGCCCTGTCTCAACTGAGAGTCTTTGATGCTTGTGGCTTTATTTGTTCCATTTCCTATCCCCAGTAATTACAGACCATAAAGACACATCTCACCTTATGGCCTGTGTGGTGGGAGGAATTGACTTACAGAGATAATCATTTCAAATGTAAAATGACAATAAAGAAAGGACTAGCCTGGATGTACAAGCTCAAGCCAGAACAAGAAGTCTTGCATAAATAAACACACAGTGGCATCACCCCTGGATGACATGCCTGTTCCCAACGTGGATGGCATTTTCCAACTGGTTACAGTAGATACTGCTGTAATTATTGTGTTTGATGGGAGCATCGACAACCAGTGATCATACTGAGTTTTCACAGCTCACTGAACAGCTCTGAAATACATTTGAGTCAGTGACCTGAAATATTCTATAGATCCTCACCTGGGGAGAAGCTGTGGACATGTCACTACCATGGGGTACATATATCTTAGATGTCAGGTATATTCAGCTAAATTTTTTCCTATTTTGGTTCAGAAAAATAGCACAGGTCATCATCAAAGCTCTGAGGTTGCCTCCTACGGGTTAAAAAGGACCCTTTTAGCCATATGCCTCTTGAAATTTTTCTGCATTTTGCTCAGTGCAAAAACATTTCCTGCAATTATGAATTAGAAGCTTCATATGGACATTAGCAAAATTCTTTGGAAGCACAGGACAAGCATATAGCTACTAACTGTGCTATCGCTTAAAGTTATTGCCAATTTCTAAAAAAACCAAGTGGTTTGGTGACACTTTTTCCCAGATGCCAAATATCAAATTCAGCAGAGAAAAAGTTTCCCCTGTGAGAAAATCATTAATATAAAAATTGTCATGTGTGCTTCCCTGGGCTCACATGAGCTCTTTTACCTGTTTCCTCTGTGTGAAGGAGAAGAACATTCTTCTGCTAGGGTGGAGAAAGGTGGGCAGGAAAGAGCCCACCTATGCAATACCATGGTCTTTTTGCAATGGGAAAAAAATGTTATGAAAGTAAAGTATGTGCCTGTGTGCCATCCAAACTTGTCAAGCTTGAATCCCAATTGCACAGCCAACTGGCTCCTGTGCATGCTAAGAACATCCTGCCAGAATCCAGGGGTTTTGGCATCTAGATGTTGTAGTGGCATCTCTGTGGATATGGTTTACTGACGTGTAATAGGTACTACCATTTAGGACAGTGCTCTATATCCTCACTGCTACACTGAGATACCTAATAGTGGATTACAGCATGTAATAACTAAATCCTATCGTACTTCAGACTGCTCTGTGAGATGTCTTAAATAAAAAAGTAGATGAGTTTATTCTGTTAAGCAGGTGCATCTATAATTCTGTCTGAGGAAGATCACAAACAACAATTAGAAGAAGAAATATGAGGATGAGGGAAAGCTGTTAGAATACATATTCTCATATCTTAAATGAATACAGTCCTGGCAATCGCCCGTTGAGTAAAACCTTTTCCATGAGTCCAGAATTTGGTGGATGGGTTGAGAGCATGTACAGTCTGAAGACTTTTCATCAGGAACAAGCTCAATTTGCTCATGACTATTTAAAACTAGAATTTGTATAATGAAATAGCAGGGGTTGGGAAAAAGGGAAATAAATTGCATGTGTAAGCAAATACGTGTGTGTGTGTGTGTGTGTGTGTGTGTGTGTGTGTGTGTGTGTCCTTAATGGTTGGTATTACTCTATTAAATTATCACTTGTAAAATTATTCCTGTATTCAAAGACACCTTTGAGAAAAAACCTAAAAAATATCATAAATTCATTTATGAAATGAGTGAAAACAGATGAGCATTTTGCAAATTTTGCTTTTCATTTTTCCATAATACTATTAGCAACTGTAATCAAAAGGGCTGAAGAACATGGGCTCCATTTTATCATTATTTTCCACTAGGACATTCCCCTTGTAAGAGAAAATGACACTTTTCACATTCTACACTCTAGCTGCAAAGCAATCTTTAATTGGTACTTATGCACTATCAAAACTGATATGACACCTTATGAGCAGCAGGCATTATGCCATCTAGACAGATGGGTATGAGCATAGGTTCAAGGCATGCCAGAGAACAATGTGTGCATCAGGGTTGTGTGGAACAGCCAGACTCCTCCCCAGAGATCCTGAAAGGGCAGTCTGTGCAGATTATCAGCACTTTTGTGAGGTTGGAGTATGCTATCACCATTCCAGTGTGACCTGCATTAACAATGAAAATGCAAAAAATATATTTTGAAGCCATTTTAAGTGAGGTTTTTGCTATCTGAATTAATGTTGAGGGGAGAAAAAATATATTTTCCCCTTTTGGCACTTTGCTGGAACCTCTCAATTAGTCTTATCCAAAATGTTTCAGCAGTGCTGCCGAGTTTCCTGCCAAAAACCAATGTGTGACCTTCTATTAGCTTGTATACCCTGAATACTCTTTTAGTGTCATGGGTGTTATTTATGTTTTGCACAATGGTAGACTCTATTTAATCTGTTACTCAAAGTAAATTGGGATGAAAAATTACCTTCTTTGTTTGTCACTAAATAGTTCGCAATTAACACTGAACTCCAAATGAGGAAATAATGTGTCTCTTTGAGGAAACCATATGCTTTGTGCTTTAAAGTAGTTGTGGTAATATTGGTAGAATAGTTAATGTACAACGAATGCCATCTGCTGACTAATACAGAGTATTTACAAAGGCAAATAGTCCAGATAACTGCTCTTCTTAAATGACTGTACAACCTAATATGATATTGTTTGGACAATTATCTGAATCTAGACCAATGTTTTCATTTCTTCTTCCCTTTCTGTAGCTGTTGTTATGTAGAATGCTATGCAGAGCTCCACTGATGGTTTGTAAGAAACAATCCAGTCCCTCAGTGGAAAAGTAAAAATAATGGAGAACATCACACAGAAATTCTGGCATATTCAAAATGGGCCTGCAGTCTTCAATGTGGTGGGCAGAAAGCTGTGTTGGGAGACTGATGAAAGAAGATACTGAGCTCTGCTTACTCAGTGCAGTATGCATGGAAAGCAGGCACCAGCAGCACAGCAAGGACGTGGGGTAAGTTAGCAATGTTGTCCAGGCATCAGGGTATTCTTCCTGAAAAAAATAAATAGAATTCATTGGCTGGCACACTGCCTGGAATTTCACTGACAGAAGATATTGCTGCCTGATGTTTGCTTTCCACTTTGTTCAGAGTTGCAGGACTTTGCATATATTGAGGACTGCATAAAAAATATTGGAATCCATCACTGCTTTCTTACTCTGCCAGGCACAGCTTGCTTTCCTTTGGTATTTGATCTTATCAGACAAAACCAGAATAACATCTATGAGTTTATAAATACTCTTAAATTATTTCTACCGATGGGCAAAGGTTATGCAACAATATATGAGAAATAACTGAAGATGAACCAGAGTTGCTTGTCATCTGCTTTGCTATGGCCTGTAAATCATTTTGTTGAAATGCACATTGTATCCCAGACTCAATGAAGCAAGATGCCTTTCTGCTGGTTTGTCTCTCTCCAAATCATGCTGAACTCATTTATCTCCTATTATGTCAGCAATAAAGGATGACAGGTAAATACAAGCACTTTGGGTAGGTAGATTGTGCTATCAATCCCTCTGTGTGTTTTGCCTGCAAACAAGCCATACTCTTGAAGACATTTAAAGCCACGTATTTTTACACAGGGAAAAATTGCCTATTTGCTGCTTCAGGAAGATCCCTGGGATATTATATAGGTAGAAGCTCCCTGTTCAAAAGTCTGAGTTCCTACTCCAGAGAGAGAGACTCCTGGTACCAAGCAACTGCAGGGCTCCCAGTGTCTTTCCCTGAAAGTCAAGAGCTCACATATTATTTATCTATTCCAAAGACTTGTGTTACACCTTGAATCAGCAGATTTTGAGAGGTTCCAGGCTGGGGACTTTCACAAAGAACACATTGCAGTGTCATCTTTCGAAAGTCACCAAATGGTAGTACATGAAACTAAAACAATCTCCCACATAAATGCCCTGTCCATTCCTGTCAATATTTTCCTGTATAATTGTATAAATATCATAGCAATAACAAAAAAATAGATTTATGATATCCATTAATAAGAATTTATAGCTATCTTCCAAGTTCTCCATAGCACTCATTCCTCTGTATCTTTTGTTCACAAAGGAATTCAGGATTGACATCTCTGCAAAGACAGAATCATGTCCCTCAGTTTTACAGCATTCAAAATTTTTACTTTAAGTGGGGTGAATAGAATATTGACAGCAACTTCAATTCTGAAGTTTCTATTTTATGGCATACTTATGAAGAAGAGAGCCTCACAGCAATCTTTACCTCTGCCCTCCCAGGTCCAGTTTAGACCATTGTGGTGAGTTGATCCCAGCCAGCAACTGAGCATTCATAGCTACTCACTCACTTGGCCTCCTCTACAGGGCATGGAGGAACGGGAACAAACGAATGAATTGGCTTTTGATTTCACAAGAAGTAAATCAATTTGGGCTTTGAAGTCAAAATCAATCTCTGCCTCAAATTCATTTCTGTGTAGGCTGCTGTTTTGTGACAAAAGCACCAAAATAAATTCTAAGATTCAGCCCTACAGGTATAAAGTAGAAATTAGTAGGATTTTTGCAAAGGTCAAACAAAATATATATCTTAGCTTCATCAGTTAATAGCCTCTATTCCCAATGCTACATCTAAGGAGCGAAATAGATGTCTCCAGAGAGTGTCCAAAAAATGTAGGTAATACCTTGACACACAGGAGTCCTGAGTCATCCTAAAGACCCCCTTTTCCTCTCAAGTGACCACGACTCAAGCGAGGCTCCCAAGTTAGGTAGCTAAGTATAGATAGATTCTAATGAAAGTTGTACTCCATTTCCTCCCCCTTTCATTTTAACCTGATCAAACCCTTTGGCAGCTCTGTACTCCCATCTGCGATCTTTTGTGTTAGAACTCATTTGAAAAACTGTCCCTGGAGCCCAAGACAGGTCATGAGTCATGAAATTGAGTTATGAAATTGATTCGCCAAAGCTAAAACTGTTCCACAAAACCACACTGTGATATTGCTAAGTATCTGTTATACAAACATGTTTACATTGTTACTGAATATTTTGACAATTCCATGTCAATCCAATAGATTTACAGTCTTGAAACACTCAACAGCATCCAGTTTTAGGAAAGAAATTAACATCAACGAACAAACTGATATTTTCAAATGTATTAATGCTTTTAATTCCGTTTCATTAGCTTAAAATTAACACCATGCATTACAGAGTTTTAAAGTACCAACAATCCTGATCACTGGTGTGCAATGACATTGTCATTCTAAAATTTTGCCCCAGCCAAGAGATTTGCTTTTTTCTCTGTTGGTGACTGAAGGGAGAACTAGTCTCAGTATAGAAAAATTGCCTGGTTTTGAATTGACTTTGAAGTTATCCACAACCTGTTTCAGAATAGGTTTATATACAATATGATCTTAGTTACAGTGGAGTAATTATAGAGATTTTCTACTGCCTGTGTCAATATCTACCCATCTATACACACTAATAAAACTAATATCAGAATCTGGACCCTAAAATCTGTTTTTGCAGCATCACGTTTCTCTCTTTTGAAAACAGTTTTCAGCCCTTTGAAGACTTCAGAGGGATGGGACTCCATTGGTTTCTCCCCAGCATTTCTTTGAAGTGCTGTAGGTTTGACACTGTTTCCAGGGAAGAGTTTAAACACTGTAAAAAAGACACACAATCTTTCCATTTGTCCATTCAAGGTCCTTTGCCATATCTTGCATAGTTCGCTGGGGTTTTTGCATAACAATACCGATGATTTAAAAACCATATATGTTTTGAAGAGAGGAAAAGAATAGGGGGGCAGCAAGGGACAGGGAGGAGAAGTTTAGTCTAGATAATGGTGGGCCAGTAAACTCCAGTTAGACAATGTCTTTTCTGCTCTCACTCCCCACAACCTGTGATTTTTCAGGAGGTTTTTTCCCCTGTTGGTGATGGGAAATTTATTTGTGGTTCCAGTAGCCCTGAGGCTGAGCTCCACCCTAATGGTGATAGCTTCTTTCCCCTGAACAGTGTCAGGCACTCAAAGAGTAGCAAAGGATTTGAATATTTGGCCAGTTATTGGTACCAATTAATATTTAGAGAGATCCATAAAGTTTGAGGTGCATCGTGTGTATCAAGCACAACTTTACAGAGCAACAGAGAGCTGGAGAGAAATCTGTAAATGTATATGCGCTTAATGGAAAATCTTCCTGTTTCAGTCATTGAAAAATTCTAATTGGTTTCCACGGGGCCTAGGATTCACTCTAAGGCTTCTCCTTTAAAGAAAAATTGATGAAGAAAATATCAGTTCAGCGACAGCTGGAGCAGTACTGTGGCTTTAACATCAAAGCTCAGTCAGCTTCATTCTCCCTGTCCCTCAGGTTGGGTTGGTTCTCTCACACTTTCCTTCTCTCCTTCAGGGAACATTGACAGCTTTCTTGCCTATCTTCCATTGGGAACAGGAAGCATAAATTATTTCTTCATTCTTGCTTTATTCTTCTTTATATCCTCCTCTATTGTTCTCTGAGGAGTTTTAAGCCATTTAATTTCTGTATGCCCAGGTGTACCAACCAAATGGTGTACTTTCCAACTGTGTTTCATCCATCTACATCACTGCTATTAAACATCATCCTTCTGATTAGCTATATTCATTAAGTTTGGCTCTCACCCATGTGGAAAAGTTTGTCATCTGTGTTCTGTATTGTATACAGGCTAAGACTTTCCCAGACCATATTCCTGGAGTCCATTTCTCTTGTATTCCTTTGTACTCTACAAAGTTAACTGAATTTCAGCAGCAGTTTTTCTTCTATCATAAAACTGTTTCACACATCCCAATCCGTCTCAGACATATGATTTTCTTAGCAGCATAAGCTCACACAAGGTTGTTTTACATTGCTTTTCAGGTATGTCAGAGGGAGGTCAAAAGGGACTACTTGTGCTGTCATGAGAAAAAATTCCTTTCAGGTGAGGGTGTCGTGCTGCACTGAAAAGTGAAAATTTGCAGAGCTGAGTCAGAAGCCCTGCCAAAAATTTGTCAAAACAGAAAAATGGACAGCCCTAAGTGTACAGTTGCTGTTGAAAGAGAGTGTCTGTGTTAGACAAATAGTATTTTGATATGTGATTCTTACTTTTTTAATTAGATCTCCCTCTCTGGATCCTTAGAATATTTTAGCAATATGTTCATGTGCTATTTTGTCAGCTCCTTCCACAAGATTAGATTAACTTCAGTTTTCTCTCCATCCCCTTTTCCTATACTCCCATATAGTAAATTGCCTTTGAAAATCTAACATTTATTGAGCCATGTTTTAGTGTTGCTTTAAACTATCACAAATTGTGGCTATTCTTGTAAGCTTCTGAATTTGTCTTAGTTAGCATCCTAGGTAATTTCAACAGCACACAAGGTCTTAAAAGAGAACCATTCCAGCTACAGTCATCAAAGAAACAAATGAGGACAGAAGGAAGCTGAGGAAAGTTTTAAGGATATTTACGCATAGATCAAAAAAGCATCTTCCAAAACAAATCTGAAAAAAAGAAGACTCTGAAGTATAACTTTAGGGAAAAGACTAATTACGTGATGCCATGCACACATCTGAAATGTTAACTGAAAAATGCATGCAGTTTAGGGTATTTTTTCAGACAAATTGATGGAAGTATGTTAAATGAATAGAGTTTGGGTTCAACTGTCCTCAGCTGGAGATAAACTCCAAACATGCCTCTTCCCATTCTGAAGCAAGATGGGATACAAGCTTGCATCCAATCTCACAAGGTGTTTATTTAACCTCGCTGATGAAAACATGGACCATGATTAACAGCTTTGTCTTCAAAACACATCACTAAACACTGTCCTGCAAGAGCTTTCAGTGCGAAAGCTCCAAGTTGTTCAGCTGCTTTCAACTCAGAGCAAATGAGGCAAAGTCTGTATCAATAAAAAGACTCTGCCTTCATTAATCACACTGTCCAGCTCCTATTTTTCAGTGGCAACATCTATGTACCAGCCAACACAGAATCTAGCTGTACCATATTAAGAAGAAAACTCCAAACCCATGCAAGAGTAGGTAGGGGCACTCATGGATACTGACCTCATTTCACTATTTTTGAAAAATGCACTGCTATATTTTAAAAAAAAACAATGCCTAAAGATGAAGGCTTGGGTTGCACCTCTTTCTGCTAAAGAATGACTCCAGGATAGGAATTCCTTTTTCTCACCTGACATAATATCTCAACAATATTAGCAGCAGACACCTGCAGACTGTGTCTCAAAAGTGACCTAGAAATCTGTCTCTTTCAAAAATATCCCTCATTTCTAGGTAGTTCGCAGTGCCTTGATTTTATTCTGCTGATTTTGTTGGGGCAAATTCTCGTAGCATGAAAAACATGAGCAAATGCTGAATGAAAATTATGTACTGAGTGGATAAGGCAGAGACTGAGACCCATTTAGTGGTGATATTTTCTCATTCCCATTGAAATTGGGATTTTCCTTGATCAGTGATACAACTGATACCTGTGAAGAATATAAGGTTCACAGTGTTGTGAGCAAGAGCAAAATCAGCAGCTCTTGTAACACCCATAATGCAAGAAACCCAGTTAAATTATTTTGATAGCTCAAGCAAGAATGTTGGATTTACCAAGCCAAATTTAATTCAGTGTTTATTTGTTTGAATTGAGAAGTTATAAATCATTGCTTTGGCAACCATCCCAGATAGCAATAGGTTATGAGTATTAAAAGAGGATTAGATTATAAACTCTTTTTAAAAAACAAAGTATTTTCCTAATGTCTCAAAAATTCCAGCTAGTAGAGTCCAAAATATTTGGAATTTCCAAGCAACATTACAGTAAGTTAACAACCTTTGTATCATACGTAACCTTCCTTACAAGTGACCAATTTTGTAGGTATTTATCCAAGTGGATATTCATCTTAGAGTACAAATTGAAACAGATGTCATTGAACAAATACAATTTTATTTTCTAGCATGTTCACAGCAGCAAGCTTGAGAAAAGGCAACAATTCTAAAATCAGAAGCACGGTGTTTGCTGGTACATTCACCAGGTATTCTGAGAGTCTATTCATACTGTCTTGATTGAGCTAAAATCACTAATCTTCCACCAGCAGACACAAATATGAGTAATGCCTCTGAGACCGACAAGGGGAAGAGTTAATATAAAGGTCAGATAACAAAGAGCAAGGCACCACCTTGAATGCAAAGTAAAAAAATCAAATTGCATCTTTCTTGACTTCAAAATGAATCCATCAAGGAAAGTAATGGTATAATTCCCAAGAGCAACATGCAAATCAGGAGATTAATCTCTAGCAAAATGTTTTATGTTATGGAAACCCACAAATAGATTTGATTCAGTGACAGTAAATCAAACACGTTGGATAGTTCTGTTTGACTGATGAGTATACATGCCACTGGCAGCAGGGCGATGACATACACAGGATCGCAATAAAATACGCTCACTGGCAGTTCTGCAGCCATTGCTCAGTGACACTAAAGTGGAAAAAAGAAAAAGAAAGCTTCAGGCAAAAACACAATCCAGATAATAAGAATATATTTTTCTTTTTCTGCTTTTTCCATGCTACTCTTTTCTGCTGATGAGGGAATTAACAGCTTATAAAGTTGGGTGAAGGGAAGAATATTAAAATCTGTCTACAAGGCTTTTTTGTTGTTATTGTTTTGTGCTATTACTGATTTTCTGCAGCTAAGGCAAACCTCCATAATAACTTTGGTACATTATCTGCAAGTCTTTTCTCATCCATACGCTGCTCTCAAGCTCCACTGTATCTGATGCCCACCTTCTCACTCCCTATTAAATCAGTGGTTAAGGTAGAAAGGGGGCTGCCATTAGTGATATTTACTGTCACTGGAGAAGGAGAGGCAATTGCCAGGGACGTTCAGAAGAAGATGAGGCTGCTCTGAATCACATTCTGGTGTAGTTTGTGTCTTTCCATATGTGCAGCCTAGGGAGGCTGAAGCCAGGTTGTTCCACATTACATCAGTCTAATTGCTTGGCTCACCAGCACCAAGGTCTCCCAACTACCAGGCTCTTTCAGCATGTCAGAGTTCACAACTAAACAACAGAAACATCTGTTCCACTACAGCCACAACAGCTACAGCAGAGCCTACTGGTGTCTGCATGGCTTGAGGAGTGCTTTGGATATGCTCTGGAAAGTATAACTTCAGACCTTTAGACAAAACAAGAGACATTATATTTATATATATATTTGTTGTTTAGTTTGGGGGAAAAAAAAAGAGCAAACATGAAGTATTAGTAATAAACAGCCTGACCTTTTAATAAGGCTGAGAGGTCTGGAGAAGAAGGTGGATAAGTCCAAACTCCACAACTTTCTGGATAAACAAAGGGTCCAGAGCAGTGAAAAAGAGCTCCAGACCCGATTATCTGGTCATTAGCCATGTGAGTCACATCAAGTTTGTGCTGGCTCCCACTCAGCCTTCTCAGCATCTGTTATGGGTACAGATGGAAGCCTGTGAGCTTCCAGAGACAGAGCAGAGGCTGTTTCCTATGGCAAGGATCAAGCTACTTGGCTTCCCAAGAGACACTGGTGCTGAAGATGCTGCCAAGTAACAGTCCAGCAAAACTTCCAGTGTGGCAACCAGGTAGGATGTTATTCACTGGTGATTCAAAGGTTCTGCTCATCTCCAGACTAGGCTTGTTAATNGGATTGCTTTCTAGACTATTCTCCTTTGTTCTCCCCTTGAGTTGTTCCCCATTGGTTGATAAAAATTTTGTATCCTCCCCTCTTATGTATCATTGGTTGGTGCCCCTGTCCCTCTTCCCTACGGCTTCCCCGGTTGGCCTGCGTGCCAGACCGCCCCCTCTCTCCTACCCCATATAATCCCATGTCCCTGGCTGGTTCGGGGGACTGCTGGAGCTGAGAGCAGAAGAGCTGGAGCTGGCAGAGGCTGAAATCACTTAAGCCGCTCCACCGCCGCACCCAGCATGCAGCCTCCGGATCTCCGGACCCCGCGCCCGTCCCTGCCTTCCCGCCCTGGCTCTCCTTCCCCGGACCTTCCCCGGATGATCCTACAATAAACCTCTGGAGAACCGCAGACTGCGTGCTGAGCGTCCTTCACTGCCCGTGCCTCCTTGCATGCCGCTGGACTCCACCGCTGGGGCGAACATCCCCCGGCCGAGGGACAATGAGTGCTCTCTACAGTTAATGAGTAGATTAACTGATGTTCCTGGGGATCCTGTTTTTCCTTACTATCACGACTCCATACCAGCCCGCTTTGTCATTCCCAAGGGTTCAGATCAGGGACATACTGGGATTACCTGGTAAGATTTTGGCAGCTAGAGTTCTTCAGGTGTTGCCTGTGAGACAAAACCAGAGACTAGCTTTTGCTGGACACACAGTTCCAGCCAACTCCAAGGGACCCCCCACAGGAAACAGCTGAACTCATCAGAAAGGACAGGGAGGAGGTGCTCCAGGCTCCAGAGCAGGGGTTCCCCTGCAGCCTGAGGAGGACTATGGTGGAGCAGGTGTGACACTGCAGCCTCTGAAGAGCCCATGCTGCAGCAGGTGGATGTGTTCTGAAGGAAGCTGTAGCCTCTGGAGAGCTCACACCTGAGCAGAGACCTGGCAGAAACTGTGGCCTCTGCAGAAGAGTCCACATAGGAGTAGGTTTTCTGGACCTGTGGCCTTTGGGGGGCCCATATTAAAGCAATCCATTCCTGAAGGATGGCACTCCTTGAAAAGGACCCACACTGGAGCAATTCTTCAAGAACTGCAGCCTTTGGGAAGGAGCCACATTGGAGCAGTTCATAAAGAAACCTATGCCATGGGAGGGACCCCACACTGGAGGAAGGGAAAAGTGTGAGGAAGTATTAACAACAAAGATGAGGTGTTGTGGACTGACTGCAATTCCCATTCTCCATCACAATGCTCACAAATAGAGAAGGTAGAAGAGTCAGGAAGGAAGGAGTTGAATCTGGGGAGACTGGGGTTCATGGAGGGAAGATGTTTCAGTTTTTCTCTTTGTTTCTCATAACCCTACTCTATTTTTAATTGCCAATAAATTAAATTAATCTTTCTCAATTCAAGTCTGTTTTACCCATGAGAAAGCAATCTCCTCATGAACTTTTTATTTTCTGCTGCAGAGGGGTGAGAGAGCATTGATGGGAATGTGGCAGTCAGCCAAGTTTAACTCACCATAGTGTGGTCACCTCATTCAGCTATCAAGACCAGATAAAGAGAAAAGCACTGGCTTTAACTCAGAATAGTCCTGAGGAAAGAAAGCAGTGAGTTGTGTTCTTTTCCCTAACAGAGTCAGCGGTCAGGTTGGTTGCAGCTCCCAGACTCTACAGGGAAGAGAGATCAGTAATTGGGAATGTTATAGAGAAGCTGTCTTGAATGTTCAAAAACCTTTCTAGTTGTGCTTATTTTAAAGTTTGGTAAGCAATAAGAAGCTTCGTGCCCAAACAATACTGCTGTCCAGAAGTATATTTTGATGAGAGAAGCTACAGTAGGACTGCAGACATACAAGGCAGCCTATGGTTTGTTAACAGGGTAACTTGTACTGCATTAATGTCTTCAATTAGTACAAGGCTAGATGAGGCGAGAATGAGATTTTACAACCTCATGTTCTCATGAAATATCGGTGAGGTCAGGGTTTGCTGATGACCAATTTTTTAAGATATTTACAAGATCTAACTTTGATAATTATAAAGTATAATTGTCTACTAATTTAGAAACAATGTTAATTGAAATGCAAGTAAAAAGAGGAGTAGTCTGAGATATGTGAAAGTATTCATGTTTTACAAGATGAAAGCAGATCAAAACATTTAAGTCCTCCAAACCTCCTTAGAAAGACCACTTCTGGAAGACAATGGAGAAAGCACAAAATAACACCTTAACTCAGGTTACCTTCCAGCTCAGAACAACTCGTCTAAGTCTCCATCTTTAACTAGATAATCTTTGCATAATCTTGTCCAGTTTAGTGCCACCAGGGATTCCCTTATGATTTTTATTTTCAATTTCTCCAATTTACCCCAACTGTAATTTTAGTGCCTCTGCCAGGAATCTCAGATATACAAGAGTTTGCTGGTAAAAGCAGTAAGAACTTGCTAGCCATAACATTTATTTGAGCTTTTGAGCATGTAAGCACTGCTTTAAAAGTGCCAGGCAAATCTTTGTTCGATTTGGGCGATTTTTGGGCACAGCTGTGAGTCCTAATCTGAGCTGGAGGTAAGCAGGACAAATGTCTCCCTGCCATATTGTTTAAAGACCAGTTCAGTGAGCAGGTGCTTGATGGTGTGAGCCAGCTGAAGGACACTGCCCTGTCCCTCCCACGCTGCTGGAGCACAGGAGAAAGAGAAGAGATAATCTGCATGTGAGGGCTGGTTAGATCCATATGTCCTGACTGCCCTGGGGAGGAAAGAATTCATTTAGGACAGCAGATACAGATCCAGAGTGAGAACAGAAAATTAAAACAGCCTCCTTTTTTTTCCAAACACTGTTAGCAAAGTTTCTTCTTTTGTTTAAGTGCCAAGGCAAGAGATCATTGCTGGGTGAGCTGTGTACATTCTCTAGCTGTATTCAGCCACTCATAGCCTGCTCTCCACTCCAGCTCCTCAGGATAATGTTATTACAATCATGTAGCTGCCATAACTGTGAGCCTTTATCTTTCCTCTCTAACAAAGGCTGTCCCAAGGGCAACCAGCAGCATTCCCCACTCCACCCCCCATCTGCAGCTGTCCACACAAGGGCTTCTATGCCTGGGGTAGATGGTGGGCAGCCTTGTGCATCTGTGCCTGGCAGCTCACTAACCTACCAGGAAATTGCGGGAACACCCTCCCTGGGCTACATTTCAGCCTGCACCCTTGCCCAGAGCCGTGAAAGAGCATGCACAGTACTTGCTCCTGAGGGTGTCTTTATCACAGCTGCAGCAGGACCTGGACAGAGCCAATCCGTCTTGCAGTTGTGGATGTCTTTTGCTTGTGGGGGTAAATATGTGACGGTATTATGACTACTGTTCTTTGTCCTGCTGTGTTTTTATGGGAACATAAGGACAGATGTACTGGGCTGAGTTTGCTCTATAAACCAAACAACTTGTGTCTGACTGTGACCAGTCACACCATCCTTTCATGTATCTGCTCTTCTAATGTTGCTTGTTCTGTTTTTATACATTTTTTTCTCACCTTCTCCCTCTTTCAAGTATCCTGGTTGGTGAAGGAACAACAGAAAAAACTCAACAGTGATGATTTTTACAAAACCTGGCAAAGCTGTTGAAAAAACATATGGAAATTTTAGAACGTAGTGTCACAAAGTGTTCCTCTGTTGCTAGATAATTGTATTTCATACCAGCATAGAGGCCAAGATTATATCACTTTGTGGTGGTTCTCTCCATTTGTGGAGACAAATGGATCTTATGGATCATTGTAAACATCCAATAGGCAACTTATAAAAGCACTGTGTAATGTTTAGTGAGTAACCAGGGATCAGGTTTAACAGCTGTGAAAATACAAGGATTCTTTTTATTAATAAATGCACAAAGATTCTGTTCAATTTGAGTCTGCTAAGGCTTCTGGAAAGATTTAATTTGTATTGGACCCATTCAAATCATCAGCAAAGGATTTGCCTGCCCTAATCTTCTTTGAGAAGTGATGCTAACATAGTTTCTTTAACATGCATCATTGTGTAAAGGCTGGAATTACATGAAATTCAAGTGGTTTGTAGAATTTGCAATATTTAAAAAGTATTATTTAATGATAGTGATATTTTATTTCTACCTGCATGCATTTTTCTGCCTTTTGAGGATTCTTGTCCTAAGGTATAGAAAGGAATGAGCTGGGTTTTTTAACACCATTTTATACTTGAATGACAATTTATATATGCATGTGACCAGTGCTAAATTACATCTAGGGTGTTTCATATTTTATGTGTATGTACATGTGTTTGTTTAAAACGTTCTTCAACCTTAGCTGCAAATTCATGCTACTTTCTAGTTATGCCTGATTTGGACAACAGAAAAAATTACTTTAATGTAATGGTATAGCAGGTTTCCATGTTGTGTAAAAATCCTCCAATGCCTCCTTTTTGACTCTCCTGCTTAGTCTTCACTTGCTTTGGCTGATAGAGTCTAGTGTTTGGCCAATTAAGAATGTTTCATTACACACCTCATTGTTCTTCATTATGTCATGTTTGTTTAACATCCATACAAGGGTTTTCTACCAAACCAAGGATATCACATTTTCTTCTGAGCAAGGAATAATACATCTTTCTGTTGCCAAGATTAAGACAAGACAGTAAGACCATTAAAAGAGAAATAAATAATTTTCTTTATAATGTAAAGACTGGAAGCATCTCTCCTCTGTGTTGCTTGACTTTTGTATCTCTTGGTACAATAGATCATTTATAGGCAGCATTTGGACTGAAAAATCAACAACAGCAGACACTTTTACTTTCCAGAGACTACCTATTTACCATTAGCTGTCTCACTACCACTGCTTGATGAAGGCAATAAAAACAGTTAAGTTTATGTTTCCTAGCATTGTTAGGGATTTGGGAAGTGAATAAATTACCAGACAGAAATATTGAAGTCTTCAGTCAGGCAGCACGTTTTTCAAATTACTGGGACTCTGTACAGGGAGCCGCAGCATTTATGCTCCATCAATATGTCATGTTTACAGATGCTTATGTCTGCATTTAATATGCAGTTTTAAAAAGACAAATACTATTCACAGTTCTCGTTGCTGTTCAAAGCAGGGTAGTTTTTACTACTAAGAATAAGGCTGGCTAAAATCTTACTGGAGTTTAACTTGTTTTCCTTTGCTTTTAGCAAAAGGAAATGTTGGAGACTGTATTACTCAGGAGTTTTACAACCTTATTTTGTTTTTGACTGAATGCCTGAACACTAATGCAACTTTTAAATTTTATTTTCTTTCACTTCATTTTTTACTCTGCTTTTCAAGTATTTGATTTTATTTTATTGCTACATGTATTGGGTCCCTGTGTTTCTTAGTTAACATTCCCTTGGTGAAAATTATTTGGACCTCATTTCTAGGATTTAGTTACCTGGAGTAGAAGCTAAAAAGCACTGTTTTATCCTAGTGAGACAGCAGGGAGCCCATCAATATTTTCTGTGCTGAATGATTTTCAGAGCTGATGCAGTTCTCTATCACATGGGTGTAGATCAAGAGTAGCTCTACTGATAGGAATAGGTTTATATTCCAGGAAGGAGATTTGAATCATGTGGCATTTTGCACTTAGCTTTTTTTTCTCCTGATGCCTGTTAAGAAGTGCAAAAGCAGCAATGAAATAGCTTGTCATGCACAGAAGCCAGCACTGCTTCATATGGCAGCTCTTGATCTGTCCAGGTGCCCAAAAAGCCTGGCTCCATCCAAAGGAGCCCAAGGGCTCAAATCTTGCTGCTAGTCTTGTAGCACATATTTACAGCTCAGATCTTTCTTCCAGTGCAGTATGAAGAGAAAACTCCTGCTGACTTCAAAAAGAGCAGGACAAGACCCTGAGGTGAAGCCAAGCTCAACAAGCAATATGTATTCCTAGTGACCCAACTGGATATGTCTCACTGGAGATTTTTCTATTGTAAACTTCAATATCAGGATGAGGTTACATTTTTAAGAGAATCTAAGCCTCTGTGCTCTCTATAAGGCCCAGGAGCCCACATCTCAAGTACACTGTAACTGTCTACATGAAAAGCTACACCAGTGACCTGCATCCCCAGCAGTACCTGAGGACCCCTCTCCACCTCTCAGTGAGACTTCCAGGGCATGAAGCTTGCCAGGGGCAGTAGTACAGAGCTTCCAGATCCAGATTAGACATTTGAATAAAGATGGACATCCCCAGCAAAAGCAGCCAGTGAGCATGGAGAGTTTGACATTTGCAGTTCATCGGTGAGCAATGGGATATAAAGCTTCAGCTGATGTTGTCACACTTGCAGAGCTTTCCTTTTCCTTTTCCTGTTTAAATAGTGATTATATTCACTCTTACAATCTGTTGTGAAAAGTTCAAAGCCAGACTGAATCTCTGGCTATCGTCTTATCACCTCAGAAATAAGTGAAAAAAACATGTGGTAAGAAAGGGACAAAGAAAATGAGCAAACACAGCTTTGCAAACTGCAAAAGTAAAATACTTGATAAAAGCTAGACAAGGTGACAAATTATATGAAAATAAATTGAAGACACACTGTTAAATCACAAAAATTCTAAAATTCAGGGTGTCAGACCTTCAAAGAGATTTTTACAGACTAGTTTGACAACTTTTGTGGTGAGGTCTGATTTTTACTATAGTTGGGAAATTCAGTAGATCTCATCTATGTGTGCTTCAACAAAGCTTGGGGACATACAGGAATTAGCTCAACTGGAGAGGATGGAGAAGATGAAGAGAAATACAGGATTTATAACAAGTCTATTAAATTGCCTGATGAGGAGGCAATAATGTTATGTTGAAAGCAAACTACTGGTGTTGGATAAAGGTTCACAATCCTGAAGAGTCTGCCATTCAGATTGCTTATATTTTTGTTAGATACCTCAATACAACAAAGCAGGACTGTGCTAAGAAAGCTGAACATGAACATAAGATATTTTGTCTGTGCATAAGAAGTTAGGGGCATAATATCATGAGATGTGGATTGACTTTGATTTGTATGTTGTGCAATACTAAAAGTGTGCTGAAATTCTTTAAGTGATAATAAAAATAATAACCGCTATAGACAGAAGACTCAGAAGTTAGAAATTATAATGGAGAAGAATTTACCGTATATACAATGTTTACCCCTTACAATGCCAATCACTGAATCTCAATTGGAACAAATATATGGAGAAAGCCACTCTGTTCCCATGACCATTTATCACACAAAAGAATAAACTAGCCTGAGTCACTGGCAAAACAGAGAGAATGCAACTGTTCTCTGTGAGAATTTGGATAGCAGAGTAGCTACCTGGAAAAGCACTCCTCTGAAAAACAGTGATATATCTTAGAGTAGCTAAATCCTTGAATAGATCTCAAATATCTTCTGCCTTCTGTACTCAGTTCTTTCTTTTGCACAGACCACGTCTGGCTTCAAAACTCACAAACCTTGCTCTCTGCTAAAGAGAGCAGTGTTTGTTTACAGTCCAAAAGCAGAGCTATGCAGAGTTAATACTGAGTCCCACAGCACAGTGAACTTAGGTACACTTTGTCCCACAAATTGTAACACCTGAACACTGTCATCTTTATTTGACCTCTCATCGGGTTAAGCAATATGTCTGAGCTAAAGTTAGGCTGTCAGTTTATACCAAATAGGCTCCATCTGTTCCTTCAGAGGCTGGGATTAGTAGTTATCCTTGATGACTGATAAATTATGCTCCTACAGTGATGTCTTTGGCTTTAGTCCCTGTCCAATACACCTGTCAAATGACGTTCTGAACAAGAAAGTATTGTCAAAAACTGAGGAGCTCTCTGGCTCTGCCAGGCATAGCAAGTGTTATTTTCAGCAAGATGCAGAGTCAAAACAGGCACAACATTTTTAAAGACAGTTATCGTAGGAAATGTAGAGACAGTAGTGGGAAACCAGTAGGAAGAAAAGTAATTAAAAAACTGAGTGGGACTGAAAAAAATTGCTTTTGATTTTAGGACTGTTGTTATCATTTGCTCTTTCACTTTGGTCAGGAATCACCCTTGAGAGGTCATGAGTGTAAAGAACTAATATTTGAGAGAAAAAAGTCCTATTTTATTTCTCCAGATATGTGTCATGATGCTTCATCGTTTCTAGATTTGCCTTTATATAAAAGGTCTGATTTGGGATAAGAAAACAACAGTGCATAGAAAGGAACAGGGGTGAATATCTAACAAGGATTACTACTTCCTCTTTAAACATTTGATATACTGAATTTCTTGTAATTTGGGTTCAAGTTTTTTAGCAAAAAGTTCTTTCTTTGCCTCCAGTGATTTTGAATACCCATGTAAACACTTTGACATTTTTTGTGATCATACTGTCCAGCTATATATTACCTGTTGTTTTTAATTCATTAAAGCAATTTGAAACTGTTAGTGCCTAAGGATTTAATTTTTAGTTTATGCTAATACACTTGAGAAAATACACTGCCTCGGGATTCTTAATTTTAATTTCAGCTTCCTTTTTTATGTATACATTCTACTGATTTTCATGTACATATATCATACTGCATATGAACTGGTTATTTACCAAAAAAAAATATAAAAACTGATTTTTTTTTAATTCATATAAGTAATTTTCTCTAAAGCACAATCCTTTGAAAACTTCAGCTTTTCATTATGCCCTTCAATAAATTTCTAGTTCTATCAAACGTTTATATAAAGGTTGAATCAAGCACAGTCAAGGGCTTTATGGTTATAAAAATCTGCAGCAACCACCTGGTGCTGAAATTTGGAATATTATTTTCATTATATTGTAATTTCATCAGTGACAGTCTTTTTGGTATTTAACACCAATAGAGCTTTCCACAGACTGAAACAAACATCTTGAATTTTTTCCAGAAAACAATATGAAGTTCATTCATCTGGGAAAGAACTGAGATAATATTTTACATTTAATATGATTAAGTAAATAAGCAGCTGTGATTTCTATGAGTTGTAACATTTTCTTAGGCTTCAGGGTTAGCCCAGTGCAGAGCAGATGGCTGTACGCTGATCTGTTACAGGGGCTTAGATAATTGCAATGGTAAAATAATATTTTGAGAGGGCTGTTAATAAGTACCTAGCCTGACGCAAATGTAAGATGTCATGCCTTGATGATTTGTGCCATCTAAGATCCTCAAGTCGTAAAAGGATTCAAAAACTCAAGCTGCGGGGCTCTGAAATGACAAAAGGAAAAAAAGTCCTGCTACTGGGCAGAAAAAACATCTTGCCAGAACCTCAGTCTCTTTGCTTCACCTCTCAGCTGAAGATCTACCTTGTATTACAGATTTCTTGCACCCATTCACATCTCAGCATCTAAGGAACACTGTGATATGAGAGCCATTGCATTTCGTTTCCATAAAGGTAAAACAATGACCTTTTGTCATCTCTGCACTGCTTTCCTGAGGTCACACACTCCTCTAGCAATTTCAGGGAAAAACTATACTTGCTTGTAAGCATCTAGAAAGCCACCAGCAAAAAATAATGCCAAATTTAAGTGAGCTGAAGTTTCTTCAGCAGAAACTGAAATTAAAAACCTAACCCAAATGCAATTTCTCTCAAGGAAAGCTTTAATGAATCCTTTATTTTAATATCATTTAAAGAAGGGAGTCTCATTGTCAGAGAGTGGGAGAGTTTGGCTTTGTGTTTTGTGGGGTTCTTTGCAGCTCTCCCATTTCTGATTAGTGAGAAAGGATAGGAGTGCTGTAAGGGGACTGGAATCCCTTTGTGGTATTGAATATATGTTAGCAAAAAGACTATCATCTTGGCCAAAAGACCAGGCAAAAAGACACTTCTAACACTACCAATCCTTAGGCTCCTTTGCTTCAATCTTGTCATTTGACACGAATTAAAGCAGCACAAACAACTCATTAGCATGGAGGTATGGTTTCTCGGAACTATTTCTTCAGAGTACCTTTTCTTTACTTTTTAAAATTGGCAATAAAATGATAGATTTACATACTGTGTGGTAAATAAGTCCTAGTTTTGCTTAGTGCAATTACAAAGAGATTTGATTTGATGTATCTTGTAGCTGTTGATAATAGAATGATATTCTCATTTTAACTTTAATACCTGTGGAGCTTCATGTAGCTCCAAATTCCTACATGGTTCTGCTGTATGCACCAATTCAATCACATTTTGTCTCCTTCATATCTAAATCTAAGTGGAAAGGTGACCTTTTCTTGATTATTCCTGGTGGCATGTTTTAATTTCTCTTGGCTTTCTGTCTTGCTCCTCATAACACTTCTTTTAATTATATGTATACATCACATAAAACCAATAAACTTTTCTTGCTATTCTGCACAGATATCTTTTTTCCTGAGATATCTTCACTGCCTTTCCCATTTTCACACTTTTAATTCTATTGAATCTCCTCACTGCTACCTTTCACGTTTTGCCTTTGCCATTTCTATTTATAAAGCTAATAAAATACCAAGGAATCATTCTGACCTTTCCAGGTAATCAATATTAAGGACAGTCAGCTATCAGCAAATATTGTTTCAGACAATAATTATACCAGAGAGTGGCAGTTTCTCATTCATCAGCCTAAGCAGATGTCTGGGGGAGGAAGTAGGAATACCTTAAGCACCTGAGATTTTGCTTCAGAAACATCCTTTTTGACACATTTCCATTAGCTGGGCTTGGTTGTGTGTAGTTTCTGCTTTCAAGTAGAATGTTGGCACTATTAGCAGAAAGTAGTCCATTCTGTCAACTCTTTCTGAGCATAATTGCTCCGTGGATGACAAATGACTGTTCAAACTACTAGCACAATGGTTTACTGTCTTTTTGCAATGGAGGTACTTCACTGAAATTAAAAGGGAAAAAAATGTTATTAGATTTCCAGCTAAATATCAAAAGAGAAAGAAGAATTTGGGGTGAGAAGAAATGCTTAATGTTCAATCTGGAGACAGAAGTATTTGGGAAGCATACTGGTGTAGAGGGAATTACACTGTAGTCACGAAAATTTCAGAGCAGGAAGCATCAGGTTTAAAACAGAAGGGTCATACTATCCCAAGGGGCACTCTTTAAGGTTAAAAGAAACCATTAGTTCTTCCCAAAGGCTTCTTTTATTTGTCTGTAAATACAGATGATGGAGGGAGAATAATGTATGGCCAGCTGGTGTCCTCAGATGCTCCCTAGAGTGGAACAGAAAGATAAGCAATTATTGCCAAATAAATGGCAACCTACAGTTACTACTAAGGGAATGTAATACTTCACAATCATAAATGCTCCATACTTGGGGTGAGAGGGGGAAGACTTTAAGTTGTATGAAATGAAAAAGTACAAGGCCATTAAGAGAATTGGTATTATCTGATTTCAATAGTGCTTGGTACCTCTAAATCATAAATTCTTTTATCAACTGTTTGATTCTACTTTTCTTTACCTTTTTCTAAAGTCTCTTTAATTTTTACTAGGTGATCCTGACTTCAAAACTGATTCCTCATAGCTGGCTATATTTTCCATTTTAGCATTTTCTAAACTTAGAGATGAGATTTCTTATTATTTTTGTTGTTTTGAGGAAACAGAGGATATTTGGGCTCAGTTACTACAGAAATCCAGGTTTCTGGTCCTAATAATAGATCCAGCAAAAACATTTTGGTTGTAAATGCAAGTCATGTCTGTAAGCTGTAACTTATTCAGAGAGCAGTGAACTACCTTTCTCAGGTACTTCTTTGCCAGGGATGTGAAGCCCTCTGTTACCACAGAAGGTAATGAAGGAACAAGGCAGGAACTTTAAATATCTTCAAAGAGTACCTGTACAACTGAGCTTATCACACAGCAGAGCTCCCTTTATAGCTAGTGCAGAGCAACAGGTCCTTGTAGGCATTAGACATCTGATCTCTTTCAGAATTTTTCTCCATATGTCTGTAACAGGAGCCTGGTCTGGAGCAGTGAGTCTGTAAACAGATGTCTACAACACCTACATCTAGAATTAGTCTAAATGGATGACTTTGCCATATACCAATGAAAGGAAATAAAATGCCATCTAATGTATTGTACCTTGTATACAGGGCTTAAATCAAATTTGACTTGAAAATTGGGTAAGCATCATCATCCTTTTTAATGAGATCATTAAAAAGAGACAAATCACGAATGTGCTTCTCTTAAAGCATGTCAATGTGATTGCAAAACAAAGAAGTCTGGTTTTTGTGAGACTGTTTCAATAAATAGATGCCAAAACACATGCAGAGACTGGATGGAAGAATCCTATTTCTGCAGCAGCACCCAAGCTAGAAAATATAAATTACAGTTGGGATTTGTATAGCTCCTCTCAATGGGCAAAGTAAACCTGACTTGTTCTGAATTCAGGGAGTTTAACACATGACAAAGAACATCTCTGCAGAATAAATGCAGTAAATCAAATGTATCTGTCATTTATTACCTCTTACGCATTTGCTCTACAAATGCCCTCCTGTCCAACAAGTGCTTTAGCTGCACATGCAGGTCGTCTGCACCACTTGTGTGCATTTGATGGGTCAGAATTCCTACGTTCAGATTCATGTAGTATGCCCACAGGCTGGTCAGAGCAGATTCAAGATCCAAATAAGCTGTCAAAACCATGATTTTACACCCAAGGCTAAATTCCTATGCCATTAAGGGGGTACACAATAAGTACCAATAAACTAGTCTGAGCAAGTTCTTTTAAAAATATTAAAAATATGACAAGGTAGTTCAAACTAACACATATACTTTGAAACAAGCACATATACTTGCATTAATAAAAGATGCAACAAAAACTACTCCAAAGTTATGATAATTGTTTGTACAGCACAATCATTTCTGATGTAGGCAGACTTTTTTCCCCACTTTGCAAAAATTCAACTGATTTTTCCATCATCTAATATACAAAATGCCAGGAAATACACATTAATGTGAAAATATCAAGAGGAGAGAAGGAAAAGAGATTTCCTGTTGAGTATTTTTTCAGTTTATTTTTTTTGATGACACTTCTTTAAACTGTTTTGTTCACAGAATGTCTGTGTGGTTAAAGAATTGCACTCATGCATATCTGTACAACAAACTGAAAGATAGCTGTGATTAGAAGAATTTTGGATTTTTAAAGAAGCGGGAAACTTGTGCCTTTTTTTTTTTTTAATAAAGCCAAATGACATCTCCAAGTGGTGTTATGATAGGAATCTACAATCATTGTTATCTCTTGCTGTCCATAGTATGAACTTTGAGTTCTTACCAGAAATATCTCACTGTAGAACGGAGTACTGTAGAAGTCTCTGGCTTTGTGGCTTTTTTTTCCTATCTATCTTACAAGTCTTATCTCCTTTATGATGTATGGTGTGAATGGTTTGAATGGTATGGTGTGAATACCATTCATATGAAATTAGCAGTAAAAGCAGTCTGCCAGTACCCTGGTGCCTCTTCTATGGAGGCAGAATTTCACTTGAAACTTGTTTTTTCTCAGCTTCACAATGTGGTGTCCAAGTTCATCAGGATAAAGTAGTCAGTGTTTTTAGCAGAGCAAGCAAATTGGTTATCCACCCCGGCTGGATACAACCCCTGTCTTTTGTGTGAATCCACTTAGCAATCAGAAATCTTGGGCTGCTTTCTCTCTGTGGCATGAACATCTTGAGGTGAGGACAGAATCAGGTGTAGGGTTGTATTTCATAGTGTGCTTGGTTTGTCCAGTGTCACACCTGGACCCAGAGGCAGGTTCCTGCTGCAATATCTGTATTTGATTTGTTAACTGTGTCACAGGTGTCCTTCCAGGGAAGATAATTTTTGAACCTGAGAAGGCTCCACCCTATCCCAGCCTCTACCTGGTTTTAGAGCCAAAGTGAGCAGAGTGCCAAAATGTCCCAGTCTGAGCTCCTGTTAAGCGATCTCACATCCTCTCAGATGCATGTTGGCTCCTGTGATGAGACTTGAGCAAGACAAGATCTCTCTGAGAGCCAGACTCCCAGGCAATCAAGCCAGCAGCAAGTCTGTTCCTGGATAAACACAGATTTTCCATCGTGTTTTCCACAATGCAGAGAATCATGCCCATTCCTCTCAAAGCACAGGCTGTGTAGATGACCCTGTGGTGAGGTAAAACGTCTGCTTCTCAGCAAGGTGGAAATCTGCACTGATCTGGCAATGCAGACAATGGGGCCCAGGGTAGCAGCTCTGCCCTGTGCTGAGAGCACAGCAGTGACTCAGAGCCAGCCTGGGCATCTGTAACAGAGCACTGCAGGAAAAAATGGCAGTGATGGAGTCTGTCTGGGCTCAATAGGGACCCCTTTTTCACTGCTCTGCCTTATCACTTACCACAAAACAAACTGCCATAAATTCTCACTCTCACACAGCCCTATCCCGCAGATTACCAGATCCTTTCTTTTTGTATCATATTTCAAACTCTGGAGGAGTATTTATTTTTGTAAAAAAAAAGCCTAGAACTAGTATTTTTTCGGTCTTGTTTGCAGTTGCTTTTCAGTTTATATATTTTTAATTTATTTTTCAACATGGTACACTCCAATGAATTAAAATAATGCAGTTGTCATGGAGTATTACAGATTCTTAAGCCTCACTAGATGATATTTTAATCATATTTTTTCCTGTATTCTTTATTTAAAAATCCACTATCCAAGGTATGATTTTAAACTTTAGTCAACATTTAATTGAGAAGAATATATTTAAAAAAAAAAAA